>JAGPOW010002118.1:7452067-7472548 GCA_030014935.1 Caiman crocodilus | reverse complement strand
GGCTTTAAATATTTCCTGGTTTAGATTTCTAATATACAGAATTTTAAAAAACCAATTCAGGCGTATGTGAGCAGCAGTGGGAAGTGCTGGCAGCATGGGTGGGAAAAGTCTAGAGGGAATAGGAGCAGGAGGAAAGGAAGCTAGTATATTTACAACACTGACTTCACTAAGTTTCTGAGTGGAAGAAGGAAGAATATGGTAATGAGGTTTCAGATACATCCTTGTTCCATCTCTCAAGTCCCCTACGGCAAGAAGGAACGAATCCAGGCTTGATGCCCACATGTGAAGCATATGGTGAATAGTTCATAATCCATCTTATCTCTGGACCAAGATTTCATCAAGAAAATCAAATCAAATCAAATGTCAGTAATAAAGATCACAGAAATACAGAGCCTAGGGGGCCAGATCCTGCAAGGTGTTGATACCACTGCTGGGCTCCTGAGCCCCCATAAATCCCCAAAGATTTTAAGGGTGATGAAAGAGCTTGGCACTTTTTGACCTCTACTGAATTACCTGAATGCTGGGAGCATTTAGCATTTTTCTTGCTGTTGTCAAGAAGTGTTTTCAACTTCACTGCCTAATTCATTTTCTTTTTCTTGTTCTTAGAGATTTCACATACTGCATCTGAATATGCAGAGCTATAAATCATAAAAGGGGCTCTATTGTTGACTTAGAATATATTGATCTTGATAAGAAAACCGAGAGGCCTGATTTTAAAATATAATTAAAAAAACCAAACCCTCTGCTTCTAAGGAGCGCTATTCAGCCAAAAGAAATTACCAGCAAGCCTATAAAAAACATTAAGTGACATCTACAATGCACAAAGCCTTATGGAGGAAGCCCCAGTCTCATTCCTGGAAGCTGTTTGGGTGCTTAGGAGCAGAGCTCATAGATTTGGGGGTGTCTCTTTCGCCTCTCTTGTCCTCAGTTTCGCCATTGATAAACGGGAAAATGACTTTTTGCAACCTACAAAGGAAAAATGCTATATAAAAGCTAGGTTTTATGATTACTAAGGTGGGTCTCAGTAACTTATTCAGATCTATTCTAGTTCTTATACCACTCTGCTCTGTAGTACCTGATTGCCTCTCAGAAATGCATTAAGTGATATCAGTAGCATCTGTTGCATTCAATTCTGGAAAGGTTCAGAGGAGGGCTACTTATATGGTTGAGGACAGGTAAGATCCTATGAAGAAAGACTGGGGGACTTGAGTCTCTTCAGCCTGCGTATGAGAAGGCTGAGGAGTGGTCTTGTGGCTGCCTGCAGGCTTGTCCGGGGGGGAGGGAAGGTTGGCAGGGAATGAGGGCTACTCTGTTTACTGCGGTACCCTTTGAGCTTGCTAGAAATAATGGCCATAAACTGAAGGAGAGTAGATTTGGATTGGACGTCGGGCGGAAATTCTTTGTGGTGACGGTTGCCAAAACATGGAACGGGCTTCCAAGGGAGGTGGTGCTTTCCCCTACCTTGGAGGTGTTCAAAAGGAGATTAGAAAAGCATCTGGCTGGGATTGCTTGACCCCAGTGCTCAATCCTGCCCAGAGCAGGGGGTCGGACTCCATGATCTAATAGATCCCTTCTGACTCTAGATATCTACGAAATCTATGAAATACAGATTTTGGCAGGGGGGCTTAGGGTGAGGTAGGTCCTGTTAGAAATAGCTACCTTACACTTAGATCCCTAGTTAGGCCAATCTACGTGTGAACTGTAGAGAAGATCCAGAAAGATTAGGTCAATCTAAAAATGCCTGACCCAATCTAAGTTAACCCTAGTTTGAGGCAGTCTACCTTAGATCGGATTGCCCATTTTTACACTGATCCAACTTTCCTGAACTTCTGTACAGTTAGCAGTGCAGCCCCAGGTCTGGGACAGCCCAGCTGCTGGCCCCAGTCCCAGGGCTGCACTTTTCCTACCCACCCCTGAGCACGCCTCGCTTGCCTCACCCGCCAAGCCCCCAATCCTACAAGCCACTCCAGCAGCCTGCAGCACCACATGTATCAGTGTCCCTGGACTGAAAAATGGTGGTGGGGCACTTTGAACTAAAGCTTGTTGAACGGGCTTTAGTATCAGTGCGGGGACGCTGATACATGTGATGCTTGGGCACTTTTAATTAGCGCGGCTCATTAATTAAAGTGCCACTTCCCCCACCACCTCCCAGAGCATGTCTATAAATGCCCTATGGTTTTCTCCCAAACCTGCACTGGTTGCAAAGGCCAAGAGACAACCTTGCTCCCAGAAGACGTTAAAGCAGCACTGGTGGCACTTGGATTTAAGAAAATATGAGCAGTCCTTTCAGTGGTCCTTCTTGCTAGACTGCATTGATAAGGGCTGCTTCTGCTCCTTCCAACCTCAGCAGAACATGATACATCTTTTATGGCACCTTTAGGCCAGACTGATTAACTGTCATGCTTGGAATATCCTTGGTTCACTTTCAGGGCATCTTTAAAGTCACTTCCTTCTGCTCTAGTGTCTCTGATTGACCTTCAGCAAGATGCTGACCTCAGATCTACCAGTGTAAACTGCAAATGAGCTACTCTTGGGTTTAAGCCACTGCATTCAAGAATCAGAATCTGACCTCTCGGCATGGCCCAGGGGCTCGCCTAACAATGAGAACCGAGGCTTAGTCCAGAGATCCCCGGGAGACTGTAATTTTACAATGATAGCATTGCAGGGTAATATTTTCCTCCATGTTTAACAAACCATGCTGTGTTTTGTGGCAGCCTTGATGCCCTTTCATTGGAATGAAATAAATAAGGACTCACTTTACTTTGCTGTACTTCTTAAACCTCGCCCCTCTCCAATTGGATTCCTGTAGTACCTTGGGGGCAAAAACTTTGAAATGCGACTCTTCCCTGATGCATTACAGGAGTGCGCTGTGCAGCCTGGCTGCTATCATGTGAGAAAACTGATCCTCCCATTTAATTTGTGGCTTCTGTATTCCTGGTGGTGTGGAATACAGCTCTGCCAAGCTGTATATGGGATCTCCGACACACTCTCTGGCTCACTGCGCCCAGGCCCAGGAGATCCAATTCAGAAGCGACAAAGATGTCATTTATACTGCCACAAAGTGAACCTCATGTATTATACATGGAAAACAGGCCATGTTTCCCTGAATTCACCGCACCGTTTTCTGTCAGCACAGCTCCATAAAGAGTAGGTCATGCCTTCCTATGATATGTAATATTTATTTGAAAAGTAATGTCACTGTGGATGTCAGCAAGTGGGACTATGGTAATTTATCAGGTATGCTGAACTATTCTTGCACTACCAGTGGACTGGC
Organism: Caiman crocodilus; assembly: GCA_030014935.1. NCBI lineage: Eukaryota > Metazoa > Chordata > Crocodylia > Alligatoridae > Caiman > Caiman crocodilus. The sequence goes on along the minus strand of JAGPOW010002118.1, from coordinate 7,469,274 downwards.
ATTGCTCTATGCTAGTTAGATTCAGAGTCTACAACATACAAACAGGCACTTAGAAACTCACTGGGAAAATATTCCAAGGCTTAGCAGACCATTCATGCTTACAATACGCTACATTTCTTTCCACAGCCCATCATTTATTAAGGGTTTGTTGCTGTATAATGCAGAACACAAACACCACCTTGCAAGAAAGCTTAGGGTTTAAACAAGACGGTCATGATAAGTAAGATGCACTGAGATATCTAGAAAGAAAGAATGAGGATTAGTCTTCTGATGAAGGTACTAGGTGGGGACTCAGTTCCAAGCTTTTCCACAGACTTGATGTGAGCCTTTGAGCCAGCCACTTGAGCTTCCTCTGCTTTACTCATTATTTGTAAATGCATTTAACTATCAATTTAGACTGTAAGGTCCTTGGGGCACATTTTGTCCCTAACTGTGTGTCAGTACAATGCCTATCAAATGCCTGATCTTCTCGGCAATCTGCAAGCATTACAGTGACACAGGTTAAACAACAGCAACCATAATGATGATAATTCCAGAAAAGGGAGTACCTAGGGCGTGGGTTTTAAAAGTTAATCGCAATTCATTATGCTTTGTAATGGAAAAGGTTTGTTGACCAAAAGAGGACATAACTGGTCAACTTGAAAATAAGGGCCTGGGATTCTCATCAGTATATTAAAAAACTATGGCCATGGGAACATTTATACAGCAGACACAACACTTTTTCAGACCATCTGTTACTGTTTTAGATCTGCTATAAAGGCAGCTAATGTTTTGAGTTGTTAATCTTTGTAGTTTTTAGGAGATTTTTATGTAGTTATAAATTAATTTGAGTGCATGACTCACATTGCCATTAATAAAGTTCTTTAAGGTAAAAGGCACCAGATTAATTTTTCTTGTACTGCACAACTTTCTCCCATGTACGTTTGGGCGCATAAACGGCTACAATAAGCATCAAAAGGTCAAAGCTAGGAGAAGAACCAGTGGGTCATATGCCCAGCTGGTATAAAGTAATGTAGAAATGTAAAGAAGCTCAGCGGCTTTTCACTGGCCGAAGCTCTAGCACACTAAGTTTTCCACAAAGATCCACTGCAGTGACCAATATTCAATAACTCTAAGTGACATTTTAAAAGTGTTGCAGATAAACTTCTTCCACCTACTTTTCCCATTGAAACCTAGGCAAAAAAAATCCCTCCCCAATAAAATATGCAGTTGACTGCTATACTTATTTCCAGGAAGGGTTTACAGAGAACATCATTAGAGATTAATAGTAATAAAGGAAAACGCTTCACTATAGAATAGGTTTTTTGGGGGGGTCAAACTTTTCTTTTTTTTCCAGGATCAAAACTTGATTATTGTTTTATGTCTATGGGGGTGAAACTACATAGGGAGGACTTAGGTTTTGGAATCAAGGCCCTTGCTTTTCAGCCATGACTATTATCCCTTTAAAACATTTCTTAAGCAATCACAGCTACAGTGTACAGGTGCTGCTATCACACCAATAATGGCTCTCGATCACACCAATATTGGTTCTTTTGTGATCATGCAAGGTGCTACATTAACTTTACCAGCCTGAGCACTCACTATCCAAAAATGGGTATATGTTACCAGTGGTATTGTGAGTTTAACACGGTCTTCCATGAGTTGGTTCACCTTGGATGGAACCCCAATCTAGAAGGCAGACAACAGCTGGTTCTCTACAACTATTCACCTCTTATCTGGTGAGGCTGCCAATCACTACATGACCATTTGGGATGTAGACTTGTATCCCTTGGAAAATGAGCCCACATCGGCAAACTTATTTTAAATATGCCACTGAAAACCCAGAGAATGGTGCTACCTGTATAGCTGCCACTTTTTGAACTGGTGACCAAAAGTTTCAAAATAGCTGGTGGTTGCTGACTTTGGTCCACACCACAAAGCACATTTCTCTCTGGCTTTTGGTGAAGAAAAGGTATAGATGCATAATTCACAGATAGATTCATAGATGGTTAGGGGCTGGAAGGGACCTCACAGATCATCGGGTCCAGCCCCCCAGCTCTAGGCAGGAAAACAACTGGGGTCAAATGACCCCAGAGAGGTGACTGTTCAATCTCCTCTGGAAACCACCAGGGTAGGTGACTGCACCACCTCTGGAGAGAGTTTATTTCATAGTCTGGACACCCTGACTGTAAAAGATTTTTTTTTCTGGTATTAAGCCAGAAGCACCCTTCGAGGAGTTTGTACCCATTGGTCCTGGTCTTCCCCAGGGGTGCCCTAGTGAACAGTTGTTCAACAAGCTCCTGATGCACTCCTCCGATACAACGTTAAGCCACTATCAAGTCCCCTCTCAACCTTCTCTTCATTAGGCTAAAGAGGCCCAGGTCCCTCAGTCTTTCCTCGCACAGCTTGCCCTGATCATACGGGTAGTTTTTTTCTGGACCCTCTCAAGTTTTTCCACATCCTTGTTGAAGTGCGGCACCCAAAACTGCATGCAGCACTCCATCTGTGGTCTCATCAGTGCCGAGTACAGCAAGAGTATCACTGCCTTAGTTTTACACAAGATGCATTGGTTGATGCATGCCAGCCTGTTATTTGCCCTGCTGGCCCCCGCATTGCATGGATAGCTCATAGTCACACAACGGTCAATCATTATCCCTAGGTCCGTTTCGGCTGTGGTGCAAGTCAAGCTGTCACCACTGAGCCTGTACGTATGTTGAGGACTGCTCGCCCCCAGATGGAGCATCTTACACTGGGAAGTGTTAAACTTCATCTGCCCAACTCTGCAGGCTGTCCAGGTCTGCCTGTATCTGCAACCTATCTTCTGGTGAGACAACACTGCCCCATAACTTGGTGTCATCCAGAAACTTGGTCAGCAGGCTTTTCACTCCCCCATCCAAATCACTGATAAAGATGTTGAATCACTGATAAAGATGCTGAAAGGGTCTTGGCCCATGGTTAGATTGTAAGTTAGAAGAAGATGCTTTGCTATTGCTATCAGAGGAGTGACACTTTTAGAATGGTCTTCCCAGGCAAAGCGAGAGCAGGAGGGCAAAGAACCTGAATTAGTTTAAGATTAAATTGGGTAAGTTTATGAGAAAAAATGGTATGATAGCACAGGGAACTGTGGCTCAGCAATCAGTGCCTGTGTATGTGATGTGAATCATGTGTTTGTGGTCCCCAGGCTGGGGTAGAAAGGTTGCTCTTATGATGTGGAAGGCATCTGGTAATCCCATGCCTCAAGGTTTTTGCTAGTTACCAGTTGGATTCAGAAAGGAATGTACTGCCCTCAAGAATACTACTGACTTGAGGAGGTCTTCTCCACCTTCCTGAGGCACTGGGACACTAGCCACAGCTCAGGCTGCGGTTTTTCAACTAGAGTGGGATGATGCTTCCACAAATGCTAAGAAAACCAGAGGGATCCTATTCTACTGCTCAGGGTCAGATGGATCATCATAAATGAAGCCATGAAGCAATTCTGGCATGGACTAGAGGGAAGGCGGCTGTTTTCTTGTGTGGTGCAGGATACAGTCCTTTTCTTAGGATCTTCTGGGCATATATTAATCAACTTATTGCAGTAGCTTGGCAGTCCCCTCTTTCTGCCTGCTTTTGCCTATAGCACGTTTCATACAAGGTGTTATTGGTGTTTTGGGTACTCACTCTTCTTCTAGCTGGATGTAAGTAGCAATTCTGGCAAGTCCTTGGGTTAACGACTGACTGAATGCAGTAGACTGAACCGAATGCAAGGAATCCACTGAACTAGACTCCGTGGCCCTTTTAATCTCCTGTTCCTATGTTTCTCTTGTACGTGGGTCAGCTGGGCAGAAGGCAAGTTTTGTCCGAATGTTTCTGTACTAGAAATTGTGTCCTGGAACTGGAATACTGTACAGTTTTAATTAGATGTCAGAGGCAGTAAGAGCTCAGGGTGGGTATACTGTCCTATCGTGAGTATGAAGGGAAATTAATTATTTAATAAATATATCTCATTCTCAATCCCCTGAGCCATCCAGGCCTCCCTGTGCATAGCATGGGTATACATGGTAGGGAACATCGTATGTGAGGTACAGTTGGGCCTGCTTAGTCCCCAAGGACAATTTATTTGCCTTCAAAAGAAAGAAGAGAAAACCCTCACTTAATTCAGCATGACTGAAATTTCCTTTCAAGAGAAGCCCAGCACTGGGATAGGAGATGTATTCTGAGAGTGCAAGGTTACTCTGCTTGCCTACCACCTTTCTGCACTGTGCACTATTCCCCCCCTCCTTATTTCAATAAGCATAAAACAAGAACTTAACCGTAAATAAAGGCAGCCACAAACCAGTGGGAAGCCAGCTAAGGAAACAGACTTTTGACATACAGATTCAAACCTATGGCAGCCTGCCATACAAACCAGTAGACTGACCTGGAAAGGTTCTGACCATCTGCACTATCCATTGACTTCTGTAGGCATTGCTCATGCTCCATCCCTCTCAGGGCTGGCCTCTGAATACTTGCCACAAATGTCAAGGGATTGCATTTTAAAAAATAAAAAAATTATTCTCCATTTGCCACTGCACAGCAAGGCAGATAATAGCGGCCTATTTTAAAATAAAAATGCCAGTAGTTATTTATCCAAGCGCAGAATTATGTATACTGTGCAAGCTAGCAAAAACTAAATGAAAAAGTAAATCCTAAGGAGAAAAGCACATGGGACAAAAATAGATTAATTGATTTGTGAGTACAAGGAGGTTTATTTTGAGCCTTATTTATTATTCCAGTGTGTTTGAATGGGGTAAAAACGCCACTTAATTTTCTGTTGCAGCTTCCCTTTCCTCCGAGAGAAAATATATCAGCAAGAAAAGAGAAATGGCACATAATTCTAAGGAACATCAGTCTGCTTTAGAAAGCAAATTAAGCTCATGAGTTCCAGCTCAGGGAATATCTGCACACAGCTCCACGCTCAAATGGGATTAGGCTGTGACACAGCATTAGCTGTCTAGTGTTAAAAATGAACACTTCACAGATACTGTGATCCAAATTCTAACGAGGGGTAGGCAAACACCGACCTCGGTGGGTGTGTCTACATGTTTATTAATGCACCGTAGTTACTGCGCATTAAATTTAGTACTTGGATTACCAAGTACTAAATGAATGTGCAGTAACTGCCGTTACTGTGCAGTAGTGCTGGCACATGGGTTTTTAGAGATGCTAACTGTGCAGCAGCCTAATACTACTGTGCAGTAGCGTATTAGCAAGGGTCTTGCCTGGCACACTACTGTGTAGTGTTATTAGGCCACTGCGCAGTTAGCATCTTGTGTAGACGCACCCAGCAGCCTAATGAGACTCTTAGATGCTCTGCAGCTGTCAGACAGGTAGATACATGCATAGCTGTGATGGCAGCACTAGAATTCGTATCACTGGCAAGCCGGGCATTGCCTCTACTAAGGTCATGGTTTTCAAACTGGGTTATGAACATACCTAGGGGTATGCAGCACTTTGCCAAGATGTGCGTGCCTATATTTTAATTTTGGAGGTTATCCAAACCATGGGGGGGGGGGGTTGGATAAGGATAATTCTGTCTCAGGCAGGTGGTTGGATTAAATGACCTCTAGCCATACTTCTCTATGATCATGTGGTTTCAAGATAATGTATAAAGGCAAAGGAATTTTTTCTAAGGTAGTCTTACACTTGTAACACAAATGGGGAATCTGAGGCACTGAGAAGGAAAGCTCACAGAGCCAACAGAAATAGCATTTCTAAAAGCAAAGATAAGGAGGAGAACCCCCCCCAAACTACAGAATCCCAATACTCACTCCTCTGAATCACAGAATCATAGAAATTAAGGGCTAGAAGGGACCTCAAAATATCATCGGGCCCAACCCGCCTGCTGAGATCAAATGAACCCAGCAAGGTGTCTGTCCAGCCTCCTATTAAAGACTTCCAAGTCTGGAGACTGCACCACCTCCTTGAGAAGTCTATTCCAGGTTCTGGTCACCCTTACTGTAAAGAAGTTCTTCCTTACATCCAACCTGAAACCATCCTTTAGCAGTTTATGGCCATTGCCCCTTGTCCTCCCCTGGGATACCCTATTGAACAATTTTTCTTCTGTCTCCCACTATTCACCCCTTACATACTTATAGACAGTCACCAAGTCCCTCCTCAGTCTTTTTTTCCTCAGGCTGAACAGTCCCAGATCCCTTAATCTTTCCTCATAAGGTTTGACACAGACATGTCCACTAACATGCTGTGGGTTTGACCCCTTAGCCAGTTCCTAACCCATCTGACCATGGACTCTGCTAGTCCACAATCCCCCAGTTTTTTTTTATGAGAACATCATGGGAGGCCATATCGAAGGTCATTTTAAAATCCAAGTATATGACACTGATCACTCTCCCACATCTAAGCGGTTCGTTACTTGATCATAGAAGGAGACGAGGTTGGTCAGACAACTTGCCTGCAACAAAACCACATTGGCTATCCTTCAGCATCATGCCTGCTACTAGTCTCTCACAAATGTAGCTCTTGATAATTTTTTCCAAAATCTCACCTGACTACTGAGGTCAAAATGACCAGCCTATAGTTTCCCAGATTCTCCCACCTCCTCTTCTTAAAGACTGCCACCAGACTGACCCTTTTCCAGTCTTCTGGGACCTCTTCTGAGCACCACAAGTCTTCAAATACCTTCACGAATGGTCCCGCAATGACTCCAGCCAATTTCTTCAGCACTCTTAGGTGTAGTCCAGCTGGTCCTGCCAACTTGAAGACATTCAGCTGCTCTAAGTGATCTAAAATCACTCAGCCACATATTATCACTGCTAATATGGAGGGAGAACAGGGCCCCAGTGTGTTGCATGGTGGTTGCAGTACAACATGGACACTTCACTCGTGCTTAGAGCTAATTACTGCACAGTAAGCGTCACCGTCTACATGTCCAGATGCTGACTGCAGAGTAATTTATTTTAATCATGAATAAATTTGCTACCTGTAAATACAAGTAGAAAATTTACTCCTGATTACTTACTGTGCAGCAGGGCATGTGTAGATGGCCGATCAGGAGCAAACGTGCTCCCAGTCACCTGGGCAGAAAGGGTGGGAGATTGCTCCCTGCCTAGAGCTCCCCCTGGCTGCTGCAGGGGACCAGACCTAGGCTGGGAAGGGCGGAAGCAGATTGCTGCCACGAACAGAAATCTCTTCCCGCATCCCTGAAAGTGTAGGTGCCTGCCTAGCGTGGGTTTACTCTGGAGTAAATTACTTTAGAGTAAACCCACCCCAGAGTATTTGCATGTGTACACTTGCCCAGGGAGCGTGATCTTGTGTTTATTTGTATGCTGCCCATTAAAGAGATCTGAATTAGGCTATAACAACACATTTAGAAGCTATGATGATCTGAATTGCGTCCTATCATTTTCATTTATTTTCTTGTGGCAAGGAATCAGAAACAAAAACTAAATATCTCATCCAATTTTAAAATAAGTGCTGTGTTAGTCCACACAACAAGTGAGCTGTTTAATTTCCAATTAAAGGATTAAGTCTAACTATATATCTGGTCCATTTCTCATCCTGTAAGCAATTTTGGAAGAAAAGTTTTCACTTTTGTCATTTTAATAAACTTTGCTTCCCTGAACAGATCCGCTGTCCTGACTGAAAGAGAACGATAGAGACAAATCGAACCCCTCCCCCCCCGCCCCAAACCATTTCAGAACAAACAATAACAGGCTAGCAAACAGAGGGCCAAAACTAAGGGGTGTTCTTGATGGCCACCCTGGCCCATGTGTTGCGAAGGGACATAATTAGGGAAGAGCCTAAATTAATGTAATGCAGCTGAGGGCCCTGATTTTAAGAAATTTAAGATATGTTTGGTTTTTAGCTTTGCAGCCAAAGCCCATCAGTACAAGACAAAACCCACCACAAGCTACAACTTGAGTTCTTACTGCCAAGGGCAACAGATGCCAGTACAGGCCAACACAAAAGGTGACGACACAAAAGATGGACAGTACAATGGGAGGTTGGTGCAACAAAAAAAGCTTGGTGCAGACATGTCTAGAGATGCATCAGTTCTCAGGGTAGAAGTTAAAGCTCTCTCCAGCTAACAGAAACCCATTTGGCAGAAGGAGTGCACAGTGAAGAGAGCATCCTCTCTCAGGGTGATGAAGCAAGAGCCAGGTTGGCAAAAGCTCTTGGTTACAACTTCCTGCATCAGCTCTGGAGCCTGTTTCTCCTAAGGTCAGTCATCCTAAAGGGATCACAGGGTGCATCAGGCTGTGGGTCTGAAATCATGGAAGTTCTGTGCTGTCAAAGTAGTTAAGATTCACAGCATCTGCCTACTAAGCCACCACAGTGTAGTCACTGACATTTTTTGCTATAAACATCTGTAGGCATTTTTCTTTGAATTCTTGGTTCTCCTGACTCCATATGGAAAATGAGCCATGACACATGAGCCATTTGCAATGCAGTGCAACTATGACATCAGCTAAATTTCCATGGCAACATACTCTCTTTCTCCCCTGGTTATAGATACGCATTCCCCACAGAGTTAGGCTGCAGATACAGATCATTATATTTAATCTGAACAACTCTGTACCTGAGTTGACTTCTATTTTGTGAAACTGCATTAGAAATTAAATTTCACTCACTATTTCCTTCTCCTGTGTCCCAGTATCATTACTTGCAGTGCCATGCCATTACTTGCTGGCATTTTGCATCGGTACATAATGATCCCATATCAGATAATGTTAAGATGCAAAAACCACTCAAAACACCAGACAGCAATTTTCTGCTCAGTTTCTCAATTTAACCTGAATTGATACTACATTGTAAATTTGGATGGGGTTCAGGGACTACTCTAATTATAATAGCATCTTGGACAGCAGCAGTCGCTTGCATACTGCCCTTTTGATATTTGCCTTGATAGTGCAATTAAGAGGCAAGGAAGGCGAGGATTTGATTCCAAGATTTAGCCTAACGAACAGTAAAAGGCCCCCGTCTTGGACCTCTCTCCTTTAACAGGCTGCTGTCTCCCTCTCCACATGGCTGGGAGCTCTATTGATATTCATTATGATTTTTGGATACCTGCTTCACTATCTGTACATATTTTGGTGTTCAAATTCCTCTTCTTCAAAGCAAAGTGTGGTTCAACAGTAAGCAGGCCTGGCAGGCTTCCCTATTCACTATCCTTCAGAGGTTACTGCAGCAAGTTTGGTCAGTTTACAAGTTGAAAAATGGATTTTTCTTCCTAACGTCAAGATTTCAAAGTCAACAAGGTGGATGCACTGCACGCACTACCAACTAGAGAAGTTCGACAACACAAACGATGCCCTCAGCGATGCCCGTGCAAGCTCATCAAACATAAGTGAGTTTCCTGAGGTGTCCCAGAGGGCGTAATCTGTAGAAAATGGAGCTGCTGAGGTATAACTGCTGTCACACCAAAGAACTGCACTGAGAACGGGCCCCATCCCTTCTGGATAGTCCACATAACTTTCCTGGTTTCCTACGCAGAGCCTAAATACTAGGGCAACAGGCACAGGAGAGGAGGTGTGAAGGTAAGCAATAGGTAAACAGACTAATACATGTAATTTAATCTGCAAGGGCAATTCAATCTTTGACAGCCTGATTGTTTAAGGCCGAACGCCCAATCTCGGCATCTTGCCTAAAACCCAGGCCTAAACAGATGGCAAGGAAGGCGGCAAATTACCATGCTGTAGGCCCTGGTGCAAATGTTACCCTTTGGATGAAGTCCCTCATCGGATGGAGTCATCTCTATTCTCCACCCCAGGGGAAGGGGTAATGGCAACGTTTGTGGCTTCTCTTGCCATGCAGAGAACTGGTGCTCAGCTCTGAGCAGCACAGGGCATGGCCACCCTCATGCCTACGTCTTATTGCTGGGTAAACACAAAAAGATTCTGCTGTCAAGATGCCTTAGGGAAGGAGCTGTATTGGACAAGTCCCCCCTGTGCTATTTAAATTAGTGATCCAGACAATGCTTGATAAAATAGCTCTCCTGGAGGAAACTTGGAAACACCTTTCCCTTGAATAAGAAGAGAGTGCCTAGTTTATGTAAAACAGCCGAGTGAGGGATGACTGGGGATGGGAAGCTGGCATGTGGTAAGATAAACATAATTGGTTGAAATTGGGTGATTTAACATTTCACACAGCCCTTATCTATACTGAGCTTGTGTGTGTGTGCACGTGCGTGCACGTAACAATCTCTTTTACTGGATGCCTGCGGATGGTACTTTCTATATTTTTAGCCACGTCAATAATGATAAAACAAAATATAATAAGCACTTTCATGTGCAGTTAGTCCCCTTTGGAGAAATCGACTCTCATCAAAATAATTGTGGTGAAACCAAGATTGATGTGTCTAATTTTTTTTTTTATTTTTTTTTTTTACTGTGCTCCCTACTTCTCCAGTATTTTAACAGATGCATCTTACATCCTTGCTTGCAAAAGGCAGGTGCGCAGGCAAATGATTCTGAAGATGTTACAGCAATAAACAGATCTATCCAGAAAGAAGGTTTTGCTAATGTGTGCTATAATAATCGGTTTTTAAACCAAGTCTTGTTCACGCTTAAGAAAACTGCAAGCCAAAATTCAGCATTTTGAAATGGTATGACTCATTTGACATTATGTGAACTCTCAGGACAAGGGTTGCCTTATATTAGTTGTAGTCATGTGGCACAGAATAACGCCCCGTTTCTTTGTTAATGTCTCAGTCAAGAGAGCCTGCATCGGTTCAAGGGGCTAGATAACAACCAGGAAAGTCGTGCTGTGGGTTTGTATGGTAATGAGCCATCCTCCTGTGACATCAGATTAGTAGGGCTGGCTGGAATACAAGAACTGGTTTGCAAAAAATTTAAGCCTTTGGCAGTTGTTTGCGTTTTAGATCAAACTGAGACTGGTTTTGACCAGAGGTTTCATTATGGCCCTGATATACCTTCCAAACAAAAAATACTGTTGGAACAGATACGTTGCCAATTGTTTCCCCACTTCTGATGAACCATTTTTTCTCAAAATATACGTAAATATATTTTGATAAATGATATATTTACGTACATTTTGAGAAAAAATTTCCAGTTGGCTCTCCTGATTGTTTCCTCCTAGCTGGCGTTCCATGGGCTACACTGAGTAACAGCATTGCCAAGTACTGTGTAGAGGCACTAAGCTTGTTTATTTCTAGGATTAAGCTCGTTTCATTTTAGTTTTCCAGTCTGCCTTTAATAAATCATTTTCCCTTAAAATATACTATTGCTGTAGGGTGTTCATTCATGCATATGAAATTAAAGTGTTATATAAAATTAATTACACAGTCTCTAGCCACAATATAAGCACTTCTAAGAAGGGGGCTGAAAACATATGCCCATGTTTTGATTAGAATTTTGGAGAAAGCTTTTTTTTGTTAGATTTGATCAAATTTATCATTCTAAGCAGTGTTAAATGGAAAAATTTCCACTCAAGGGAAATTTCTGCAGGAAATGTCCGATTTCAGTAAGATTTGCTGTGGTGGTAGTAGCGTTTTCTTGTTTTGTTTTTTAAAAAACTAGAAAGCACTGAATAATATTTTTGTATGTTTTTGGAAGCTGAAAAATTTCCGCTGGAAGCTTTTGAAGGAAATTATGATTAATGTTTTTGTTTTCTTTCTCTGACTTTTTTCATGGGAATCAAGAAAAAAATCCCAGCCATTTCTAGTTAAGTCTCCTACTTTATTCAAAAAGGCTCACATCTCTTTTATTTATTGCCATTATTATTGATGAAAAATATAGGTATACTGATTCCACATACTGTTTATTTGTAGTACAGTAACATTTAAAGAGCCGACCAGCAAGAGACTAGATGCAACCTACAGAACTTAGAAACAGTAGCCCCAGCTTAACAAAATATTGACCTGGGAGCCCAGACATAGGAAGGAGGAAATGGGGAGGTGGGGCAGGGAGAGGGTAGGTAACATTAACAGCAGGAAATTACAGATGAAAGACTGGGGGAGAATATGGGTAAACAGCAAGATTTTCAAAGGTAGGCCAGCACCTAAAAATATACTCGGGTGCCTAATTTGATCTTGGAAAACACTATAGGCTGCTGACAGATGTGGGGGGGAAAAAAGCAATACACTTTACCGGAAGAAGCAGAGCTTTAGTTCGAGCTGGCTCCACAGTATCTGTAAAGATCACGTGCTTCAGTGGAGTTTTTTGGTGCTTTTCTATAAAGCTGAGTCACTCAGCTATTAGATAAAAATGCCAAAAAAATCCCCACTAAAGTGCCCGATAATGTCTTATGCAGGCGGTGGGCGAGCCAAGTCCAAGGAATGCTATGGTTCTTCTGGGCATGTGCTAGACTTGGCGCAATGAGTGCGCCGAGTTAATAGTAAAGTGACGGTTTGTTTTTTCCCCTATGTCTCTAAGCAGCCTAAAAGTAGGTCATATAGAGCTGCCCAATCACCAAAGTATAGAAAACTGGGGTTGGAAGGAACCTCAGGAGGTCACATTTAGTCCAACCTCCTGCTCAAAGTAGGACCATCCCCAACTAGATCATCCCAGCCAAAGCTTTGTCAAGCCAGGTCTTAAAAACGTCCAAGGATGGAGATTCCACCACCTCTCCGGGTAACTTGTTCCAGTGCTTTACTACCCTCCGAGTAAGTTACCCTCAATAAAGCTATTCAGCAATAGTTCTCAGCTTTATTAGGACCTTTACCTGGTTTTACTATTGCTACCATTTTTGTTCTCTTAAATAAGGCTGGTAATTTTCCAGTTTCCAAAAATATAGGCAAAAGAACTCTGTCAGCCATTAAATAGTTTTTGGGCCACAGAATTTTAACCATGGCTTCCTCGTGGCTCTAGGGGCCTTCTGCATCTCATGTACAGTAAAAGGTTGGGAACAGGAAGAGGATGATGCAATGGAGTGTTTATTTGCCTTTAAATGCAATTTCACTCGTCTTGTAAAAAGCCTGTCAGTCGGAGCCTTAGACAGAGCAATGACAGAACTGGCTGTGGCTTCCAATCTAATATGGGTTTTAGGTCTTGACGTTTCAGTGCCTTAGCGCAAATGATGTAACATAGCCCAGGCCTTCCTACTTGAATGGGTGAAATTAAGGTTTCCCATTGTATGCATCTTTTTTTTTTTATTCGAGCCTGGTCCGGAGATTGTAAGAGATTGGTGGCAATTGTGGAATCGTCATTTTCTTTAAATTCCTTATAAAGACAATCGCTGTCTTCATTCCACCCTGGTATGTATTCTTTTCTGGATCCTCTTGGGATACATTTCTTAGCCACTCCTTTTTCAGTATGCCTACAAAACTCACATAATTTTTACTTGTGGGTTTTATTCATCTTATATTAAAGTCAGTTGGTTTAGCAAAGGAGGTCCAGTGAGCTGTATTAAAATTCCATCTAGGCTTTGAAGTTGATTTGATGATTGACATTTTAACTCCAGCTGTATATAAAATTGACCTGGGATGACTGTATGGTAAGTTGTTAAGAGCCTTGCAGTAGATAGGAGGAGTGGGGGGCTGTGTCATTGGGAGTTCTGCATTGTGAAACACAAATCAGGTATATTAGTCTTGCTGCCAGTGGGCCGAGTAGAAAGCAGCTCCATCTTTCGTCATAGATTAACGCAAGGTCCTCTCTCCCTCCATCCAATCTACAAGTTTAATCTCATTTCAAGCATTGGGGTGATATCCCCATAGACTGTGTTGACTATCAAAGTCACCTAGGAAGATGGTTGGCTGATGTAAAGGAGGTAAGACAGGGGCTAGCCATGCAACAGTAGGTGGTTCGTCCATGTTAATTACTGTTAAGTCAGAAATTTGAACTGAGACTACATACATGTCTTTAGTGCAGCTTGTTGATATGACTTTATGGTTGTCGAGGTTGTTTTTAATGTAAATTACCTCACCATGGATGGAATGATTAATGGATGCAACCAGCCTGAATCCAGAGATTCTCCCCTTATTTTTCAGATGAAGATCATCAGCAGTATGAGTTTCTTGAAGGGCAAGGACACCGATGAAATTTTCGGCCAAAATTTTATAGAAATACTCACTTTTAGCTCTGTTTGTCCCGTCAATATTGAGTTGACAGATACATAGTGAGGTCCCAATATTATGGGTCTGGAAGCTCTGCAAAGATCTGTTGCTATTCGTTTGCCTTCATCATCTTTATTAGAAAGACTGATATATAATAGAGTTTTTCAGACCATAAATGATCGTATTCTTCCTGAGCAAGCAGGGCTTAGACCAAACAGAGGATGTTGTAATCAAATCATGGCCCTGCTTACCAGCATAGAAAATGGTGGTGAAAAGTCACTAAAAAACTGTAGCAGTCTTCCTTAATCTCTTGGCTGCATACAACACAGTCTGGAGACTAGGACTCATCTTAAAATTCTTGGACTTCATACCTTCTCTTAAAATTGCTATTTTACTAGACAACATGCTTGGCAATAGATGGTTCCAGATTTTTTTCTTATAATGTAAGAGTAAACCACACAAATCAAACAATGGACTCCAGCAAGGATCAGTCCTTGCACCTCTACTAAATTAAACATTTATGACCTCTTGGGCACTTCCTCAAGAAAATCCATATACCCTGATGACATAGCCCTTGTTACATAACAAGCTTGTTTGTCCAGAGCGGAAACAATCCTCACATCTGATCCGAATACTTTAGATACCTACTTTAAACAATGGCATTTGCATCAAAGCCCTGGGAAAAGGGAAGCGTCTACACTTCACTTGAACAATTAAGCTAATTATCAATCTATTGTTGTTTTCACAAATCTGCTCCTATGTTATAATGGTACCCCTAAATATTTAGGAATCAACCCAAACAGAACATTGTCCTATAAAAATCACTTAACTATTAGAGCAGCTAAATTAAAAACATGTAATCATCTGCTCCAGACTTCACTGGGACTTCTTTGGGAGTTGATGCTGATGCACTGAGAACAACAGTTTTAAGCCCTAGCCGAATCTGGTCAAACAGTGCTCACGTGGATAAGGTCGACATACAAGTCAACCAAGCAACGCGAATTATTACAGGAACAATCCGACCCACCCCTCTTCAATGGCTCCCTGTTCTTAGTAACATATATGCTATCCTTCCTCATTAAGAAGAAAAAATGCCTTATCTAAATTGTAGACTAAATTAAACAAATAACCCGAAGCTTTCTACACACAAAGATCTCTTAAACTCACCACGTCCGAGATGAAAATCTAGACATCCTGCCTGGAGAGCAGCACTTCAACTTGAGCAAGACTCATTCAACATTCGAGAGGTCTGCATGCAAGAGTGGTACAATTCATTCCCTAATACAGAAAGTAGTATTACAAATCCCACCATTAAACCACCTGACTTTGATCTCCCTAAACGTCTTTGGTCTTCTTTAAATCGAATCAGGACAGGATGCAGCAGATGTGGGTTTTTGTTACGTTGATGGGGCTGGACTAGCTCACCGAACTGCGACTGTGGCACCACTTTTCAAACTCTGAAATACATCACTTCTGAATGCCCTCTCCATGCGTTTAATGGAACTCTGTTGGATCTTCACAGTACTACACCTGAGGCAATCAGCCGGGTGCAAAATCTGGACGTTAAATTGTGAATAGGTTGTTTCTTGCTTTGTGATAACTGTATCAACGTATGCTAAAACCCCACCCCAAAACTGCCCTCCAAGCGAGAAAGCAATATCTAACCTAAATTTCTTTTGCTCCAACTTGAGCCCATTGCTCCTTGTTCTGTCACCTGCCACCACTGAGAACAGTCTGGCTTCATCCTCTTTGGAGCCACCCCTCAGATTGCTGAAGGCTGCTGTCAAATCCCCCTTCTCCAGATTCCCTCAGTCGCTTCTCAGAAGTCATGTCCCGCAGTCCCCTATTCTCATTGCCCTCTGCTGGACTCTCTCCAACTTGTCCACACGCTTTCTGTTGTGGGGGGCCCAAAACTGAACACAGTACTCCAGATGTGGCCTCACCAGTGCTGAATAGAGGGGAAGAATAATTTCCCTTGATCTTGGGACTGAGACATTTTTGTAAGCTGCACTCTTTAGGCGGTTAAATACCCTTGTAAATCTGGTCCTAAGTGACTATTAAGTAATGAACTGTGTGCTAAATATTGCTAAATTATCTTTCTCATTATGCTGCTATTCACAATTTTCCAACACAAAAAAAGAATGGCTTCTGGGAC
Source organism: Caiman crocodilus (assembly GCA_030014935.1). Classification (NCBI taxonomy): domain Eukaryota; kingdom Metazoa; phylum Chordata; order Crocodylia; family Alligatoridae; genus Caiman; species Caiman crocodilus. Next base: position 7,453,153 of record JAGPOW010002118.1, on the reverse strand, counting down.
AAACACGTTAGTAAATGAAAGGCAGAATCAGCCCAAGAAAAGGATGATAGATAGAAAGTGCTGGTATAAAAATAAAGTCAAACTTGACATTAATCTCTGCTCCAAGCAAGCATAATTCTTTCGCATCCAAATAAATTGTGCCATCTAGGAGTACAATAATAGCACATTAGTGCAATGATGCATGTGACCTAAAATAAGAACATTAGGACCAAGAGACTGCTCTCCATAACACTTAGGTGTAAATATCTTTGAGAGAGTTATTAAGTACAGTTATGGCATTTAAATGGTAAATGAAGCAAAGAAAGGGTCAGAAGATTAATAGGAACTCTGGTCAGATCGCCTCACCTGATTTTGACCTTGGCCACGACCATAATCTTATTTTGTTCTGTTTTTTTCAAAATTTCACAAAGCTCCAGTGATTTATTTTTATGCTAGGGTCTATTTCACAGAAGTAAGGGGAAAAAAACCCTACTGTATACAAAGGGAAAAACATTGGCTGCTGCTTTGCAGGTAAAAATGAACCCATTTTACTAGGCATGCAGTAGCGCTTTGAGAGAGCTAATCATAAATCGGGGGGGAAGGGGAGATGCAACAGTGGCTGAAAAAAGCACTAATATTACTACGTTGTCTTTCAACAAGGCTGTTTCTCTCTAAAATGGAAAATGTGCTTCAGTCCTGAAAACCAGTCTACAAAAGCTCCTTGATTTATGTGACGATCTCCCCAGGAATGATGACAAATATATCTAACTGTGTGCAACTTTTTAAGAGTCCTTTCTGATGGCTGTTTTGGTGTTCTAAATGTGTTGGTATAATCCTCCTCTAGTGTCTCCCAGTGTTGCTGTCCAGTACACTGTTACTCCTTTATTATACTTACACTGCTGAATGCCCAAGTGATTTTTCTTGGCTATGTCTGAGCAAACCCATCCCAAAATCAGCTGGAATAATCAGCTTCTGGCTAGCAGTGAGCCAGCCATCTGCTTCCCCAATCTCCTCATTTATGTTCCAATAGCAACAGGAATATTTTTCTTCCCCCGCTTCATTTTTGGACATCCTTCAGCCAGGGTCTGATTCTTTAATAATAACTAG
>JAGPOW010002118.1:7410476-7445587 GCA_030014935.1 Caiman crocodilus | reverse complement strand
ACACACACACACACACACACACACACACATTTTAATTTATATGTATGTGTTTGTGTTTATAGAAAGTAAAAGTATATGTTTAAACGAAAGCAGCTCAAGTTTTATGTACAGATGAGTCCTACATTGGGTTCAGTTTTGAAGTCTTTAGAAAAAGGCCCTGCTGGTTTCAGTACGACTCTTGCTTGAATAAGGCCTTCAAGAGTCGGCACTGAGCAGACTACTGAATTGGTTAAATCAGGCTAAGTCCTATTCATTTCAATGAGACTTAAGCGTGTGCTCGAAGCGTACCGTATGACCAAACGCTATGCTGAACAGGGGTAGTTCCAGCTTTCAGAAGCCTGGGAAATCCTAATTCTAGGGGCTGCACCTCTGTTATGACCAGTCCTCCATGAATTGGCCCAATCTCCTTCTGTTTTTGGTTAAATCATCCTGTCTCTGCAACTCCCTGTGGCAATGAGTCCCACAAGTCAGTCGCACACTCCATGAAAAAGATTGCTTTTGCTTGTTTTAAACTCATGGCCCTTGTTCTAGTATTGAAAGAGATGGTAAATAGTAAAAATCCCCCTTTACTATCTCCAAACTATTATTTAGTATATACGCTTCTCTCATAACTCCCTTGCTTGCCTTACTCTTGCAAAGAAACTTCAGCTTCAGTAGAGGTATTAGGACTAAAACCTGGTCCACACTTAAAGATATGTCTTAGAGCAGGGGCTGTCAAAATACAGCCCGCAGAGCAGATTCAGCCCACCAGGCCATTCTGTCCGCCCTGTGGGGCCCCTCTAAAACGCAATTATTACCAGTCCGTGCCTGCCCCTCTGAAAGCCTGCAGAAGATGGGCTTTCAGAGGTCGTGCACCATTGGACTGGGTGGACTGTGTGCTTCCACCTCCGCGGGGCTCTTGGTACTCCAACTGGGAGATGCATGTGGAGGCAGCAAGCGCAACGGTGCGTGACTGGACAGCTGGTGAGTGGGGAGGGGAGCTCCTGCCTGTAGGAGTGGGAGGTTGGTACACAGCAGTAGCAGCAGCAGCAGGCAGCGAGCTCTTGGGGCGTTCATGGCCCGTGGCAGGTAGAGCCCCCTGGTGGCATGCGGCTCTGGTAAAATTGGTAAAATCCCAGGAGCTGCACATGACGGCATGGACCCATCCCGGCCCGCTGGTGCATGCCTTCAAATCAGACCGGGCTGGCTCCGTGCCAGCACATGGGGCTCCCAGCACTGCAGGCAGGACCTGCACATCATTGGGCTCGGCCACGCTGGCTCCATGTGGGGCTTCCAGCACCCTATGAATCCCTGACACATTCCCCACAACCATGCCCCCCCAACCACACCCCACAACCAATATATAATATTTTAGCTATTATACAATCACCACTAAGCAAACACACGTAAATTAGGATGAAAATATTTTTTGAAATAAAATTAAAATATGTTAGTAGATGTTTCATATTTAGTATATGATTTGTTTTCGGTTTTTTTTTCCCAGTTCCAAGATGGCAACCCCCGCCCCTCCCAAAAAGAGCAACTTCCAGGGATAATGGGAGGGATTTCTGGTGGCAAAGGTCAGGGAGGGACTTCTGGCCCCAAGATGATGATCAGGGGGTGGGGCACCTGTCAGGGGGCGGGGCTACCCTTGCAATCCTCAACAGCTCACCCAAGTCATTAAGCGGCCCTCCAGCAAAAATAATTGCCCACCCCTGGCTTAGAGCCACATTCAGGACAGCATTCTCCACAATGTCTCAGCTCCTTTTAAACTTTGGATACCTTATCTCAGCATCTCTGTTACCATCATACCTGCTCTGACACACAACACAATGCTGGAAGTATGTTCCAAAGCTCACGAAAATCAATGAGAGCAGAGGCAGAATCTGATCCTGCAGCCATCATCTATAAGTGCAAGGACAGTCTTTGAAAAGTGGAAAGTCCTTGAAACACTGCAGAGCACAGACACCTGGAGGTAGGCTGGAATTTGTCTTAGCCGATAAATCTGCGTGGTCTGCCACTAGCAGCTACTTCCAATAATTAGAAGAAACTACTAGCCCTAGCCATAGCCTCCTGAAGGCGCTTCACAGCATAGGCTGCAGAACTCTTTAGACAGCGAGACAAACCTGTTAATCTTGTTAACTCAGACAGCGTTATAATTATCAGATGCCCTTATTCTCATGCTTTGCATTAAGTTCCACAATATTAAAAACGACCAGGCACAGAACTCTGTATTAAAGGCATAACGCAGACAATCAAAGATGCAACAGCTTTGAACTATCCGATCCTCACACTGAGATTCCTGTGCCATGGGGTATCTCTATGAAGCTTAGGAGCTTAAAGCATCCCTCTGGTGAGAGAAGTCACTTTGTATAAGCAGCAGGGGATAGGGTATTTTGCCTTCCCAATGGTCTTGTCTGCCTTGCTCAGTTTACAAGTCAAAGTCGTCATTAGCTGCTTCCTCTCATTTAAAAATTAATTTAAAATTAAAATCTGGACCGTCAACTAGTTGTTGTTTTCCCTTGTGGCCTAAATATTGTCCCTGAAAAACTTGCCACTGAAAAACAAATACAAAAAGAGGGAGGTGAAAGGTTTTGGTAAAATAAAAGTTCTCGGAAGCTGGCAGAAAACTTAATATTTGCAGTTTAACCTTGGGGCATGTGAAAAACGATCAGGTAACACAAGATCCTGACCCAAGGCTTCCCTTCATTCTGTGAGCTGATCTTTCTTGAGCTGTTAGTAATAATAATAATAAAAATTAACTTGTTCTCAATCCCCTCCCCAAAATGTCTTCACACCTCCACTTCATATCATTCCAGTCATGGCTGGAAGGAAAAGTACTGGTCCGTTTGGAAGTAAGAATCATATTGAAGGAGGAAACTATATGATATATTCATTGAAAAAGTGAAATGTGTAGTGCCTTATAAGGCCTCTCCAGCAACACTAAAACATCATGAAATGATGCCTGAGCCTGCAAGCAAGTGCTCTTCTAAGCCTGATAGAACTGAAAGGTCTGGGTCTGACACTATATATTCTGAAACCAGTGGGATTTTTATCATTGATTTCAGTGGCTACAGAATCAGATACCAATGCAATGCCCAAACACGGTATAAGTGCAGCTGTTTTTAAAAATATCCTTCCATTTCCAAGAGAAGGGGCTTAGAGAAGAGTGTTTGCTGTGAAGGTCCCTCAGGTTTGCAACTGGCTGCCCTTGTGTGCTGAAATAATCCGGATTTATTAACCTTCAGGGCACTCTGCAGTGCAAATCTATATGTGCAGGCTACTACAGAGGTAGGATTTAGAAGGTCTAACTGATGGGCAGTTGTCACTACGTTCATGCATCTTACCTAGTGTACAAGCAAACACTTGCACAAATATCTTTTTTCCAGACATACCGTCTGGGGCTTTCAAAAATGGGTTCCAGTGTTGTACTGAGTCTGGCTCCTGATGAAATCAAGGAGGGTTTTACTGTTGTATTAAGTGACACAGAATTGGACTAGTGCAGAATGCTTCCAAAAATCTCACTGCTTTTTATGCAAGAATAAAAATCTTATTGCAGTTTGCATGATCTCATAAAAAGGCATCCTTTAAAAAAACCCAACATTATGTCTGAACTCATTTTCCACAGTATTTCTGGGCTCTTTCCAAACAATAAGCATCAAGCAACAGGAAACAATAAATACTCACAATAACTTGACCTAGTCTTACAAAGTCCTAGCAGTGTCATCTGAGCTTAACAGTCTGCATAAAGTCAGTGTTACTAGATGTCTTCTGGTAGAGATGCCACACTAAATATTCAAATGTTTCTTAAAATGCTCATAACAGTTCAAGCAAGCTTGCCTAAAACTATCTATTGTGGTTCTGATGTGCTGCCGCAGTAGGTTAATCCCTGAAAGACTGAAGATGCAGCACAGAAGTGAGTTCCCCAGAGCCTGAAAGCTCACTTGCGATCATAATGCATGACTACAGGAGGTTATTTTGGAGAAGCAGACTGATAGTAAGGCCAATCTAAAAATATGCACTCATTCTGTGCAAACAAGCACTTCAAACTATAAATGACGCCTGGAATATTTCTCAAAGGTTAGCCCGGCAGAGGAAAGAACGCACAATAAATGGGGATACAGCTGGCAAAAAAATGTTCCCCAGGAATGAATCGACACCAACTCAGTAATGAGCACAAGCCATTATCATCCAACGACGTCTGTCTGATGCATTAGGAAAGAGCATGCAGACTCAAACCCTCGCTCCTGATCCAACAATAGTGTGACTTTCAGTTGACTTCACTATCATACACATTTTTACACCTAAAAAAAATCAACATAATGGGAGCCAGGAATACACTAACCCAATAGATGGCCATTTTAGCAGAAGGGCTATGGAATGGGTGAACATAAAGACTGGAAAATCTTTCTTTTCCCAGAGATGGTCTTTCACAGTGGTGCACACATTTGCTGAGAACTGCCAAAAACCTAACTAGCATATGAAGTGGAGAACTCCATCTTCATGTACAATCAACACATTACTTTTCACGCTTGTTAAATTCAGTTTCACAGCGTAAGATTAAAGAGGAAAATAAATAGGAGAAAAAACAATAGAATGAAAAAAATGCTGATTTTTTTTAATAGAAAACACAATTTAAAGGCAGCCAATACATATACAGCCCCCACTAACCCTGGCACAGGGAGCAAACACGAGTTGTACATACTACATAAGCTCCAGGATGGATGCAATAACACTGAAACAAGCACCGCGTTTAATTGCTACAATACTGGCAGTGCCCAAAGTCGGGCACCTACATTGCCATACTTTGTTCCCACTCTGGCATCTGTTACCTGTTAGGGTAGCCTACTGTCTGGTTGCAAGTTTCCACAGACTCTCCAAGATCAGGACAGCGGCGGCATCAGGAAGGCATTGGGCAATGAGGATGCGTTCTAGCTTAGGCAATCAAAATAAGTTGTGAGGGGCTGAGTGCCTGCCACTGGCATGGGCTTCAGTCAAACAGGGCGTATTGGACACAGAAAGCTTTAGAGAGAGTAAAACCTTGTCCCCACAGAAAACAATGGCAAAGCTCCCAATGATTTGGGAATGGAGGGCACTAGGATTTCAATTTGTATATTTAATTACGTCTCACACTTCTCCCTTGCAACAAAAGGCAATTTAACTGGCTTGGAAGAGTACAATATCCCTACAGAACAGCGGTGGCCCACCTTTTTGGCAAGTGTGCTGCAAGTTAAGTCCCACCCCCCTCAGGCCAGGAACAAACATTCAAAACCCTGAGCCTGAATTGATTCAATCTTTGCAGGTTAGCCTAACCTGGCTAGGCTAAACCTGTTTGTAAGCATACAGACATCCCCCTCTGGACTGAAAAAAATGCAGAAACATGCCTGCAGTGGCTCTGGCTAGAAGCTGGGGGGTCACCCATTAAGAAAACAACAGAGGGACATTACCAGCTACTTGTCGATTCTACCTTTGTCCTGTCTGTCACAGCACAGACCGTAGCCAGCATGTGATCTGCTAGTTAATGCTGTGCATCTGTCTAAGGCAGAGGGGACAGGGGAGTCTTTGCTTAAAGAGGAGGCGGAGGGCAGAAGCCAGGCAGATGCTTGCAGTCTTTGCTGGGGCTGCAGCCAGGGAGCAGAGGGGAGGGGCCAGCCCTGCTGTGGAGCAGAGAGCTCCACCCAGCCCAGAGAGCATGCCAGGATGCAGGGGGAGTCTGCAGGGGGAGACCAGCGAGGGGTCTGGGACAGACATTGCATAAACCGGTTTGACTCAAATCCGTTGAGTCTGATACTACATTCAACAAGGTTTATCTCAAACTGGTTTATGTGCACTGAACATCTGTTCTGTTACAGGTTTAAACCAGTTTCTAATCACTTTAAGTGGTTTGTGTGTAATATCTGTCCCTAGCCTCAGCGTGCTGCGCTGATTTTCCTCCCTCCCTCTGACTGCATTTGCCCCTGGATCTTGGAATGGAGGCAGGAGGCTTAAGCAAACAGGAGCAAACAGGAGAGGGGCTGGATCCTGTTGTGAGAGGTGGCATTACCAAGGGCCAGATTAATCCTTCTCTGGTCCTGCAACTACCACAGATTGAAATGGAGAACAAGGGGATCCAAAGCCATGAATTTGGCAGTGGCTGCAGGGTCAGGGAAGGGTTAACCTGACGTCTTCTGTAGCAGTAGCATCCTGTGCATGCTCTACTCGCTACCTCCGTACTTCCATTCTGGCACCTGCCTTTACTGAGCTTCTGGGGCTCAAGTGATATATACAGCACTTTCCTTTGCCACTTGGGGCATGCATGGCATAGGCTGGCCACCTCTACTGTAGAGTACTGGGCGGTTGTGTGGTTATAGCACTAGACTAGTACTTGGGAGATCCGAGTCCAACAAAGCACATTTAAATTGGGTTCCATTCCTGGGTCCTTGTACTAGCTGCTGGGTGACTGTGGGCAAGTTCCTCGGTGCCATGTTCCTCAGTTTCCCTATCTATAAAACAAGGACGATGATAATGCCTTCCACTGTCAGTCTTTTGAGCTCTACAAGATCTGGATATCATTATTACTACTCCCCGGTCTGCTGATGGCTCTCTGCATATCTTTGGATAAAATCACTTAGTTTCTCTGATCTGAACTTCCAGGAGACATCTTTGGGGATGTGATGAGCACCTACCCTCTAAAAATTATGCCCTGTTAAATTGTCTGCTGTTATGGCAACGAACAATTGGGGCACACAATATAACATCACTAATAAATTTCTGAAAATCTGATCCCACGTGCCATCTACACATTGGAGAAAGTGAGTATTTCCCTCCTGCAGAGGTGTGTTGTGATGATAAATCCATAAATGCTTGTGAGGCAGCCAGGTCCTGTGGGAATGCATAGCTAGGCAAATACGTTCAGAATGGACAATGGCCATGGTTAGGTCTTCTTGTGACAAAACCTCTCCAAAGTGTCTACTGTTTCATGATCAAATCTCACCACCAATTCCCCTAGGTGACATTTCTGATGAGCTTTTGTAAAAAGAAATCTTTTAAATGAACCCTTGCCTGTCTCTTAAGCTAAGAAAATTGGAATGTTATCTGTAACAGCTGCAACTATCAGCTAACATCCTAATCTTCTAGCTTCTCCATAGCAGTCGTAATATATCCTAGGCCGTGTGAATATTGCCCTTTGCTCGTCATTCCTGAGCCAACCCCTGAAACGAGCTTTTTCAGCTCGCATCCATTAAGTGGGCATTTTGCTAAGTAAGTAAAGGGATTCTTCAGCAGTATGTCTGATGTCAGATGGAATTGATCTGTCCAGTCGAGTATAGAAGGTACACAGAAATATGTCAGGAAATTCTATTGCATCCATTTAGGAACAGCGTGTTCACAACATTGCCAACAGACCTCCAGACCCTCCAAGAGAGCTCCAAGAGATTTTATTTCCCCATAGGGGGCTCACATGTCTAAAAACCTGACAACTTCAAGTCTAATTCAAGCAAGCATCCCTATTCAACAAGGGCACTTAACTTGAAGCACCTGCTTGACTGGGTTTTTGAGCAGGCATAGATTTAAGGGTGCATTTAATTGTTTGCGTGAATCAGTGCCCCAGAACTGAAGATTTCCTGCAAATGCACAGAAGATAATAAACTAGGAGTCCATCATGCATGGACTACGATCAGCCTGTCTGGTCATAAATCTTCTAAATACCAGTAATTCCTATAATGGGTTTGTTTCACTGAGCTGACTTCCATGAACTCAAGAACTCAGAGAAGAGAAGCTGGTCCCTTTCAAAGCAGCCTCCTAGTTGGACTAAAGCAACTACCAGGAGATGAGAGTCCTGCTACGGGGCACTCTGCCAGGTATGAAATTAATTTTTTGAGTATATGAGAAGTTAAATTTCAGCTTTGGAATGTGCTGCTTCCAGATGAGATGATCAATCAATGATTTCACGCCATTTCCAAATGACCTTTTATATTCCCATGGAATACAAAGGGTGTTGATTTTGTTTGATTTCTTTTCTATGCCTTATTGGTTTCTCAGAACTTTCCCAGGGCATTAATGACCCAATACTGTCCATGCATAAATACAAACTACTTCCCCAGAAGAAGCAAATCAAGAGATCTAGAGTAGGCTGCAGGTGACAGTGTTAAGGATCTGTAATTGTGAATTACAGGCTTCAAATTGTGGGTGTTCCAATTTAGATGTGATCATTATATTGTAATCAGGATTTTATCTTTTCGTGAGAGGAGGTCAAAAACAACTCTGTTAAGTCTGGCACAGAAACTCTATTTGTGAAATGCTTGCATGCATAAATAAGCACCCAGAGTCAGGACATCTTTATGTAACAGTTTCTTAACCATTATAGGAAGAAACATACAGGGCAAGCAAGATATTTTACAGACTCTAATAAACTGCTCCTGCTGGTCATTAAAAGGGCCTTTTTCCTTGTGGGGAAATTATTGCAGTAAAACAGGAGACAGGAGTCAGGTTGAGATTTGGTCGTATTTTATAGGAGTTGCATCAGCTCTCTTTGCCTGAGTAATTATATCTTGTGAATTATCCATGAGAAAAAATCATCTCCAAATGCAATCCCACAGCTGTCTCCAGCTTCTCTGCTGCAGATTCTGTAGGTCCAGGCACACTTGAGCAAGTCAGAACAGCCTCTTTTTAATGCATAGTATGAATGGGACTCTTCAGGGGACTGTCAAAAGCCAAGCATGACGAAGGTATAAATTTGAAAAATAATTCTCTCCTTACTGCATTCTTGTTCCTCTGTTACGAAAGGCCTCCTGCCTCTAAAATAGACGAGAGGCTGTTCATCTAGCTTTGCATCTTACAATTTAAGAATTTCTCATCATTCCTTGCTTAATTACATGGAGGAACACGCTGCTATTTCTGTCCAGTAAACATTGTCATCAACTGTGTGCGTGTTGCAGCACTGAATGGAAAAAAAACAATTGCAGTAGTTTGGTCCAGGTTTGTACGCACTTACACAATATAATGGAAAGAAGCAGTATTTCTCATTAGCTTGTGCTATGGACACTACCCATTTATCTCTCTCACAATCCTTCCCCTAATACAACATAATAATGTTATTTTAGCAAGTTGTTAAATTATTGAGGAGATTGTGTCTGTTTTGGAAGCTCTTTTCCCTGTAGTTATTTGAAGGCATCGTACCCTATAAATCCATATTCTCATAGACCCTTTCATCACCTTAGTGATTCTACGCCTCATAGACTGGGAAATCAGTTTCTTTGTCACTGGACTCTCTTCTAAAATAAAGAAAATTCATTATACATTCTTGCTATTGTCTGCCCGGTCTTTAGTACATCACCATTACGATTCTCAGATCACGGCTTTTGTGCTTAGTCCTCATTAAGTTTCTTGCACAACAGCTAACGCGGCTGTCTAGATTGTAGGAGTATAGGAATTGCCAAACTTGATAAGTTCCATGGAGCACCTCGAGGCTGCAGCTGCATTCACAGTGCTCTCGGCTGGGCTAATTAACCTGGGCACAGGGCTACGTGAATGTGGGCACGCTGCTTCCAGTTCAGCAGGAGGTAGCACGTGAAGAGCAGCATGGTGTTTGTAAGCACAGTGCAGCCTGGCAGGGTTTTGTTTGTGGTGTGGATGTGCCATGGATGCCACCCTTCAATGAGAGCTGCACCGGCTTCCTTAGAAGAAGGTGTAAGAGTCTGGAAATGGGTAGATGTGGAATAATTTACCTCCCATGTTAGGGCTCAGTCTGATCTCTAAATCTTAGAGACTGGTTAAATCCTGAAGCCTGAGGCTTAATATCATCAACTACACAATTAATTATTATTATTATTTTTTTTTTATCATTCAGACATTTTAAGGCTAGAAAGGATCGTTATGATGGTCTTGTCTGACCATCAATACAACACAGCCTGAAGAACCACATCCAAGAACTGCTGCCTCAAGACAGTAGCTTCCATGCAGAATATTCTCTCCTCTACAACAGATAAAATAGCATATGGAGCCTACAACTACTTGCCCTAAAACACTGCTGCACAAAGCCTCTCTTACTCAGGAAATCCATCACATCAGCTCAAGCTGTTCTTGATATCTACGTAAGGCTCCAGGGTCCCTTTATGAATCTTGTTATATTCCTGGCCTCCAAGACCTGCGATGGGGAGTTCCATACTGGTGGACTCTGTTGTGCCAGGATGCCCTGCTCAGCTTACCCGACTTTGTGCCAGTCATTCTCTTATTTAAATGTCAGAGAAGCATCTCTATCAGCAGTATACAGGTGATCAGATTTTCTCCATCAATAGTATTAGGAGTGCTCAGAGTGCACTTCAGTGGGAGCTACAGCATATCTAAGCAGCAGCAAGAGCAGAAAAAGCAGGACCAGAAGCAAAGCCAGAGCAGAGAGGTCTGTTCTGTCCTAACCTATTTTTAGAAGCAGTATGTGAATTGCTTAGCAGGGCTAGAGTGGTCCTGCCAAGCAATTGCTTTAGGGCAAGACAGCAAGTGAATAGCTGAATTCCTGACTCATGTGGAAGTCAATTCCTAAAGAAGTAGAGGGCAGGACAGGGAGATGTGACAAACCTGTCAAAACTCCTTCCGGCTCTGTCACTAAGACAAACAGCACTGTCCCATGTCTCAGGCCCATGCACTGGGGAGCGTGTTTGACTCCACTTTCTCCAACGCACAGCACCTTCACTCTTTGTCCAATTTGCCTCTGAAATGCAACCTTTTCTCAGCCATATCTCATCCATTCCTCACCATCGGTTTCATCTCAGGTGCTTCAACCTGCTTCTCTGATACCTGCATTGCAACTCCTTTCCCATCCCCAATCCTACTCCCACCCACTCCACACAATAAAACTTCAGCTTCATTTCCCAGAGATTTTCCTTGCCTAATGCTCTGTGGAAGTGATAGTGCTTTGGCAGACCAGTAAAGCCTCTCTGCTGCAGAACAAATGAAAGTGGCACACACAGGACACTCTAGGCTTCTTGGAAATCAGGCTGGACAAGCAAGGGAGAGAAGTCAGATGACAGGTTCATCTTTCAACATAATAACACAATGCATGAAAGAAGTGTCAGCTTGAACCTGAGCAAGAGTCCCAAGACAGCACCAGTTGGTTACAACTCATACGTACGGAAGGGCATCACAAGCTGGTGCAGAAGTCAATCCTGTAACCCCAGTATATGCATTACCATGGCAAGGAAATTTGGCGCCCAGGGCAAACCCCACAGTGGCAGCCTGCCCTTGCCCTGTGCACAGATCTGGGGGGCACACGCCCCCACCATGCTTGCCTGGAAATGCACGCAATGGTGGGACCTGCCCTCCCTCTGTCCCCATGACCCCCCAAAGAGCCACTTGCAGCGTCATCCCATGCCCCGTCTTGGCTAGGCATGCCTGTCGGTGCCCCTTTGCTTTGGCACCCACCCCGCTCACTACAGCGCAGGGTATATGCTTCCATGATGGATGCTTGAGCCCAGCTCAAAGCAGCCACATCATTCTTGGAAAACAGGGCATTAGCATAGTATCAGAAAGCTCTTATAGAACAGTAATTGTAGATGACACACATAAGCACCATCAACAACCAGATATATTGGGGTGCTTATGTACACCTTCAAAGGCATATATGCACGTCTTAGGTACCCAACTCCTACTTAAAAAAAAAAAAAAATCACTGAGTGTTAGGGTTAAACTCACATTTGTTATTTTCTACTAGCTTTTTTTCCAGGTCTATCACATCAATCATTCTGGAAATAGCGTAGCCTACTAATATCCTGTGTTAGCTCTATTATTTAAAGTTTAAGGCCTGGGAGACCATTAGATCGTCTCATCTCATTTTCTGTATAACATAGGCTGCTACATTTTACCCAGTTACGCTTAGGTCGAGTCCAATAACTTGTGTCTGACTGAAGCATATGATCTATTTTGCTAAAGCGTATCTTCCAGAAAAGCAGCCAGTCTTCAAGAGATGGAGAATCCACCAATTCCTTTGGCTGTTTGTTCCAGTGGTTAAACACCCACAGTCATAGAAAAAATTGTGTCTTATTTATCATTTGAATTTGTCTGGCTCCAGCTTCAGCCATTGATTCTTGTTATGTCTTTCTCTACTAGAACAGTTTTTGCTTGAGACAGATTTTGTGAGGACAAACATCTTTAGTGTAATAGCCTGATCATTTGTTGGTCAGCAGGGATTTAAAACCATACTTATAGATGAAAGATTAAACACTTGGATCGTCTGTACTGGAGCTTAGGAAAAAAAGCATGTCTTTTTTCATGGCTACATTTGTAACTTCACACAAAACAAGCCTGGGAGTAAAATCCTCCCATGTTTTAGTCTGTTCTAAAACAGCAACATGCTGCACTAAGTAAATACACACCTGCAGTTTTTTAGAAATTATTTGACAAATTTCATTATATAAAAAAAATATATCTAATTCCCCTTTAAGTTAAAAAAGCTCACAGTATGAATGAATCACTTTAAGTAAAGCTATCTACTTATCTACAGTTCATTGTTCTGAGCTTGTTTCATACAAAAGGCCCCGATCCTGTATCCATGCCCGTAGCTGCTACTGCAGCCATAGTACATTGTCCTTTTACTTGCACACTGAAATACGGTCCTTCACCACAGTAATACTGGAAAACACACACTCATGTCTCACTTGATTGGATTATGTTCAGGGCCTCAAAATTGTCCCCTTCCATCACCCAGTCATTCCAATGAACTGTTTTTTCTTGGTGGATAGACATTTCCCTAGTTCCACAACATACCTGATTGGCAGCGAAGGGTCTCCAGCATCCCACCAGTCTTTGGGAGGGCTAATGTACATGCACCACAACTCCCAGCTGTATCCATGGGCAGAGTTCTCATAACGTTGTACCTCAAAGTTGTCCTGCTTTATGTTGTCGATAGAGGGAAGAATAACTCTTTTCCTGTTTTCTTGGATCCGTGAAAGAACTGGCTCAGCCCTAAGAAGGTGACAAAGGAGGGTGCAGGAAAGGGACATTAACTTCTTTTACAGCACAGACAGACCCTGTAGTATTTGAGCAGCTCACATATCTCAGTTATAATAGTGACACTTCATGCTGAGAAAACAAATGCAAAGTATCTGCTGAAGAGTGATTATGGCACAAAGTCACACACCAGTTCAATGAAAGAGCAAAGCTATACACTGGAGAGTCCCTCGAAGTGTGGCTTAACATGCTATGCCTAACCCACTAGACAACTTTCTTATAAACATACTGGAGAGTAAGAATTGAACTAAATACCCAAAGGAAATGATTTATATTACTAAAATTTAAAGCACTGTAGCATTGTTACCCATCAGGGAGACATTTAGGGCTTCCACTTTGTGAGATTTCCTGCCTGGGAGAAGTCTAGACCCAACAATGATGCGGAACTGTTATCAGTTGGATGATAGGGTACAGCTACTATTCAAGTAGCAGCATAAGCAGCCCAAACATGCTGGGATCTCTCTTATATAACTGACATTTTTTATGCAGAATCCACCAGCCCAGCAGAGAATCTCGTAATGCATGCAAAGACAATTTTACAACCTAAGATGATTTTAAATTGTAAAAGTATTGAAGGAGACTCCAAAAGTGGAAACAGTTTCTTCGTGTTGAGACAGCGCATTGCAATGGTTTGATGTGTTCACAAAGTTCTATTAGCTATGAATTATGTTGTGTTTTTAAAATGTATTTCCATGTCATTTTAACCAAGAAGGCATGAAATCAGGAAATGTGGTGATTAGGGATCAGGTTTTCAATGCTGCCTGCTTAAATTCACCTACATAGGTAGTACGCGCAAAGCCAATATTTACATATGCAGAATGGGTAATTACACAAAAATGCTCAATTGGGAGCATAATTACCTACTTTGCACATACAGGTGAAATTTCTGCATGCCCCACTGTGCATGCATATTTTGCTGGGGAAAATTTAGAAAATATATTCTGAAGACTTGCCAGGAGGCACTAAAGTTTTCACTGCATACATCTAAATTGCTCTTTAATTCCTTTATTTGCTTCTGTAAACAGCATTTGCTCTGCGTGTGTGGGTGGGTGGGGGTATGTGCATGGGTGGGTGTGCATGAACAGGTTTCCCAACTTGGAATTCACCCTCTTCCTCCTCCTACACTTACTTCTGAAAATCCCTCTCTAAATACAAAAAATTATAACTAAGTACATAAAAGGATGCCCTATTAACCACAGTCTTTTCTTGAGACGTGCACTGGAAACCCAACGTGGACCGCAGCTGCTTACTTCTGCAACATCCAAGAGTGTTTAGAGCTAGGATTTTGATCAGTCATTCCTATTCAAAACAAGAACCGTTGTATAGACTGGAGCCCCTGTCTATTAGGGGGGGGTCAGCAACTGCAGCTACCTATAGCATGAGTTGTGGGTACTCAGTACCTGACAGGATCAAGCTCAAATGGAGGAGAAAAGTGGCTACTCTCTTGCCTTAGTGCTAGAAAAGCTGTTTCAACTGTGAGTTCAGTAAATTACAGTTTCCCGTACACATGAATAAAATCACATTTGAAGAGCTAATGGCCTGCACAGAGGAGCACTTTGCTAGGAATACAGGTACCAATGTAAAAACAGCCTTCTGAATACCTCCTTGAGCTCTATTATTAACATGAAAAATGGGATAACTCTGCACAGAAATCTCTCTCTGTTTGCAGCTGTTAGAGCACTTTCCTTGTGGATGGTTTTCTTTTCTTTCCTCTCTTCAGCTCATACAATGAAATGTGCATTAGCCTCTCCTATCTCCAATATTCTAAGCAAAGGGCGCATTTTTTTTTTACTTTTTTTTTTTTTTTTTTGGGAACAAAATGTAAAAGTAAAAAAAAAAAATCATGGTCCTTTCTTAGGGTCCAGACACTGGAACATAATAGAATTCCCTCAAATTCACACTCGAGATGCATCTGTCCCTCTGAGACGTTCCTTTTGAAGGGCCGTCTGCTGTCTTTGCACTTTTGCACTTATTTTTAATTTACGAAGAAACAAACCAATATGAAACATAAAGCTTCCCCCAATGGGATCACAATGGAAAGGGCCATAACGTGGGCATCACCTGCTTTTTCCCTGCTGCCTGATATTTTTAGCTTAAAGGATTCACTCGGCTAAGAAGGGGGCTCTGACCTGAAAAAATACAATCAAGTGGTAGGGAGGGGAGGGCTAGAAAGAACGCAGAAAACCAGGACAAAAGCAGTTTTGTACTCCCCCTTTTCGTTAGTGGTACCAGAGGACAGAATGAAGCATATAAATTAAAAGATCAGTGCCCCATTTGCAAGATTGTCTGTGCCCATTTCTTTTCTCCTCTGATCAAGCCATACTGGGAAATCACTGCACCTACACTTGGATTCTGTACTTACCAGCCTGCAGTGAATTCCACATGGGCATCAAAAAATCCAGTGACCTGGCCAGTAGCAGCTTTCCAGCCTTCAATACGAGCTCGGATCAGGCCTTCCCTTTTCTGGTTGCGCACCACCTTCACAAGCCCTGGGTATCGCTTGTTGACATACTCTTCCAGGGGAGCTTTCAGTTCCTCTGCAGGAGAGATCACAGAGAACCAACTCATCCTGGAGCAACTGCTTTCATATGGAATACAATTCATTAATCAACTCTGACCACTGATGGGTGCTAGCACAGTGCACCGGAGTATCATCTAATAGAAAGCAAAATAATCAGTAATTAATTTAGGCCTCGTTACTGTTAATTGGTGGGAAAAATTTCAGGTGCGGATAGATGCATGAACACAGCGAATGCAAAGAGAAGGAGAAATGTAGTCTTTGGCTAGTTTTTAAACACAGCTATTCTGTTACACCCAGGCTAATGTTTTTTTAAAGACCCGGACCTTTTTCAGAAACAACTTTTGATTCTAAGTGCCTAAATCACTTGGGCCAATCTTAAAATTCTCATCCCTACCTTCTGCTTTTTGTGCCGCTACATCTCAAGCCCTGGTCCTGAACACTCTCCTCACTCCATTTTCTTTTGGTTCTCTTGAAATTTGGGCCCAGTTTCTGTGTCCCCAGATCAGTTCCTTTCGTTCACACTCTACTACAAGCTTAAATCTAGCCCGATGGGCATAGGTGGCATTGGAAAATTTCAAGTGAGGACAAATTCTTAGCAAAGGTAAAGCCGGCACAACCAGCTTCTCTACCACCCCGTATTAGGGAGTGCTTCCAGGGTATAATAGGAAGCTTTCCTTCACAATCATAAAGCAACACGTGATCTTCCGTCAGGGCTACTTTAGTGAAGAACAGATGTACAAGACGAAGGAATGATCTCCCTCTCCCTCGCGTGCCCTTCCTATGTCCAGCAGTTTTTAGCACAGAAGAAGATCTGTGCTCCCTCTTTATTTAACATCTTTACCTTCTCATCTAGCGGCTACTGCCTCTCCCTCTCTCTCTTTTGGCTATTTCTGCTCTTTACCAATAATTCTTGCTCCTTGCACATGATCATTCTTTAACGATCTTCAGCTCCTGCTGACTGCTTCCCAGGCTTTTACCACTCTTTCCTCTTGGTAGAGCCTGCGAGTAGGAGTGAAGGGACAGCCCTCTGCAAAGGAGCAAGAGCTCAGGTAAATTTCCCTACAGCACTCGGGGCCAGTGCTTCATTTAAAGGCCATCAAAAGGTCACTGGCAAATCAATTTAAACAAGTTCTATTACTGACCATTAATAATACTAATTCCCGTCAGCTTGAGGGGATAACAAGGAACACCGCCAAATGCAAGCAGAAAAACAGTTCAGTGTAGTTTAAAAACACAGGGAAGTGCATTTGGGGGCTGGACTTGATGATTTTCCAAGGTCCCTTCCAGCCCTAATGTCTATGAAATCTACATGTACAATTAATTCAAAGCAATCAACTCTGGAGTAGTTTGAGCCGGAGTAAAGTACTCCTGGGCACAGCATCCACATGTTCACCCAGGACAGCAGCAATCTGAGCCAGGGCAGAGCAGTTTATCCCAGGGCCGCTCCTGCCCTGCTCAGCCCGGACTGGCGGGAGACATGATGGGTCAGCCCAGGACTCTGGGTGGCGGTGGCGGGCAGCAGCGGGGCTGACTGGGGCATGAGGGTGCTGAATGTGTAGAGCCATGTGGCTAAGTGATAGGCAGAAGTCTGGCCTCTGTGACCAAGCACAAATTATGCTACACATTAAGTGTCTACACATTAAGGCTGAGTGAAATTTTGCCGGTTGTTTTGTTTTGATGCTGTTTCAACTTGTTTCAAGCTCGAAACAGCGAAATTGAAACGAAATGGAGGGCTTCGAAACAGCCTCGAAACCAAACAAGGGCAGTCGAAACATTTTGAAGCTTATGAAATGTTCAGAGTTTCAGAACTAAAGCTGGGCTTCCCTGCAGGGAATCAGTAAGTAAGGAGAGGGATGGGGAAGAGGGGGAAAGGACTGCTCTCATACTGACTGTCTAGCTGGCCAGTGACTGTAATCCTTCCCTAAAGTTCCTTCCAATCCCAGTGCTCTGGGGAAGGGATGGAAAAACAGCATAAAAGTCAGCACTGTTTGAGCTGCGCTGCTTTTTGTCACCCATGTCACGAGTTTTGCTTGTCAGCAGCCTGAGGTGCAGTTTCACAGAAACCCCTACACCTATTTCCTTGAAACTTGCCAGGTTTCATGGCTGCAGAAGGGGCTACCATCCCTGCAAGTCTCATCCAAAAATCAGGCAAGAGCTGACAAAGGTATAGGCAGTTTTATGGTTACCCATTATAGCCTATGGGCGAAACGTCAAGACAGTGAAACAGTTTCGACAAAATGAAACAGAACAGTAGTTTCCAAATGAAATGAAACTCTAAACAAAACACTGTCCCATCAAAAACGGCGAAATGAAACCGTGCTGTTTTCCACAGCCCTACTACACATGCATCCAAATCGCAATTAATTACCCCACCATGAGATAGTACTTTCCCTGACAGTACTATCTTAGTGACGTGAATTAGTTTACTGCAGCCTAACAGCATCACACGTGCAGACAGTGATGCTTTACTCCACAGCTAATTAGTCTTCTCCACAGTTAAGCGCACATGTAGACGTGACCAGAGACCAACACACCTCAGTTTTTCTCATCCCTGTTACTCAGCTGTGCCATTTCAGTCTCTGTGTTTGCTGTGTGCATCTTCCAAGCCTTCCCATTGGATTAGCTGAAATTCCCCCTGCTCTTATTACAGTAATGAAGAGATTTCTGCTTCCTTCAGAAGAGCCTAATATCATGTTCTATAAGTACCTTCTACTTACTGGGAACTGCTGATCATTTAATTAAATTGTCTAAAGCTGCGTATGTGCTACCGCTGAGTACATAATGGATCTGTCAGTTTCTAGAGTCATTATAGGTATCGAACTTATTAGTACTTTCAGATATCTACAGAGTATAAAAGGCACATGGTGTAAAAGCAAAGTACTGAACATGCAAATACATAAAAGGGAGATATAAATACATCATTGGCTACTCTTGTTCTTTTTGTTGCAGTGCTGCAAGGCTCAGCCATACACTTGTTTCTACCGTGCTGGGCGCTGCATAAAATTCATGTAGAATTTTAATGGCCGCCAGGATGTCCCTCTGACAGCCAATCAGTATATTTTATCCTGGGCCCTGCTACCGATTTGCTGGATGAACCTTTCTCTTCACAGTGCCTCAGTTCTCCCATTGGTAGTCAGAAAAAAGTGCTATATCAGAGCTAGGTGTTATTATTACAATAAAACAGGCTACGCCATCATATTGGTAAAAGAAATTGCTGAAGAATGGCTCTCATTTCTGCAAAATCTGAGGGCTCTATGATATTACTTTCAGGCCTGTCCCCTTGAATTTCTAAACAACAGAGAACAAAAGAATCTACCGTACATCCCATCCATTGCGCTTAGCCACAGACAAGTTCAGGGAAATGGGATGGGCTAGTCCCTCTCCTTATGTCTACTCTTCCACACACATAACAACTGTGCTTTCTTCAGTGTCTTTCTGGCACTGTGTCCTCTTACACATCCATTCCCCACAGGCACCATCTCTCTCTTTTATGTTGAAAAAGGGAGGAAAGGTGGTGGCGGTAGGGAAATTTGCACATCCCACAGCATCTGCATCACATACATACATGATGGAAGCAACTTTAGTTTCATGCTGAGCCACTCATAGGAGACCAATATTTAATGGCAGCAGCATCCCTTCTGTGAGGCTTCAAGGAGACAGAGATACAGAAGTTTTCTGACAGACAAAACCCCCACATGTATAGCATTGGTTTTTCATGAGTTTTTTGTCAGAAGGTAAGTTATTAATGCTGCATATTGTGGATTTATTAGACAGATTAAAAAACAATTAAAAGACTTTCAAACTAGAGGGTGAATTTCTCTGCAGAAAGAAGGACATAGAGAAAGTGCCATAGGGAGTTGTGCATGCAAAGTCAAAAGGAGAGCACGACAAGAGTAAAACAAGGAGGAACGGTGATCTATAGCTCAGTGATGGGTGACCCTAAGAAGGCATAAAACACTGGTTTGGTTGAGGTAAGCACCAAAGGTTTCAGGCCCTTTATCCCAACATCTTGGTCTGGAAAACGGGTCAGAAAATCCAATAGCTGGATCCTGCTCAGTGACATATTCCCCTCCCTGCTACTGGGCTGCAGGCAATGCATAGGCAAGGAATGGCTCTAACAAGAGAATAGCCCTAAGGTCATGTCCACACATGCAGGCACATGTGGTTTGTGGCACCATAAACCTCTTTCAGGTGCCACAAACCGCACACCATGAATATTAACTGTGCACCGGGGCAAAATTTGCTACTGGGATTTCTGGTAGCAAAATAAGCCCCAATAAAAAAAGCGGGGCAAAGCACATGAAAGTAGCACGCACCCAGACAAATGCAGAGAGGGGGGAGCAGGTAGCCCAGGGCTGCCTGCTCCCCCATCTTCGTGTGCTGCACAGCCATCGCACTGAGGCGCGCCAAGCCCCAGCCAGCCACAGGGCTGCTCTCCGGGCTGCCTGCTCCCTCGTTTCCACGTGCCACTCCCTGGCTGGCTGGCACAGGGTGCTTCAGCACAGGGGCTGCCTGTTGGCTAGTCCCTCACTGAGGGACCACGTGCCCCAGCCAGCCCTCCTTGCAGCACACGGAGCCCGGCCAGAAGCCAGGAGAAGCTGTGCATGGCCAGTTGCCTGAAGTGGGACAATTTGTCCCTCAACAAAGAGCATGTGTTGGGGCACAAATTTGTACTACTACTATTAGTGCTGCTGCAAGCACACACCCCTGCTCATCTGGATATGGCCTAAGAGTGCAAATGCTCCTGGAGGAGCTTTGTGTGACTGTTTCAGTGTTTGTATGTCACACAGAAATGGGAACTAGCGAGATCCAAGAAATTTCCATTTGTTTCGCTTCCATTTCTATTAACCCAACAAATTTTACCTGGATTAACCCCTGACCAGAAGACATATCCTATATCATGTTTCACAGAAGGCCATGAGAACAGAAGAAACAATGCAGTTACCTCGATATAAGGGGCAGGGTGGCATTTAGGCTGGTTACATGTTGCATCTAGTCCTCTTGTACACACCGGGTGCACATTGGGCGCGTCTCCATGCAAGAGAAGTAATGCAGTTCAGGAGATGGGTACTGGACATAGCCTCAGGGGTCTAAATCCTAGCTCTGCTTGCTTTGTGATTTCTGTCACTTTATTTGCTGTTCCACCCTTTGTCTATTTAGACAAAGCATTTGGGCAGTTTCTCACATGAGTCCCTAAACTTAGTTGGAGCTTCTTGGTGCTACTGAAGTACATATAAAGATTCTTAATACAATAATAAGTCCTATGAGTGCGCCCAGAAATGAGGTCCACAGACCCTGGGTATATTCTGCCAAAATAGCTTGGCCTCCACTGGACTAGAGGACTGGATCCTGAGCCTTTACTGTTTTTTAAACTGAGCCACATCAGTCCTACAGCAAGGTAAGTGCTGCTTCTTGTTGGACCAGCATCTGGGAAACCACCCTTGCCAGTGAGACTCAGTTCCTGGAAAGGCCGATTTTGCAGCATCTGAAATGCAGCATTCCCTCCAGGTGAGCTTGCTTAGGCTGTAAATCAGAGCTCACTCTCAAATTGAATCTTAATCTAAATCAGTTTAAATGAATCCTAATTTTACCATGAGTATTTCTTTTTCAGCAATCACTTTAGTGAGTGCTATTAACATAACAGAAAAATAACTCAATGCTTCCTGACATGGCATCATCAGAACATGTAGCTTTGGGCTTTGAATTCAGAGAGCTGCTGCAGCTAGGTCAATAGTGACAAACTTATTCTCTGTCATATAAATTAAGAAATGCTTTATCCCCAAATATTGTTTCTCTGCAGCATATCCCAGAGCCGTGTTATTTGGTGAGGCTGGGAGGTCTTGAAATAGCATGCCAGAAATTAAATGACTTCAACAAAGGAAGAAAGAAAAAAAGCCTCTCTGAAGAAGTTAGCTCTCAGATAAATTGGCAATCTTGCCTTTGGCTCTGCTACTTTCAGGGCTTCTTGCAAATTACACGAGGGGAGAAAAACGTCACATAGTTCGAACTTACTAAAGTTTTGATCAGTTCTGTCTAACACATTGTAAAAACAACATTTTGCCTTCCTAGATCACCACTAATGATGTGACCAGGGTATTTAAGCATGGACCAAATGAGGTACAGTGTAAGGCAAGCTGAACACTGCAATAGAATTCAGAGTATTACCTCTTGTGTCTCTAAACATCCCATGACGGCCAGTCTCTTCCCTCTTGAAGAAAACTGGAGGGATGATTTTTCAGCTCATATCCATAGCATTCAAAGAACACACTTATTAAGGATGTAATCAATATTTGCAAATGTGCAAGAGAAAAAGAATTGACTTGCACAAAAGCCCAAGTAAAAATGCCAGTCAATCCAATTTCAAATATCTCTTCTTGTTTCTATCTGCCTCCATTAATCTCTAGTGGAGGGAGAGTCCCAGGAAACAGGAAACAACACATCTTAGAATAACAGAAAAATCACAGTGGGTGTGCTACACGTTGCCCTGTGGCAATGTAGTGACATGCTACATTGCTGTACAGCATGCTACGGCAGTGTAGTGATCACATGGGTCTACATGGGATCGACAGCTACATCACCGTAGCGGCACGCTTCCCCGGTACAGTGTGCCACTATGGTCAGGTAGCAGCAAAATCTAACCACGCACACAGTGCAGTAAAACCACCCATAGTGCGCCATGCTTTAATCCTTCTAAAAGGAAGTACTAAAGCACAGCGCCGTGCGTAGATGCACCCAGTTAGAATGGACCTCGAGTGGTCATCTTGTCACACCCTCCAGGATCTGTTGCTGTGCTCCAAAACCCAATTGCCAACTATGATATTATCAACAGATACACAGAATATGGAGAGCTTGGCCAGCTATACAGGCCTGTAGAAAGATTACAGTGGCTGACCAGATACCATTTTTGGTTTGATTCCAATTAGCAATACACTGCAAGAAGCATAGAGGAAGACTAGATAACTGTGCGCAGGCAGTCCTCGAGTTACAGTGTTTCACACTTACAACGTTTATAAATTGACACCCTGTTTCAACTTTACAATGTCAATTTTGACTTACAACACTCGATCTGATGCAATGCCATGCCAGCAAACATGCTTGCTGAGTCAGTCATCTCTCTGGAGAACATCTGTCCAAACTTCCTTGGATGCTTTCTTTACAGGGAGCAGACAAGACTCCAGAAAAACCTGCAGCCAGGACTCCTGAGAAGACGCCAGTCAAGACCTCTTCAAAATGTCCAGCAAAATCACCTCAAAGAAATCCTTTCAAATCAATGTGACTGCTATTTACAATATAAATATATTAATGTAGCTATATTACTCATCTATAATTGATTGCGTACAAAATTCTGGGGTATTTTTAGTGAAGACAGGGTATCAGGCCTGGGTTCAGGAACCAATCCTCCATTTACAGCATTGTTTCTTATGAGAAAATTAGTTCAGAGTTACAACGTTTCCACTTAAGACGTGGTTTTCAGGAACCAATTGTGCTGTAAGTCTGAGGAACTATGAGCCAGCTATCCTAGAGCTACGTTTTGTAGTAAGAAACTCCTACAGTGGACTCAAAAATGGACTAAACTTCTGACCTTTCAGGCAAATTTTCTAGGCAAAGCGATGGGAAAGGAAATAAATGCTAGGGACTGAACTGGAACACATGGCGGACACCGCACAAAAACTAGTGATACGGGAACATTGGGCTTCAAATCTTCACTTTGGTTAACCTCAAGGCACTCAGCAAAGCTTACACGAATAAACACCAAAATGAGCAAACAAAAACGGTTCACCATACTCCTAAATATCTCGCAAAATTCTTACCTGGCTACAAACTGAACCACGCAATAACAACTGTAATGAATTAGCTCGTTGTTAATTAGCAGATATGGACCACCGGGGATTTGGGGCTGTCTAAGACAACTCGGGTACCTAAGACAAGTCCAAACGTGACTCAGCTCCTTGTCAGTCTACATAAACTTTTCTTTAAGTTCACTCTCCTTTCAAACCTGTAAAACAGTCTGCTCCCCAGGGAACACACCGGGAGCATTGTTGTTGTTGAAATGAGCTGTGGAGCAAGATAACAATATATCCAGTCACAGCTAATATTGTTACACCGAGGTAAATTACAACCAGTCACACGCATCACTGAATGTAGCTAGGTATTTTTAAGTAGCCTTTTATCTTGAGGTTTTCTTTTATACCGTGAGGTTTTCTTTTCAAAGAGATATTATTCCAGATTAAAAATGCTTGCAGACAGACAGCAAAAAGGCAGGTGATGCTTAAGCAACAGACTCAAACAAGGCGTGTGACTGTGAGATAACACAATGTCTCAGGGGTATATTGCTGTATGCCTTCAACGACCTCGGAAATGTGTTATCGCTCAAAAACACAAGCTGTGTAGTGTCTTTGCAATTATAAACCAGCAACAACAGAAACAAACAAAGACAAGCTACAAAAAGTCTTTACATAAAGTATAGCACGCACTTCAATGAGGGGAAAAAAAAAAAAGTTTCAAACCTGAAATTCTCCCAGCATCTGCCTTTGGGGAAGGAACTTTGTGTTACAACGCATTCATGTTTCTGGCCACAATTTACTATCTGGGAGCAAACAATTAGAACTGTCGCATTTATCAAAATTAGCTTCTTTGTATATTATACATTTGTAGGGATCTGTGTTTTTCAGGCTTGTCGTACATGTTGATGTGTAGCGATGCCAACAGAGAAAGACAAAAAAAACCCTGATGAGCCTATAAAAACAGATTTTTTTTCTCCTCTTCAACCACAAATGCAAAACTAACTCAGATAGAATTGTACGATTACTGTATGGTGTACCTACAGGGTAGAGGCTATTTGGATGCCAAAACTATGAATTTCTAACCTTCATATGTTTGGATTTCTTTGCAATGTAACTGTAACTCTGAACTTCCTAAATGTTAACGACTGGTTTGTGGATGATTACAATATCACGGTAAAGCATTTCACTTGCATTCCTGGTACATAATCTTCACCTCCATATATTCTTGTGTAGTTATTGCCTGGGAACATCACACAGCTAACGCCACACTCCAGAATCTGACTACCAGGAAACAGAAACTTAAATATGGTATTTATGGGGGCCACCCATGATATTAAGTTCCCTAATGCCCAACCTCTGATCTTCAGAAATTTTAGAGCTGCTACCCTCTGAAAAATAGGCTTCTTTAAAGGAATCTGAAAGACGGACACACCAAATCTCTAATCAATATTTAAAATTTACAGAACTGACTAAAATCCTGTATCCACGTGCATACTGATTTCACATATCTATTGCAGTCCCTTACAGTTGCACTTCACCAGTTCCCTTCGTAAACCAAACCTTCTCAACTCTAGTCAGTACAGTCACACCCGGACGACTTTGCGTCTGCCCTCAGTTTGTTGGTAGTACTCCTGCAGAATCAAACTTCCTATCTCAGAGCTCATAATGTAGAACCTGAAATTATTTCCCTGTAGAATGCCAATCCATTTATTACAGCCA
Source organism: Caiman crocodilus (assembly GCA_030014935.1). Classification (NCBI taxonomy): domain Eukaryota; kingdom Metazoa; phylum Chordata; order Crocodylia; family Alligatoridae; genus Caiman; species Caiman crocodilus. The sequence goes on along the minus strand of JAGPOW010002118.1, from coordinate 7,420,606 downwards.
TTTTATTTGTAATATCAGAAGTGCCAGGTATAAGATAACACGATTGCTTGTAATTATTTCCCATCATTAGCGTGAACTATACGATGATGATATTGCCATTAGTAATTATTTTCTATTATTGAGCGTCTTGCCTATGCGTTATTAGCAGTGCATATGCATGAGATCTCTGGTATGCATATGGTTTGGTATCCTTTCTTACCACAGAGAAAAATAGACGAATTATTATATGCTAGGGATAAGCTCACGAAACAGCCACGTCATTATATTCCTACAGACAACTCCTTAAAATGCTCTTCTGTCAGTGCCTACAAAAGCTTGATAAGGGTTAGGCTTCTGGTGTGCTGAGACTGCTGCTGATCATGCTCACTAAAACTGTCTCATTGTTTTCTTGAACTTCTCCATCTGTTTGTATCCATGCTTTCTTTCAGGCCTGATCCATTTGCCTGAATTGCTATATCAGCTATGGGTGACTGTGAAAGGAGCGTAGTCACGAAGGCCGGTGTCAGCTACGCTAACAGAAGAGGTCATCTACTTGTCCTGTGTCATTCAGGGAGATGGCACAACTAAAGCAGTAGGAAAACTCCTTCTGCCAACATACTCAGTGCTTCCACAGAGCTTCATGCCAGCAAAGTACAACTACAGCGGCACCCGTTCCAGAGCACAGCTCAGGCTATAAGCCCTTTGGGACAGAGAATGTAATTTTGCTCTGTTTGTACAGCATCCAGATCCTGGTTCATGACTAGGACTCCTAGACACTATCCCAATATTGCAATACTATTTTGGCACGTTGCAGAGTTCAGGTTCCCAGAATCAATGCGGTGATTCTGGCTAAAAGGTGGATGCTTGCAGAGTACTTTGACAAGCGGGAACAAGCAGACCACGAAGCTAGGGAACACTGCAAAACACACAAGGGACTAAAGTTAACCAAACTCAGCCTCCTGCCTCCCATCACCACCCAGACAGGGGATAACATCCAGGTCTACTTTCTGTAATCTGGTCAAAGAGGGAATAGAGTGCCTTCACTGGAACAGTATTCCTTAGAGCAGAAATGGATGAGAACAGGGCCTTTTAATCTCAGCAGCAAATAAAGAAAAACAGTTTTTAATTTTGCATTCTCATTGCCAGCTGTGGTCTCTGCTATTCAAGGGAGGAAAGTTTTTTTTTCAAAGGAATTCATTTCATTGTCCTATGTGCCTTTCAGAAATGTCTCCAGAGCCCATCAACAGCATCTGATACAACGTTTGTTGCTGGGCTACATACTGAGTGGTTGGTAGAGACTGTTTAGACATGTATTTCTTTGCACATGGCAGGGAGTATTGCAGATAAACAATTAATACAGATGGGTTCCCCTTTAAGGCACACTTTTTGCTTTATCCGGTGGATGCAGAAGGACTTGGTGGGGTGCAGTATTTCGTTTTGATACTTTCAAAAGATTTTACCTGCAAAATAGGAGAGCCTGAGAATGCAAATTATCATCTTCACTTTCCTTCACTGGTCACAGGAGGTTTTTCAAATGAGGAGCCAAAAACTCATGGGTGGTGTAAATCACCCATGATATTAGTTGAATTCAGTAGAGCTCTGTTGATTTACACCAGCTGAGGAGCTGTTTTTATTACTGCAATTATTATAATCCGTCGGCTTTCTAATGGTACTCATTATTGTAGCACTTGAGTGCCTATTTTTACAGGCTTGAGTTGCTTACTTTATTCCTATCTCATCTCACCACAAATGGAAATGCAAGCTCTCAGCTTCCCTTTGGAATGGTTTGAAAGGGAAAATCAGCTATCACTTCTCCTAATTCTTCCCTTGCAGACCTAATGCATCACTAGATATATAGCCCTAGATTATTTTTATTATTGTAGTGTGTGCAGTGGAAAAGGGAAAGATGGTAATGATGATGATTTGACCTAAAACGGAACACCATCTGACTGCACAAATTGTAAAACCAGAAGAAAATCAGGATGTGGGAATATTTTGGATTTTGGAAATACCGATAGAGGAAGCCCTCCCTCATAAAACCTAACTTCTAGACTGACTCAGATCCTCAAAGGAAAGAAGAGAAGGTGCTTCAAGGGAAAGAAAGTCACTGTCACAGGAGGCATAGAAAGGAAGACCAGAAGAGACTTCAGGAGGTCAGTCAGTCCAACCCGCTGATCAAGGCAAGTTTGTCCTCATCTAAACCATCTTAGACAAGTGCACATCTAACCTATTAAAAACTTCATGAACAACTTTTGCAAACAACTACCAGGCACCATTCCCAAAACATCTAAAAACCTTCCTAATCTGTGACAGGGAAAGCAGGGGGATGAGGGCATTGCCACTTTTCCAGGAAATTGTTAAATATACTCAAGAAATTGTCATACCCATTTCACAGATAGAGAAACAGAAATAGTCAAAGGGAAAATTACCTGCCTGATTGTCACTCATTAGGTTAACGGCAGACCCCAGAATAGGACCCAAGAATCCTGGCTCTTATTTCAGTGATTACACTACTGGCAAATTTGCCAGAATCCAGGAAGTCTCTGAATTTAAGACAAACCCCCGACAATTAGATTCTCCACGTGTAAAATGTATACATTTGTTACAATTTTCCATTGTATAGCATCTAATGATTGGCAGGTCATCTTAAATGTGTCCCACTCACTGCTGCAGCAGGTAAAGTCATGATGGGGGGGGGGGGCAGGCAGTGGGGGGGCAGCAGCTTGACCCCTGCTTCTTGGCCTCCCAAATGTTGCCCCCTGCTGCCTGGCCCCCTGCTACTCATTCCTCCTGCTGCTTCCTCCCTGGTCACCTGCCCGCCCCGTCCCTTTCAATTTGTCCTCCCATACCTACACCCCCTTGCACCTACCTGCCACTGCCTGCCTCCTGATGCTGCTGTCTGCCCCGACTGCTCCTCTGCCACTTCTACCCCTCATCTGAGCCCCAGCCCCAACCATTTACCTTCACTCTGGCTCCAACATGGCTGTGGTCCTGCTCCAGGCTGGGGCATGGAGCATGTATTTGCTCTGGTCCCAGCCCAACCTTGTAATAGCAGTGGCAGCAGTTCCTGCCAAAGCTCCAGGGCCCAGCTGGCCGCATCAGCAGGGAGGGGACAGACAAGATGGGGCAGAGGTAGGGGATGGGGAGGAGGGAGGCGGGGCAGAGGTGTCAGGCAGCAGCTGCAGCTCCAACGTCAACTGTGGGTAGGGGCCAGAGCTGCAGCAAGTTCCTGCTGCCCCCACCCTGTACTTGAATCCAAAATGAGGGGGCTTTTCCCCTCCCGCGTTAATGGGTAAAAAAACCTCATTTTGGATTAGTGCAAATGTGGTATATGTAGACAATAAGTTCTTTGGGGACTTGCCTTTTACTATGCATTTCTACAGTGTTTAGAATTTTATTCATAGTGCTAAGATCACGAATTCATCTGGGATTTTTTGGTGCTCTTGTGATGAGGATGATAGTAACAAGGATACTATCTCTCTTCAACTTGGTTGATGGTTTCTTTTATTCCTCTGACACACACTGCTTGGAAATGCATTTAAAAGTCAAATTGGAGGTTTGGATGGGTTTTGTTCTGCTTATAGCACTGAAACTAAATGAAATGTGGCTGAGTGATGGGTAGAAAGGCTCATATGTTGAAAAGTGCCTCATCTTCTAAGTCATATGGTACTTTGTGTCCTGGAGTCACTGTTTTCCTATGAAGCTGAACCTTTTTATGTGGCTTTATGTATGAAAAAGAGTAAAAACGCACCGCTGAATTTTCTAGGATTAAAGAGCACAGCCCTGCTTACCTTCATCGCTGTTATCATCCACAAGGATAATCTCCTTCAGGAGGTGAGCTGGGGTGTGATTAACAGCACTGTGCACGGATCGCAGAATCACCGACAGCGCTTCGTTCACAAAGATAAAAATAATGGAAATTTGGGGCAGATCCTTTGCATATTTCAACTCTTTACACCTGCAACGCAAAGGAACACAAAGAGACACTGGATTAGCAGAATGCTGGCTGGACCACAGCCGTGCTAGAAGCTGTGCAAACACAAACTACTGCATAGGGCAATTAATCAAGTGCTACAGCTTTACAAAGCCATATGTTTTGGCAAACCCTCTGTACCGTTCACGTGCCGCATTTCAGGCATGCATCCCTTTGCACTGGAGTTTAGACTGAGCCTGGTACCCCCAGGGAGAATTTGCTTCTAAGGAATCTCAAAAACATAAATGAAAATCAGCTAATCAGTTTCAATTAGCTGGAGTTGGGTAAATCCTGGATGCATATACGTGCAACCACACACATGGAGATGTACAGTATGGGAAAGGTGGCTTTCACTGTGGAAAATGCCTCGGACTGCTATTTCAAGCCAAGCCTCTATTCACAGGCTGTTTCAAGATTAATGGTGCTCAGATATTTGCCATGGTCTTAAGCTGCACTAGTATATCTCCTTCTACTTGTTTTTTGGTACTTCTAAAACACAATGAACTTAACATGACCTCTGGTCAAACACTTTTAATCAAAGTTTTAAAACTGGTTTTTCTAAAAGGATTTTTCCTGTTGCTGGAACATGCTTTGGACTGGAGTGTCACCTTGAACTGGCATCTTTGCACTTCCAAGCTGGTACGTGATTTTTTTTATGCCATTTTATAATTATCCCCCGTGTTTCCAGCCTTAATTGTTCTAAACAAGCTTTGCTTTTGTGGCTGGGCATTTATTTATTTGCATTTCTCCATCCTGCATCTGGGAGGTTTTCACTTTGCAGCCAAACTCATTACTGACAAACCAGAGGTTTCTGTTCCACAAATGACTATAACTGTGACTGTGAGCAGGACTGAGGAGTTAGAGGTGGCAAAGAACTTTCAGATAATTAAATCTATGCTTCCACCAGGACAGGATGTAGTTCCAGTGACACACAAAAGATAATAAATTAGTGCTGCACTTGATCCTATCCAAAAGCCTTAATTTAATCCACTCATCACAGGATGCAAACAGGTGAACACATTCAAGACCACTTCAAAGAGAGCAGGGTGATACAGTAAGGTCTATCAGAAGTCAAAAAAGGAGTAAAGGTTTTGGAACCTCCTGACAGTACGGGAACTCTGACAATTCAGGTAATTATTCCTATCTTACCAGCCTTTCTATAAGCCCTCTAGACAAAGAATAATTTCCTTCACTACTAATCATGCTCAGATGATTCTGTCATAAGGTTTTAGCGTCATAAAATCATAAGGCCAAAAAGAGACCGCTTGGGACCGAAAGTCTGATCCTGCGAACTACAAAGGACAGCTCACTGTTAGGGCCAAGTGAATCAGCTGGGATAAAACAAGCCCTGACCCAATTCTTTGTTCCAAAAACACCGACTAAACCCCAGCGTTTACCAAAAATTTCACATAACAAGCTTCCATTTCCTAGTTACCTACTGGAAACCACAGTGATATACCAGCATGGACCATATTTTGAAAGGAGGTCAGCATGTTCATTGCACAGTAGACTGAGCTCTTTCTGGCTAGGGACAGACATTCAAAAAGCCTGGGCCTGAATTGATTCAATCTTTGGAAGTCAGTCTAACCTGGCTAGGCTGAACCAGTTTCCAGCCATACAGACAATCCATTCTGGACTGAGAAAATTCAGGCACATGCCTGCAGTGGTTCAGGCTGGAAGCCAGGGGAGTTGGGGAAGGGGGCGCTACAGCAGCCCTCCCTTCCCTTGCAGAGCTGAGCTGAGCAGTGTGGCCAAGTCCCAGCAGGAGGCTCTGATGAGGGAGGGCTGTGAACCTCCAGCCTGCCTGCAGTCCCAGGCTTTTCCCAGCTGGCTGCTTGTAACAGGTAACTGTTCTGGGCCGAGCTAAACTGTGACCCGCGCACCAGTTCCTGAGGCAACCACCCGCCTTCTCGCCTGCCATGCCTTGATGTTACTTAATTAGTTGATGTTAATTAGCGGGAGGCTGCCAATGGAATTCCCCCTTTGTCAGGGGGCGCTATCTGCGGCTCCTATCCTCCCCAATACCGCAGCCCAAGCCTCGCAGATGGAATCTCTGTTATATAATCGGCCTTTTCCCAAATCTGGCCCCTCTTTGGGCCGTCTCAAGTGTCATTGCCCTCTCTTGGGGCCTTCTCTGTGCTGTCGCCCTCTCTCGGGGACTTCTTAAGTGCTGCCCCCCGCTTCTCTGGGGCCTTCTCAGCACTGCCGCCCCCTCCTCGAGCCTTGGTAGGTGCTGCCTCCTCTCCGGGGCTCGCCACGCCCACACTAGGGCCTCTCAGTAATGCCCCCTCTCTGGGGCTCTCCACGTCCGCACTGGGCTTCTCAATAACACCCCCTCTCTGGGGCTCGCCATGCCCATGCTAGGGCTTCTCAAAAGAGCCCCTCTCTAGGGCTTGCCACACCTACGCTAGGGCATCTCACAAGTGCCCCTCTCTAGGCTGGGGTCTATACACCCTGTATGCTGCGCCCTCCTGGGCACCGGGGTCCTCACACTCCACTGTGGGTTCCCCCTGGGGCCTCGTCCAACCCCTTATAGCCTCACCCAAACCACCGGTTTAAACAACAACAAAACACAAGCCCTTGGGCTGTAACATAAATTGAAGCCCCCTGGCTAAAACCAGATTGCTCAAGCCTCTGAGAGCTGTTGCTGCGGTCAGGCTTTTCCTCACCTCCTGCCTTACAGAGCTCCTGCCTCTCTGGCTGCTGGCTGCAAACCACCTCTGGTCTTAGCTCCTGGGCTTTATAAGGGCCAGGTCCTGCCCCCTCTGGTCAGCTGACCTTCCCTGGTTTCCCCGGCAACCCACAGCTGTGCTCCTTAGTCACTGCTAGGGCTCCTTCCCTAGCAGTTTTCCCCTCTTCAGGCACAGGGCACCTGAGTGCTCTGTGACACTGCTCAAAAGGCGGGAGTGTTGCCAGCCCCCAACCCCCAGCCAGCACTGGGGAAAAGTGGATGTGTGCAGTGCATGCATCTGTTGATGATAAGGAGCTTTTCACTCTCCCTCCCTGCTTCTGTATACTGTCTGCAGCAGCGTCAGGCAAGCAAGCAGGGGTGCAGGGGCTGATAAGTGTCACCCCTATCTCAGTGTTTATCATCTGATTAAAAAAGAGAAAGACATTATCAGCTACCTGTTGATTCTGCCTATTGATTCAGCACAGACTCAGCATGTGGTCTGCTAGCTAATACACAGATAACTACTCCGCAAGGCAGAGGAGAGGGGGGAATTCCTGCTTAGCAGGGAGTGGTGAGAGGGAGGGGAGGGAGCAAACAGCTGTTAAACAAGGAAGGACATTAAGTTACCTCCTCCAAGGAGGGCTATTAAGCTACCCGTTGAATAGCTCCCTAAAGCCTGTCTGCCTCTGTCGTCTCCCACAGCATGGACTCTAGCCAGCAAGTGGTCTGCTAGCTAATGCTGATGTGTCTATGAAGGACAGGGGATACCTGCTTAGCATAGAGTGGCATGGGTAAGGGGGGGAGCAGAAGCCAGGCAGATGCCTGCAGGGACTGCCAAGCTCCAGCGAGGCAGCAGAGGGGAGGGGCCAGCCCTGCTGTGGAGCTGAGAGCCCCACCCAGCCCAGACAGCATGCTGGGATGCTGGGGGAGTCTGGTTTAACTTAAACCAGCAAGCGGTCTGGGACAGACATTGCATAAACCGGTTTGAGCCAAACCAGTTAAGTCTGATGCTACATTCAACCAGGTTTATCTCAAACTGGTTTCAGCCATTTCAAACTGATTTATGTGCACTGAACTTCTGTTCTGTTACAGGCTTAAACCAGTTTCTGATCACTTAAACTGGTTTATATGTAATGTCTGTCCCTAGACTTGAAAGTCTGGCCCAAAATACACGTTAGGAGGAGTGGCACGCTTACAGGAGCTGCAGATGTGGCTAAGCTTTTCTACAGATGGATACATAAACCTTGTGCTTCTGTGTATTCCATGTACGCGTGCTTAAATACATACATACAATGGATATTGAAGTGTAGGGGTTAATTTATGCAAATGTTCTTGCTCTCGGGACAGGAAAGGAAGGAAGAAGGAAAAGGAGGAAGCTGCCATTCCATGAAAAAAAATCAATTTTCCACATTTGTGATCAATTAACATGGGACATCCAGCAGTATTAACTGCAGAATAGTTAGTATTTATTTACCAAATGAAGCCTGACAGACAACTAGAGAGAAGAAAGCACATAAAAGCTGTAACTACACAGTTAAATTACAGACCAATAATAACATTAATACATTTTTTAATTTTATTAGCCATTTCTTAGGGAAGCAACAAACATCCTTTATGCTCCAAAATGAGATGGAGGAAATTGGAAAGATTTTTGTAATGACACCATTACCAGAAAGTACACCTATAAAGCTTTCTCATTGAACAAGCAGTTGAAAATGAATCCATGTTTTTCCCATTGTAACTATTGCCTTCCTCCTCTGAACCTACCTTAATAGAAACAGATGCTAAACAGCTTTTGGGAAACTATTTCTTTCTGATCCTGCAAGAACATCAGTGAAGGGGTAAACTCAGAATTGACCTTGAATTTTCATAACAACCTCCTTCTAAAATATGGCCTGTGCTGTGGTTCCCAGGTGGTAACTAGGACACGGAAACTTGTTAGCTGAACTTTCTGGTGCAATCCCCAGGGTTTAGTTGGTGTTTTCAGAACAAAGGTTTGGGTCAGGGTTTATTGCATCTCAGCTGACTGGGATGTGTAAAAGTCAAGTTCAACTAAACCCATTTTGAGATTCTAAAAAAAATGCTTTCTGTTTGTCCCTCTGCATATTATGTTGGATAGATGGAGAAAGGGAGGCAGGAGGGAAGGAAAAGAAATAATATTTTGCTTCAGTTGTTCATACTTCTGCACTGCTACTCCCTGAGACAAGCTATTCTGGTGGTAACCCCAGCTCAGTTTGTGATCAATGGCTTGAATAAGTGTCCAAACCAAGGCCATTGTTACTTTCTATTCACCTTTGTATTATTCCTATTGCATTCCTTCTGCCCCCAAATATTATGGGCAAATGGGTAGAGAAACTGGGAGATGGAATCACCCAGTGAACAGTGTAGGCACTTCACATACCTCTATTGTTCATATCTACAATGCTGCAATACTCAAAAGACAAGCTTGGAGCATAAACATAGAGATCTCCGGTTGCTGTGGCTGCAGCCATGCTAGGGAGGGGCGTAACAATGTAAAACAGAATTTATCTCCAACTAGTTCCAACAAAATCCAGTGTCAGTCTTCTTTCAGTGTGCTTCCTTCACTTGTGGCATGAGGAGCAGCTGGTTTATGTGAGGCTCTGCCTGCAGCCATGTGCTATTGTTCTTCAACTCCTCCAGGCTCCGCAGCAATAGTTTATTATTGACAGGCTGACGCATCAACAAATATTCATGTGTTCGAGAAAACACCTGGTGCTTTTGTTCTCTCATGGGGCCAAAGTAAAGAAGATAAAGAAAAACACAGTGCTTGAGCTCAGACATAATTAGAGAGGCCAATGGAGAACTTGTTAAAAGCAGCAGGGATAATGACTGCTCCGTTCTAGAGGAGGTAGTTTTATTTTTCCTTAGCACTTAAAAAAAAAAAAAAAGTACCAATCTAAACACTGCTTTAGTCAGGCAGATCAGGTGGCTTCGAATATTTACAAGCTGTGGTTAGAGAGGTTGACAGTTCTACTCTTCCAAACGTTTCTTGAGGATTCTGAGATATTAGTCTAGGTATGTAGGATTTACCGTATCGTACCGAAGCATCGGTCTCTCAGGTTATGCGTGCTGCCTTGGCTCCGTGCTGCTTCTGGCAGATGCTGAGTGGGACTTCTCTAACACACTGGGGTATTAAAGGACCCTATATGCAAGAATTTTTATCCAACTCGTAGCAGGACTCTGCCATGAACCATGAGATGAGATGACCTTCTTGTTGGCACGTGGAGCTATAAATCAAGCTCGATTACAAGACAGAGAAGCCTACAAGGTAAAATAGCTGTTGATTTAACTCCATCTTTAATTAGCAGAGGGGAATGAGCTGTCATTGGCCAACATCGTCTCAAGAAACCCAGCAGAACCAGATTAAAAGGAGCTTGCAGGTAAAGCCCAACAACACTGCTATGTTTTAGCAGGGTCTAAAGTTATCAGAATTGTCTTTTGCACCAATATTATTTCTACAGGAGGAAGCATACTCTTTAGGCATCG
>JAGPOW010002118.1:7394230-7407375 GCA_030014935.1 Caiman crocodilus | reverse complement strand
AGACCTTAAGTTGAACCATCTCACTCATATGAACAACACTGACATGCTCACACAGATTGAGAGGCAGGCACAATAAAGCCTATTCAATCAGAACAGCTTCTATTGTTATCCAGGGGATGATATAACAAGTGGTGGGAAAGGATTTTTCACCGAGTCCAAAATTGTAATGACCCGGATGAATGAAGAATAGCATTAAATATATGAAGACAGACATTTTTACAAATGCTTCTTCCCAGGTAGAAGATAACTGCTTTATAAAAGTAACCATTCAAGAGCAAAATAGAAGATTGAGGGAGAGAGAGAGAAATATGACTGGTTTTATGCTGAACAGCTTGGTCTATGTCAGGCCATATTAATCATGTCAGGAAATTTCAGAATAAAATAAAGTTTTGTTACTATATGTGTTTGTGTCTGCTAGAAGAGTCTGCTATGGGATCCATTGATCATTCATTTTTATTTTTGCCACACAGCTGTAAATCTAGTCTTCTGTGCAGCAAGTGAGATTAGAATGTTTATTGACTCTTTCAGTAACAGAAAGAGGATACCATCTCACTTACTGCTCAGAAATCCTGCGGCAGAAAAATATCGTAGAATCAAAGTAAGCGTTCTCAAAGCACAGAGAGACGTTAGGTTAGCAAGTGACAAACTAAAAATAGTTAGACCGGCCCACTAATTTAAACTGACCCACTTTGCTACGTACTGTATATACATCAGCTGACTTCCAGAAGGCAATAATACCATGTCATTCTCGAGAAACCTCTCTCCATCACCAGCTCTACAAATAGCCAGTCTGGCGCTGATTAGGCAAGTAGCGATCTGTGATTCAGAATTAAATCTATGCCCAACCCAGCTGCCTATTTCGTTCCTCTGCTGCAACGACTCAGACAACTGGGCCCTGGCAGGCATTCAAGTAAAAGCACGATGACCCCAGCAATCATGCCTCCTGCTTCCTATACGCCCGTGACTCTGACGCAGCCCCAAGTCTGCGAGTGCCCATCAGCTGCTGACTGGAAGCACAGATCAGCTGATAGGCCTGGCCACACAGTCAATGTATGGGCACAATGGGAATGGGCCACAACATCACTGCATGTATGTTGGAGTTTTATCATGCCATTAATTGAATGAACATGTGGCCAGGTAGCTACTTAAGACATGATTAACTATTAATCCCATCTTAAGTGTAATGTCTGTCAGGGGCCTCTCAAATGAGAGTAATCTGGGACAAGGGAGGTTTGCTTTATTCCAAGCTAAGCAATGTAGGATGTAATTACAGAGCTCTCCTTTCAGCTTCCATTCTCCGACAGACATCTCGCACAAGTTGAAAGCAGGAGGTGCCAGCCTTCCCTTTTGCTCAAATTGAGAGCTAGCGACATCAAGGTACCAACTATTTTCTACAACTTACTCAATACCAAGCACCTGTATCAAGAGTATCCCCTTCAATTAAGTCATTCTAGATTTACTGTCCCACAAGCCTTTCCCCCCACCTCGAGCACAAACATACGCTGCAAAATTAAACTAGGGGGGAATAAAAACCAACAAGCAGAAATTCACCTCATTGTTATGCATCTGCTTATTTCTATTGACAAAACAAAGGACAGTCCTCCATAGCTTGAAATTCTCTCCTCTCGTCATATGCCTCATAAGATTCAATTGCTTTAAATATTCAGGGGTGAAATTAAGTTCCCATCAAGGGCAGACTTCAATAATTGTCTGGAAAACATCAGTCCATAAATAACCTTATTTTCTCAATGATTCATTTTATTGATATTTTAGAAGACATTAACCTTATTATATTTGGCTCAGCTTGAAATCGTTTCCTCAAACAATCATATACCGTGCACCCAACTTCTGCATTCATTAATTGCATACTAGAAACAAGAGGTGGGTGGACAGAGAAGTAGGCTAGGTACTAAACAAAAGAAATAGGAAGGATGTGGATAGAAAGTTCTGATGCTTTTTTATCACAATCTTCAATAAGGCACAGGGGAAGTCGATCTTTGATGTCCTATAGGTTTAAAATCAGGATCTCACATTGTTCTTTGTTTTTAAGGGAATAAATGAAAAATGTTGATCACAGAACACAACAGACTCTGATGATTATCGGATTATTTAGAAATGGAGCTGTTCGTCCAACCATCCAAGAATTTGGATTTGTTTCTGTATATTTTGATTATATCAATCGGGACTGGAAGTCTCACGAAAAGATCTGCCAAAGTTACCAGTACTACTGGATATGGAGTGAATTTGAATTCTGTTACCACATTTCCCTATACCGCTGAAAAGAAGAAGAACAGAGTTGTTCATAAAATACTGTACTTCCAAAGTTTCTAGAACCTAGGGGAAACACATAAGCACACAACCACATGGGTTCTGGTATACTGAAACTCAATTAATTCTTACTCTCTCTCAAGCCAATAACTCATTCCTAACCTCAATTTTAGAGTTTATTACAAATGAACTTTGTTCATCATCATCTTTGGGAATCCCTCACAGTTAGTATGTATGTATCTGTATGTCCAAAGATGGCTGATGAGGCCTATCCAGGATCAGACTGTACTGTGCTTGGACATGTCTTTCTGTGTAGGGTGAGTGATGCTTGACTTGGTCCAGGACGCGCCGTTTCTGCCACTCCCACTTTTCCATCTCCTGTTGTTGTCATGAGCTTTCAAAGTACTAAGATCCCTGCAGCAGACTCTTCCTCAATTTGGAGCAGTCCTGGGTGATAATTTTTCACAAATTGACATCAATGTTGCATATTTGCAAGTTGGCCTTGAAGATGTCCTTGACGCACTTTGTCTGCCCTCCTCTTGAGCATATGCCTTGGCTGAGCTGGGAGAATAAAACTTGCCGCAGGAGTCTTCGAGTCAGACATCCAGATTATATGGCCAGCTCAGCAAAGTTGATGTCAGATGATGATCACCTCAATACCTGTGGGATTTGCTTGCAGGAGGACACTACTGTTACTGCATCTGTCTTTGCACTGGATTTGGAGGATCTTCCATACACAGCACCGATGATACTTCTCCAACAACTTTAGATGTCTCCTGCATGCTGTCCACATCTGAGCTCAGTACAGTAAGGTGGGGATCAAAACCGCTTGATAAACCACGAGCCTGGTTTCGGATCTGATGTCACAACCTTTGAACACTCATTTCCTCAAGTGTCTGGAGGCTGCACTTGCATGTTTCAGGTGACGTTGGATTTCTTTGATGTCAGCCTTCTGCAAGAGATAGATTCTGAGGTATGGGAAATACTCAATGTTCTTGAGTCTCACCATGAATCTTAATTAAAGAGCTGAGGACTGCTCATTAAGAGCTTGTTGATGAAGAACCTTAGACTTCTAAATGTTAAACATCAGTCCCATTTCCTTGCATGCCTCAGTAAAGACATGGATGATTGCCTGAAGGTCTGTTTTTGAGTGAGCACAAACTACGGCATTATCAATGTACTAGAGCTCAATGACTGATGTTGGGCTGGTCTTGGTTTTGGCTCAGAGTTGACAGAGATTATGCTGGATAGGAAAACTGTGAAAGCTTGGGACAGTGGCTCTTGCACAAAAATGCAAGACAAGGGCTGGGGCAAAATTGGGTTGTGGTAACAAGACTGCCACAAGAAAAATCAAACTATTTGCTTGCAACCCATTAGGCATTGAGATTGTGAAGCCTGAGGTACCCAACACCACTCACCTGTGCCATAAAATAATAAAAGCAATGGTTCAAATTGTTGGCAGAGACCTGACACGCTGATCACATGTATATCTCCCAGCTAAGGAAGCCAGCGAAAAAGGCTGAGCCAGTGAAGGCAAGGAGAAAACTACATATACATTTCAGATGAAATAGCAACTAAAGAAGACAAATGACTAAATATGCATCTTAAGCAAAACCTGTAAAAAATGCACTGGTTACAGGAAAAATGTTCTGTACGTGATTATTCTCACATTTCTCAGAATAGGCATCCAGTGTCTAAGTTGTTACAAATGTCTAAATCATTCAGTGTATGTCTGGAGTTTTGTAAACAGACTATCACCAGTACAAACTACTGCAAATTTGCCCCATTGATAAACAAATACGAAAAACAGGTCCAGTATCCGGTGCCTCTAAACATCCCGTTCAACCAGTCCAGGCCTATCACGCGTAACTGACCATTAATTGTAGTGGCTGCAAGAAAAACAAGTCTTTACACCTAGACAAATCCAAAAACAGGAACCAGGCAATTTAACAACTGTAATATGATGGTCACCCTTTTCCTTCCTGTTTTGTTCAGACTTCAATGGGTCAACTCTCAAGGAAAAATGCTTTGAAGCTATACAGTTAAACAGTATATAGGAAGACAGAACTGCCAGTAAGGTGTGCAGTCCAGGGAGGACCAAGAAGCCATCCTGCTACCCATAAGCAAAGGATCCACACCATGGGGCTGTACAAGAACTGCTTCCTGCCTGCATTGGGTAAAGATCTGTTTGCAGCTAAGATAATCCAAAGACTAACAGCTCATTTTATTTTGGGAAAGAGTCTTTTTCTGCCATCTAGTTTTGTAACTTGTTGATGGCTATTAAAAGAAGCCTTTTTGCTATTCATTAACCCAGTGTTGTGTGAATTCTTAGAGCACTAGGTTTAAAACCCCATTTTTAGGTGCAACCGTTGAACAGTTTGGTAGTTTAGCTCCACTCCAACTGGAAGCTTGTTGGTGGTCAGATGTAGCATTGTGGTAAGGAATATTGAGAATAGCGTTGAAGTGATGACGCAGCCTTGCTTAGCTCTCATCTTAACCTCAAAGGGATCCAGGATCGATCCATAACTGAGAACTACCACTTGCATACCATCATGGAACAGACAGAAAACGGTGACAAATTTCAGTGGGCATCTGTACTTCATAAAGTTCCTCTGCTACTCTTCTCGGCTGACAGAGTTGAAAGCTTTCATGAGGTCCAAGATGGCCATGTAGAGAGACTTATGCTGTTCCTGGCATTTCTCCTGCATCTGGCGAGCTATGAAGACCATGTCAGCTGTACCGCTTGATGCCCTAAACCAACACTGAGATTCTGGGAGGAGCTCTTCAGAAAGTGGAAAGAGATGGTTCAGAAGGGTTCTCACAATAATCTTTGATGTGGTGGACAGCAAGGTAATCCCTCCGTAGTTTCCACAGTCAGACTTGTCTCCTTTCTTGAAAGTTGTCACAATCAGAGTGTCCCTGAGGTCATCTGGGATTTCCTTATCATTCCAGATCTTAACGACGAGAGCATCAAGCTGTGATGTGAGCTCCTCATTTCTGTGTTTGAAAATTTCAGTGGGGATTCCCATGTGTTCCAGGTACCTTGTTATTTTTCATCTGCTTGAGGGCTTTCCTGACCTCATCAAGGGTTGGAGGGATTCTGATATCAGCTCTGACTAGATGTTGCAAAGCTGAGAACACTCTTGCCAACAGCAACAATAAAGCCAACATGGCTTTGTTGCTGGAAGGTCTTGCCTGACGAACCTCGTCTCCTTCTATGACCAGGTGACGCATTGCCTGGACAAGGAAGATGAGGTTGATGTCATATAGACATCCACAGATGCATCACGGGCAGGTCCAAGGAAATAATCCTTCCCCTCTATGCAACACTGGTCAGGACACAGTTGGAGTACTGTGTCCAGTTCTGGGCGCCACACTTCAGGAGGGATGTGGACAGCACCGAGAGGGTCCACAGGAGGGCCACTCGCATGATCTGGGGGTATCAGGGCAGGCCCTATGAGGAGACGCTACGGGACCTGAACCTGTTCAGCCTTTACAAGAGATGGCTGAGAGGTGATCTGGTAGCTGTCTATAAACTTACTAGGGGAGGACCAGCGGAGAATGGGAGAGGCCCTGTTCCCCCGAGCGCTACCTGGAGTAACTAGGAATAACAACCACAAGGTGATTGAGAGTAGGTTCAGGCTAGACATTAGGAGGCACTACTTCAAAGTCAGGGTAGCCAGGATCTGGAGCCATCTTCCAAGGGAAGTGGTGCTGGCTCCTACCCTGGGGGTCTTCAAAAGGAGACTAGATAATCATCTAGCTGGGGTCATATGATCTCAGCATTCACCTCTGGCCATGGCAGAGGGTCAGACTTGATGATCTGCTCAGGTGCCCTCCAACCCTAACAACTATGAAACTATACCTGGATTTCAAGAAAGCCATTGATTTGGTCTCCCATGATGTCCTCGCAGCTAAGATGGGGAACTGAAGCCTCAAGCATCTCACAAACTGATGGCTCAGGAACTGGCTCCGGGGTCGGATCCAAAGAGTACTAGTTGATGGGAGCAAATCAATGTGGCACAAGGTGACCAACAGAGTCCCTCAGGACTCGGGTCAGTACTCTTAGACATCTTCATTAATGATCTGGATTTGAATATCAGATATGGAATGGCACAGTTTGTGGACAACACTAAACTATAGGGGAAGGCAGTCACACTGGAAGACAGGCTGGGGATACAGGCTAACCTGGATATGCTCACAAGGCGGATGGACTAAAAGCTGATGGACTTCAATGTAGAGCAGTGCAGGGTGCTCCACCTTGGGAGAAAAAACCAACATCATACTCAGAGGCTTGGCAGACTCACTAGCACCATGACCAAAAGAGACTTGGGGGTCTTGATTGACTACAAGATGAACATGAGCCACCAATGTGATGCTGTGGCTGGCAAAGCAAACCAAATACTGGCATGCATTCACCAATGCATCTCAAGCAAAACCAAGGATGTAATCTTCTGGCTTTACTCAGCCTTAGTGAGGCCACACAACTGTTGGCCTCACAACTGGAGTATTGCATCCATTTTTGGGTCCTACACTTCAGGAGAGATGTGGATAAGCTTGACAGAGTCCAAAGGAGAGCCACCTGTATGATCAAAGGCCAAGAGAGCAAGCCATATGAAGAGAGGCTGAGGGACACTGGACTTTTCAGCCTGGAGAAGAGAAAGCTGACTTGGTGGCAGCTTACAAGTACATAAAATGGGCACATCAAGATCTGGGAGAACAGTTGTTCACCAGGGATCCCTTAGGGATAACTAGGTCTAAAGGTCACAAACTTCCGGAAGGCTGGTTTAGACTGGACATAAGGAAAAACTTCCTTACAGTCCGAGTGTCCAAGGTCTGGAACAGCGCCCCCCCAGAGGTGGTGAAAGCACCTATTCTGGATTCATTCAAAAGGCATTTGGATGTTTATCTTGCTGGGATCACTTGACCCCAGCAGGCTTCCTGCCTATGGAAGGGGGCTGGACTCGATCTTGCAATGTCCCTTCCAGCCCCTAATGTCTATAAAGTTTATGAACAGCAGCATCTCAAATGAGAAGGTCTTCAAAATGCTCCTCCCAACAGGCATTGATGGCTCCCCTTTCCTTGATCAGGTCTCCTCCATCCTTAGGTTTCAAGGGGGTTGGTCCCTGAGTGCTTGGACCACAGATGGTTTTGGTGGCACTAAAAAAAAACCACACATATCATGGATGGCAGTGAAATGGGACCAGTGGCAGCAGCAATCTTTCCTGGTGCTGGGCATGGGCCATGCCCAGCACTGGTTTTAGGTGGCAGCGGCAGCCTCCTGTCATCTGGCACACAGATCTAAGGTGCAGAGGTTTCTGAGCTCCATCTCCTTTAAACTTGGCAGGCTTTATGCCCTACCATTCCTGCAATTTTCATCCGAATCAGGCAAGAATGACAAAGTTTTACGCATTTTCATGATTCCCCATTATAGCCTATGGATGAAATGTCGAAATAGCAAAGCAGTTTCGACGAAACAAAACAGAACACTGCTTCGAAATGAAACAAACAAAACACTGTCCCTTCAAAATGGTGGAAGTTGAAATGAAATGGTGCAGTTTCTCACAGTCCTAGTGAACAGTTGCTCGCTAAGCCCCTGATATAGCAGTAAGCTGCTACCAAGTCCCCTCTCAGCCTTCTCTTTTTTAGGCTAAAGCGTCCCAGGTCCCTCAGCCTTTCCTTGTATGGCTTTTTGTGCAAGTCTCTGATCATATGGGTGGCCCTTCTCTGGACTCTCTCAAACTTTACCTGTCCTTATTGAAGTGCAGCGCCCAGAACTGGATGCTGTACTCCACCTTCAGTCTCACCAATCCTGAGTAAAGCAGAAGAATCACCTCCTTGGTTTTGCTTGAGATGCAGTGATTGATGCATGCCAGAGTATTATTTGGCCTGCATAAACCAAGCAGAGGGAAAAAAGGAGGTCAGCTCACACTTGGGCTGGTGGGACGAGCCCCCCATTGAGTGGGATTACTGTTTATACCAGAGCACAGAATTTAAAAAGGCATTTTTTTTAAATTCAGCTAATACTCAACAGAGACCTACACGCAGCCTAACAGGAGGGAACTCCTGTCACCCTCTCCCTTTCTCCCCCCAGTCTAAGGCTTGACTGCCTCTTCTCAATTCAAAATCCTTCCTCATATTCTTTGTGAGTGTAGAGGTCAACTATCTGACACAAAACTGGAAGCTTATTACAAAGCTTGCAGTTACCAGTACTCCAGGCACATGATGCTCTTTGGCAGTCATGAATCAAGTGTCTTTGCTTTGTCTTGCTAATTACCTGAGCCCAGAGCCAAATCAGTCACCAGCCCTGCAAGGGAAACACAAGTCAGCCTGCAATGAAATGAGGGGTGTGTGTCCTGAGCCACTCCTCAGGAACAGCTGCCAATTAGACAAATTACAATGTAGGCTTTTGCTTCTTGGATATGGCCCATAGATTAAGGGAACTAAGTTGGCACTTCTGATCTGCCAACTGGCCCCAAAGGTGACAGGATGAGCATCAGTCCTCATGAGCAAATGCCTTCAAATTAAAAATATTCTTTCCAAAACAAATGAAGACAAGGTGTGGAAGTTAATTAAAAGGTGAACCACCCAACTGCAGGGTCAGCATAAGCAACTGCTTGGAGGTTACCATTTCCATACTCCATGGTCCTACATTGATTCAGGAACTCTGGGTGCATCTACACGTGCAAATAATGCGCATGAATAAACTCCAGAACAATTATCTTC
Source organism: Caiman crocodilus (assembly GCA_030014935.1). Lineage (NCBI taxonomy): Eukaryota > Metazoa > Chordata > Crocodylia > Alligatoridae > Caiman > Caiman crocodilus. Next base: position 7,398,381 of record JAGPOW010002118.1, on the reverse strand, counting down.
TGGACTTTATTCGTGCGCAGCACATGGAGCCCAGTGAGAGCAGTGTAGGCTGGAAGGGGACCCAAGGGGACTGCCTGCCAGCCCAGGGCTGCTCTGACACGGGCACAAGGTGCAGGCTACTGGAACCGAAGCACCCTTATGCCTCAGCCAGCCTCATCACCATCTACATGTGCACTGCAGCGCACAAAACAACACTGTCACAGGGTAGTACAGTACAGGGTTTACAGTACTCTGTAGCAGTGTTTATTGGTCTACTGTGACCCAGTTGCCTTGTATGTTTAGTCAGTGATGTTTTACTGTGGATCTAATTAACAGTGAATATCTTGTGTAGACACTCCCTTTAAAGCCAACTTATCTGCTACCAGAGAAACTAGGAAGGAACTGCTCATCCTAAAGGAAGACTAGCTGGCACGCATGGGTGTAAAGGGAAGAGTCATGGTGCTACCCATCTACCCAATAGAGCAGTATAGCACCCTAGAGATCCATAAGGCCATCCCTGCCCACACGTCATTACATGTGTAATACACTGGAACACATCCCTGCCTCTTATCCCCACAGCCAATCTCCAACTGAGCCAGAAGAGTGCACATCCCAACAGCAAAGGTAGCAGGGAATGTCTTCAAGGGGGACTCCTATGATTTGGGGTTGTAGGCTAACTTAACAATCAGAACAATGAACACAGAAGGAATGCAGTCCTGGACATAAGGAGGAACAAGCTAGCAAATGCTCTTCAGTGAAGCAGTGGGAACATTGCACAAACCATTTGCACTCAAGCACAAACAGCAGCAAGCGGACAGTGCAAAACAGCAAAAGGAGGTAGAATGCAGAAGACACAATACAGAGGGGTAGTGTTAAATAAAAGAGTGGGGCCTCCCCAGTATCACCCACCAAACAGCCATCACATGATAGATTGCCGGATGTGCATTCATGCTGATGATTTAGAATAATTGCTCCCCAATACCAATTACTGATAGCTCTATGTGCAAATTACCACATCCAATCTGATGATCTAAACACGCTGTGCACACATTAATCTTGCTATCACTCCTAAAAGCCGAGAATTATTGCTGCCATTTGACAAACGATGACATGGAGACACTGTAAAGGTAATTCACTTGCCCAAGGGACAGAGCAAGTCCTTGGCAAAGCAGAGATCAGACAAATTTGCTGCTTTAACCATTAGGACTTCTTAAAGAATGACTTTTTTGGAAATGAGACCCTGATAAAGTGCAAGTCTCATTGCTCTTACCACGTCACTGTGCTGCTTCACCAGCACAAAGCAATAAGCAAGTTATGCTCTGTGGGACATGCCAGCATTTTTGGAAGGTATAAAGCCATGCTACCCAGCTGTGCACTCATGCCTTACTCTTCTTAAGTTGTATGTCAGACAAGGGAAAAGCTCAGAGTATCCATTGGGCCACCACATCCTCCCTTGGTGCAGCCACTCATGTAACATAGAGTTGCCCTGACTTTGAATTTGGCATGGCTGAAGATTGGGCCCAAAGCCAGGGATACCTTTTGGAGACGCATGATTTGCTTTTGTACTGACAAGCATATGTGATTGCACGAGTGCATGCCCACATGTCACTGACCACAAGCCAGCGCTAGATAAAACACTGCTCCTGATGCTAGTCCTACTGAAAACCTTTGATATTTGGAGGTAAAAGTCTTGTGTTCTAACCCCAGTACTGCCCATGTTCAGTATGACTGATAACCATGAAGCTTGCATATGTAGCTGTGGCTTTGTTACCTTTTGACATGATGTCATTAGTCATCCTTTTCAGAAAGGTCATTTCAAGCAGCTGAGTACATGGTTATCCTACACAATAAGAGAGTGACAGAAAGTGCATCTTCAAGATATGATTTAGATAGCTACCAAAGGAATGGCCAAAATCCTAAAAAATCTGAAACATAAAAAGGTAAAGTATCTATAGCATTTTAAAAAAACCACCAACAAAATGTTATAGTGGGGTATGCTTCCCTATTACAATAGATAAAATAATGTACAAAGGAGAGAAGTCTTAATAAAATGCTATGGATAAAGCATTTTTGAGACTATTCAAGGTATGCAGAATCCTGATCATTTCCTTCTTATCAAATTCAACAACAGGACTCTTCACATATTGTGGACAATTGGAAAGAACCAAACGGGGTTGAAGTTATTGTGACCTTTTTGTAATGCTGATTTGCCTGGAACTGAATTACCTTTTTTCTTATGCGTTTGCAAAATAATCCTGGTACATATCAGTCACCATAAGAAGGATCACTGCTTTTAACTTTACTTTACTTAAGGAAAGAAAACTCAGGTCACAGGAGTTGGGAGCATAGAATAAACAGACAAAAACCACGTGAATCCTAAAGTTTTGGGCTGTCACCTTGCAAACTTTGTAGAATGTAACCAGTTTGGAGTTGGGATCATGCCACAACATCTCTAGTGTTTTTGGTTTTGAAAATTAGGAACTAACTGCATTTCTTTTCATAGACTCTGACCTTTGAGATCATATTTTCAAAGAGCTCATATCCCATTCTGGAATATAAACCAGGAAGCTACGTCTTCTAAAATTCACAGTATTCAGCAGCTCCCAAATATGAACCTTGAAGTCTAGTTTTTAATAAATTCTTAGCTGGTCATCATACAAAATAAATCCTGCTAACACGCTTATGCAGAGCTTATCCTTCCCTGACATTTGTTTCTTGTGAAAGTCCTGAAGGTTTGAATATTTAAATTGGCAAATATCCTTTGTAATGGATGCTGTCTTGAAAAAAATAGTGCAACCTTTTGAGACAGTTTAGACTATGTGGGTAAGGTTTTGTGGGATTTTGTAGATTTTTCTATAAAATTTGGTTCTTTGGTACCAAAAAACCATTTGGCTTAATAAATTCCTATTTTTTTTTCCAAGTGTCTCCTTGTGTCTTAAAACATCTGTTATTAAAATATAAATGTATGGTGACATGCAAGAGAGAACTGCAGAAATCTTCCAGGTGTGCAGGCATAATTCTAACTCAAAATTACTGTAATATTTTGGATAGATTTCTATTTTTAAGCTTGAGCAGCCTTCGAAGAGCAAGCTGAAGAAAGGGAATATTCTTGAAGTGAAAAGATTAATTATGCTTTGCACTTCTGCCTAGGGTTGTCTACATATCTAGAAACAGTAGAAAAGTTTGATGTACCAGTCTAACCTAAGTCCATCTGAATTCAGAGCACCTCGCAACAGGTCTATCTTATACCACTCGAGCCATTTTAGATTGGTCTGTGCACGCCGAACCTCTGTACAGCTATGGGTTTAGAATGATTTAGACAGATCTAAGTATAAAGTCTGTACATGGCCCTAGTTATCCCCATCTTTATGGCCTCTAGCATCATATCTGAGCAATTCCAAATTCATGACAAATGTCCTCTCAAAATCTGGCCAGGCAGAAGCTTAATATCCCAAATTTCACAGATGGGGAACTGAGGCACAGACAGATTAAATGATTTACCCAAAGCCAAAGAAGAAGTCTGTGGCAGAGCTGGACCTGAACTTAGATCTTCTAACTTTCAGACAAGAACCTTATTCATAGATGTAGGGTCAGAAGGGACCTAGATAGATCTTCAAGTCTGACCCCCTGCCCTGGGCAGGAGAGAATACTGGGCTCATACAAATCCAGCTTGGTAATTACCAAGCCTTCTCTTAAAGACCCCCAAGGTAGGAGCCAGCACCACTTCCCTTGGAAGTTGGTTCCAAATCCTAGCCGCCCTGACTAGTAAAGCCTCCTACTGTCTAGCCTAAACCTACTCTCAATCGCTTTGTGGCTGTTATTCTTTGTTACTCCAGGAGGTGCTCAGGGCCTCTCCCATTCCCCGCTGGTCCCCCCTGGTAAGTTTACAGATGGCCACCAGATCCCCTCTCAGCCTTCTCTTGTGGAGGCTGAACAGGTTCAGATCCCATAGCCTCTCCTCGTAGGGCCTGCCCTGCTGCCCCCAGATCATGCGAGTGGCCCTCCTCCGGACCCTCTCAATGCTGTCTACATCCCTCATGAAGTGAAGTGCGGTGCCCAGACCTGGACCTAGTACCCCTTTCTATCTTCTAATGTAGAGGATCATAAGTAATTTTACTAGTCACAATGGGCATCTTTCACACATGCTCTGGACGTGTTGGGGGGGAGGCGCT
>JAGPOW010002118.1:7367831-7385400 GCA_030014935.1 Caiman crocodilus | reverse complement strand
TTTTTTTTTTTTTTGCACACGGAGGTTAGTTGCAATTATTTATGATAATACAGATGTTTGCCTTCATGCTCTGTATTCATCAAAACACAAAGCACGCGATTAAGCGCATCATAATCCCATAGTCAGCAAGGATGGAATTTAGCTGAATCAGGAACTACGTTAGTAAATTTTCTATAATATATTTTGTAAAAGTAACGTTTAAAAAATAATATAACAGTTCATTGCAGCATCGTGTTACTAAATCTTTAAAGCTACTGACAGATATTAAAGGCATGATGGGATTGGATGTGTGATCTCAACAACTGTACCACTTGTGCATGGCAGGAAGTGTGACTGTGGGATCAGATCCCAATATCATTATATTTCCAGTGGAAAGGGAGCCTAGGATCAGAATCACAGGCTCCCCCTCCACTGGCAGGGCGCAATCTTAGCTCCTCTACGTTCTTCGACGAGCTTACCAGTGCTCACAGCCTCATGGAAAGCACAATAGTCTTGAAGGCTCTTGCGTTCTCCCTAGGCTGGAAACATTGGCCACATGTTGAATTGAATTCTATGAGAACCAGCCATAAAATTATTATGCAATATAAATATATAATATTAAACATATTTTGCATAATAACTTGGTGACTTATTCTACACGATCATGCCATTAACTAAATGACTGGGTGGCCGGGTCACTACATAAGATGCGATTAACCAGCTTCCTATGTTGTTCTAACATGATTAACCAGTTAATCACTTACGTGTAACGTCTGTCATGGGCCTAAGCAGGAGCAAAAACTGTTCTATTGTTGTTAGTGAGAGTGCAGACAGAAAAATCAACAGTTAATGTTATCTACTGAAAGAAAACCAGGCAGAAGGTAGAACATCAACTGCTTCAGAGAGGCATGAGGTTTTGTAGGCAGCAACCTACTTCATCGGACTCTGTGACTAATGTGCCATCCTGCCCTACCTTCTGCCTTCAAATAAACATGGCTAACCACCCCTCTTAAAGAAAATCTGTTTATTAGATGCATATATAAGTGTATGTGGCAGTGAAAAATCAATGGCTACATAAAACTTCAAGTGCAATGCTGCACTTCACGATCTCAGATAATTCCATTAAAGTAGCGGAAATAGACTCTTTTTGTTCAAAATCAGTCCCATACCAGCAAAGGCAGAGAAGCATCCTCAGCACTTTTCAGCAGTACAAAGCTTGTGACACACGTTTAATGTACCAATTACACTGTATTTGGATATATGCACCAAATTGTCATTGGAGATGAACTTTCACTTCGCAAAAACAACATTTAAAAAGAAATTTTAACTTTCTCTTATCTATCACCCTATTAAATTTTCTATTGGCGAAAAGTATGAAAAACCCCAAACCGGAAATTTCTTTTTGTACTGTGCTGATCTTTAGAGTCTATTCTTTTTTAATACAGCTATGAAAAATTTCAAGTAAAAAGAGCTCAAGATATTATCCTAGTAGATATCTATACCATGTTGAACAGTAGAGTATATAGTCCAAAGGCAGACGCGCACACAAAAAAAGCAGGTGATACCCATAACTGCTGAGCTTAATCAGTAATAAGCATTCTTAGAGACCTCTTTGTGTGTTGTTCAAACACGAGTCTTGACAATCTAACAACATACTCTGCACACACAAAAGTTCTGTACACTTAAGGAAAAAAAAACGTGGCATTATATGAGCAAGATGTATTCTCTGCCTCATGCATAATCAACAAAAGAATCAGTGAAGTTCTAATTGCAGCATCTTCATTTAAGAGGCAGAAAGAGAACACACATATTTGCAGATTCAAGCCTGGGTTTGCATGGGTAAATGAGGGCATAATTTACTCTTCAGAATCTTAATTACTGGTGATGATGCAGAAGGAGGAAAGAATCCAGACTGATTTTCACGTCTCAGGTTGAGAGTGTAGGGCGCTCTTTTAGAAAGAGCCTTTGGAGGCTCTTTCAAACCTAATCTGGAATGCACAGAGAAAGAACGAATATAAAAAAATGGCAATGCTATTTTTAGTCACTTTGTACAGTACAAAAATGGTCCAGATCCTTCATCAGCACTGACTGAAATAGAACCAAGGCTGTAATGTAGTAGACAAGCTTGTATGTCTCAGCACAGGTCTAAAGGAATATGGTGGGGAACATACCTATCAGAACTGAGAAGTCAGGGAAATGGTTCTGGTAGCAATAAGCCTTTGAATAACAAAATTAATGTATTCTTGCTGATGGCCAAACAGCTCCTGAAAATACCTAAATTGGTTGAATGCAAGGTGACATTTGTATGGCTTGTGCCATGGCAGCCTCATCTGCCCAAATACTTGGGTGGAGGATCTTGATTTTGCTGTAACTGAATGTTTGACCCTCGAAGATACAGAGGTCTTATTTTGTATGGCTTCAATGATAATTAAATAGGATTCTACATCCTTTAAATACTGTGGTGGCTTCTTCCTTATTAGGCTGTCCTGCTCTTTTTGCTCTTTTTGACTACATTTGTACACAAAAATCACTACACCCTATAGTACTTCTGTTAACCAGGATTTGCATGTAGGGTGGCTCAAAACCATTAAAAGAGTTCACAAAATATCATGTTCAAACAAGATAGAAAGGATGTTCTTGACCTGCATAGTTTGAGATGAACAGTGATGATGGCCAAGAAATGACCCTGAAGCTTTATTTCCTGTCAAATGTTGTCCTTGCATTTTGAACAACATAGGAAAAAAGAGCATCACCTAGCTCCTCACCTCGTCTTATCAACACTGGCTAACACCCTGAACTGTAACGCATGGGTGGGATTGGACTAAGTAACTGGCACAATGTCACAAATATGTAAGCAGAAACGTTCCATTTTCTATGGAAATTGAGGAAATTGCCAGCAAAGAGCGCTTTTACATGCGACACCAATGCCCATAGGTCTGCGGGCAAATATACCAGAAATAAATGACCCAGAGGAGCCCGTGCTCTTACAGAGATAACAGGCAAAAGCACTTTGTCGCAACTAAAAGAGCTCGTACATTTTGTCCTTTAAAGAGAAAAGAAGATACCAAGATATGTCAGTATCTTGATGGGGAGGAAAACAAGGATTATATAAAGAAATGTAAAAATTCAGTCCCAAGTTCCATCCACAATGAGCAAACAAAAGTTTGCTTGGAGCATATATAATTGAATGCACTTACATCCTGGTTCCTTTTCATGTCCTTGTGTGACAAGGTATTTAGCAAAATTTGCAGATTGTTGGAGTCTGCCTCAGACTTACAACCTGTGAGCTGTCACCTGTGTGCTTTAACACCTGCACCATCCCAGCACCCCATTTTTGCATGGGGTTGCACCTGTGGGGTGGCAAGGTCATACCCCTAGATGTTTGGCCAGAACTGCCTCCTGGGCAGTCAAGTATGGGGGTAGAAAGTCTGTCTACGGAGAACAGGAATGTGGGGGAGGAAATGCTGCATCCTGGGATGCTGAAGAACTGCAAGTTGCACAGCTCATCTATGGGGAATGGTCACACATTAATGGAATGTGAGCTGGGTTACGTGGATCAGAGGGATCCTGCCCTGGTGTGGTGTAACTTTAAGTCGCCTAACGTGTGCTTAAAACTAGTTTCAGGGGCTGATGTGCGGGCAATCCGGAGGTTAAGAGCTCCAGGAGCTGCCTAAAATTAATGTGTAAGGCCCTTACTGAAGATGGTTTTAAAATGAGCTCTCAAGAGAGCTTGATACACAGCATCATCCATTTCCTTTTTTTAATTTTACGATAATTAATCCCCCAATAAACACTGGTATACCCAGCATCATTCTATGCAACACCTTCTGAAACATGTTTCAGCTTCACAAGCATAGCAGCTTGAGCAAAAGAGTTCACCTGAACCTCACAAACTGTCGGTCTCTTCCTCCATCTCCCACATGGAGAAATGCCTGGAGGCAAGGGCTCTAATAAAGCCTACAAGAAAAAAGCATTTGAGGCCAGATGGTACCAAGAGCCCAATTATCCCAATTATCAGGGAAAACAGCCACAGAAATTAACTGGTGACTCAGAATCAGGTTGAGAACAGAGGGTAATAGTGGTGAGTCAAACCCTGAATCTGCCGCTGAGAACGATTATACTAATTAGTGCTGCTAATATTCCACTGGACATTTTTGAGCAATAACCGTGAGTGAGGAGCTAGCTCTCCTGCCCATTCCACTCACAGCCATGTGGGCTGCTAGCAAACTTTAGCTTGACCAGCTGCGTGCTGGAATAAATGCAAGTCTTAGGTAGCACTCCTGAGCTCTCTCCTAGAAACACTCATGTAAGCAGGTAGGTGGAGGGGTGTAAAGAGGAAAGAAAAAAAGTAGGTTATATGATCTAGCCTTGCTGATCTAGCTTTTCTCTTCCCTTTGTTACGTTTCTCATCAGGTTGACAAGTGCTCAGGCATGCTCTACAACAGGAATGGGTCACCATGTCTCATGTTGTCCCCATACTGCAGTCCCAACACTTGTCTGCGTTACTCTCCTTAAATCTAGCCTTCAATCCCATCATTGAAAACCATATGGCAGCAGCAAATTATAATGCAGTAAGATTCCAGAAAAGGAGCAGACCTTTCTGTGAATAACAGGAACTCCACAGTTATATTAGACAAAATTAAAAAAAACAAAACCCCAAAGATAACATTTGAAACATATCCAATGATGGGCAGATAATTTCATAGTTGAGCTTCCTCTGAAGCTTCAGGCAATGAATGATGTGGGAGACAGGACACTGGACTGGGTGGGCTACTATTCTGATCCAATATATCCAACCCTATTTTTCAAATAGATTTAGGAGTGCCATGAACCATTACAACATTCAGTCATCACAGGGCCACAGCATCAAGCTGAAGGGCGCAAATCTACCATTGCAATGGGAACACTGGTGGCCTGCCTGCTTGCCACATAAATGTGCTTTATTTTTGATAAAAAACAAGGCATGCACAAGTCTTTTCCCTGTACTCTCATCTTCCTTCACAGATGAGTAGAAATTGCAGCTTGAGTTTATCAGCAATAAAACCTGCAGCTGATCAGCTTTGTCCTTCACCTTCAGTTGCACACAGTGAGAAACGTACAAGGAGAATATCTCTGATCTGCATTTCAGAGCTTGGTGGGTCACATGTAGCCTGTGGGTAGCACAGTAAGCAGTTCTGCTATACAGACAGATTGTTTCAAGGCAGAAGAGATTGCAAGGAAATCTCATCTCATGTCAAAGATGTAAATGAACTGAATGTCCAAGCCCAAGCATTGCTAGTTTGCATCAAAACTATCCATGTTCTTATTTGATGTAATGAGTCATATTATTGTTCAGCGTCAGAGTTTAAACCTCAGGCCTTAAGCACCAAAAAACCTGACACTCTCCAACTTGAGCCCAAAGACTACTTCGGTCAGCTGTCAGCATCAATACATTGTTCTTCTATTTGGGGACACAACGTGCATTTTAAATCATAGTGCATTGGCAAGGCCAGCAGCTTCTGCTCCAGAGATGGAAAGAATCAGCGCTGCAAAAGGCCGTGAGTGACGTTTTACAGGCAGAACTATCTAATTTGGATTACACCAGTGATTTGCCAAAAGCCAAAGCAGCTTCCTTGCAGGGGAAGCACCAAACTAAAAACCTGAACCCAAGCTCCCCAAACTAAGGAAAGTTCAGCTCTGGCCCTGAGCAGATTTCATTCAGGAATACAACATTCCCTTATTTGTTATCTTTATAAGGTGCAAATCTACCCTGCCTTCTGGGAAAAAAGATCCAGATCAAGAGACTCTGAACAGAAAGCCTTGCTGGGCAACATATTAACATTATGAGTCTGTGGGCACTATAAATGCCAAGTAGTTTCTATCTGAGCCAATACGTTTTCACAGTTATATTTAAAATTAATACATGCTTTGTAATGCTCATCAGCCAGAGGGTTTTCAACAGTTTTCTTACTAATGCAGCAATTTTAAATCCATTTAGACTAATTTCCTTTGACTTGAATCTATTTTAATCAGAAACCAGGATACTCAACTTAAATGATTTGTATAAAACCCTTCATAAAATTGCAATAAAATTTCATCCACAAAACAGAAACTAGATCTGGGAATAAGTAGGAGAATGCAAACTATCCAGATCCTTTAGCAAAGTCATACCCATATCCTGCAAAGGCATAACCATACAAAATGGCCACCTAAAATGTAAAGATAGTCCAGCCCTGAAGAAACATGAGCAAAAAGGGCATTTATACATGCTCTGAGGTTGCGGGGTGTTGGGGAGGGAAGAGGGCAATTTAATTAGAGTGGCTTAGAGCCACTCTAATTAAAGCGCCCATAGTGTCACGTGTATGCGGCTGCAGGGGTGCTTCAACTAAAAGTCACTCAACATTTTGAAGTGCGGGGATGCTGAATAGACATCACACAGAGTCGGAGCAGACATGGTGCCCATGTATAGGTGCCCAAATAGACTACTGAATTATTCATAATATACGAGAAGCACTTACACATGTAGTACACTAACATTTCCTTTCAGAAACCACCTTCTCCCCTTAAACCATGCATGCACAACAAAAAAACCAATAGGAAGAAGATATGGCATGACATTTCCCAAACGAAACTAATACTATGATGGCAGGGTAAAAATACAGGAATGAGTCCACCCCGGCCACACACCAGAAAGATCACAGTAAAACATAAATTCTCAAACTCATCTCATAAATTAGGGCCAGTAATGCTAGAGGGCAGAGCTGCAGATGAGGAAGTGTGAATAAGCAGCAAAAACTTGGATAACTGCAAGAAAAAGTCCTGTCTTGAGGATTTTCAAACCAGGTAGCCAGAGATATAAATGTTCTGATTTACAACTTTTCACGCCATTAGCAACTTAACCATTTACCAGTCTGTGCTACATGTTTATCCTTCTCTTTATTCATTACTATATGTGGTTTACAGATACCCAGCAATATCCTCGTCAACAGCCTAATGACAGAGCAAGTGGGCATGCATCTTTGGGAATCTATATCTTCCTAGCTGCATTTCATCAGAGCCTTCAGTCACGTTACTGACCTATTGAATTTGATGCTTCCTATTGCAAAGGCTATTCCTGAAACCCATATTCATACAAATAAACTTGCAGCACTTGTATCTTCCCAAACTCTTAGCAGAATGGTTTAGCATTTCATTTAGCCACTGTTCTCTTAAAGGCTAACAGGAAGGAAAAAAAAAAAAAAAAAAAAGTACTTTGTTATTAAGAGATATTTAGAGCCAGACCCAGGTCTTAATGCAGACTTAAGTCATTTAAGTTCAATGTTGCAAACCAAAGAGCCCCTGTTCAAGAGCAGCCTAACCAAGGAAGGAACCTCATGCTTCGTTGTTTTGACTGGGAAGTTTCAGTCACCTGCAGTTCTCCGTCAGCGCAAGCCTGGATCTGCATGACACGGGCAGCGAGCAACCTAGCTCCCACCTCTCCCCTGCGGTCGAGGTAGAACAGCATCCGAGCTTCCCAAAATGCCCAGCAGATGCATTCAAAAGGCTGCCTGATGCATTGTGACAGCGGCGAGTTCAGCCCAGAGCACAACAGCCACAGATACTTTCATTCAAAAATATGTCTGGGGGAAGAGATGGTGGTGCTGGTGCCTGCCTTTTATTACAACAGCCTGGAGACTAGGGCACTCACTAGGAAGTAGGAGACCTCTGGGCTTTGGATTGCACTCTGGGGGCTGTGTCCCTACAGGCGCTGAAATCAGCAGCTAAGTCCTTTCTTGAGATCTGGCCCTTTGAGCACCCATGCTGAAGTGGCTTTCTTTTCAATGAGTACATTGGTAGCACAGCAACGTGACTATGGAGCCAACGCATGACATTGAGTGTAAAGGAAACACCGGAAGACCTTAAACTGCATGGAATGCCTTTTTGACCCATATTTCAGGGTTTTCTTTACCCTTTCCTCCCCCTCACCACACAAGAATGATCTTGAACAACTGCCATAAACTGGGGGAAGGAGCAAGATGACAGCTACCTGAAAGGCAAAGACAAATGGGTGTTTTAAAAGGTACACGTCAAGAAAAAGCGTTAAAGACAGAATGGACACGGTCTTGGGTTCAATTATTGTCTGCTCCTTCTCCGGGCTAATAGAGTCAGGGAATACAGAAAGGGAAGACTGCTCATCTGTCCATTTGGGTGCAACTTCCAAAGAAGAAGACTTCCCTCTCCTCAACTGCAACACCTCTGGGTTTGCAATTCTGGACTGGCACCAAAGGCAGTCCTATTAGACTGACTCATAAGGAGAGCATGGGATAACGTACGGGGCAGCAGGATATTCCTAGAAGTCTAAAAAGGAGTATTAAGCATCTGTTAGAAAACGAGTGAGGACCCCCTGTGCGCTTCTATAGAGTAGTAAGCCTTTGTGAATGAATTCTCTATCGGATACACTAGGGGATAGAGGTCTGCCGCCTCAAATTATGACCACGCAAAATAATACATTACTCAAAGAAAGCAAGTATCCTCTGGTAAGCTCTCTCTCTCAAGCTGTTTTGGCTTAAATCTAGCTAACATAATTGTTCACTATTGAGCAACATATAAATAATATTCCAAAACTTTGTGCAGAGGTGATTAAAGGTTATTCACATCATTATTGTTCAAGATGGCTGAAACATACTTACAGAATCTTTCTCTGTTGGAAATGAACACCTTGCTGGGGTCGTTTGACCCCAGTACTCTTTCCTACCACTGCAGGGGGTTGGACTTGATGATCTGCTCAGGTCCCTTCCGACCCGACCAACCATGAAACTATGAAACATGGCCTTCATATAAACGAAGTGGGAAGGGAGAAAGCATTGAGAGCACGACGGATATCCACAAGTCTGGCTTACTGCTTATACCGGTTGGTCTATGAGGCTGATATCTCTTAATCCAGCAAGAAGCTACTTACTTGGTTGGACGATAATCTGGGATGGAACGATCCAGCGAAATTTTCTCACTGAGGTACGAATTATAGCCATATTTCTCATGGGGTCCCTTTGCTTTCTCCTCCTCCTCAGGGGAAAGGGTGGCAGGAAGCCCACCCTTACCACGCCCACCATAACCTTCAATGAGGCCAAGCGACTTGGACAAACCTGAGGAAAGACGAACCGGAAATCAGTGTTAGACAAACAAATTCATTGCAGATTCATCAAAAACATAATATCAACAACTAAACATAAATTTTCCTGGGAACTTGGGGTTTTGAAATTCTGACTTTTCAGCCCATTGTGGGATAAAAACTTTTTCAAACGTTGACATTTTCCCCCAGGCCAGCTCTCCCATCAGTAGCCAAGTGACAATCCATCCCAGGGATCTGTGCATCTATTCAGTTCTTAGGGAGGTTATGGTTATTTATGCCTACCTTCCCTTTCTCAGTGAGGTAATTACATGTAAGGTTAGATGTCCCCAGGAGGAGAATAGAATGAACAAGGAATAAGAATAGAAAAAGGCTGGGGAACTGCCAACTGAATGTATTTTTGCTTAGTATGAACGCTGCACAGCATACAAATGCTGTGGATTTAAAAACAATTTCCCCTTCTAGGTTTCTTATCTTTTAAAGTCTAACATACTTAAACCTTTATCAAATGGAATTATTTATTTATATCTGCCTAGCTCTACAAAATACGGCTCACGAATAAATTGTTGAAAATAGTTCTAGTAATTATAACGGTGGTGGCTGTCGGAAGTCAAGGTAAGACCCAATACTTTTCACTGGTGGAGATTCACGTTTCTTTCTGATGACTGATTAAAACAAAAACCTTAGGTAGTTTCCTCTTCATTTTTGTGGCAGAGAACTCTGGAAAATTGGGTAGATATCTAATAAAATATCTAAATGTTATAAAGATCATGAGAGAATGGCAAAAGGCAGTTGATGGCACAATCTTCCCCCTTAGAGATCACGCTAATTATAGAGTTACCATATGTCCAGGTTTTCCCAGATACGTCCTATTTTGGGGTCCTCCCATCTCCATCCAGGAGGTTTGTTTAAATATAAATAAAAGTCTGGGATTTGGGGTTTTGCTCTGCTCAGCATCGAAGTATTCCCTGGCACTGAGCTGCAGCAGGGCATAGGAGGTGCCTGCCTCCAGCAGGGGAAGGGCAGCGGGGTGCTGCATGGCTGGGCTGCATCGGTGCCTGCGCCCACAGGGGCAGGGCAGATGGGAGATGCTTGCAGGGCTAGGAGGAGCAGGGGACTGCAGGGTGGGGGAATAGGGGCTGACTGTCAGGAGTGAGGGGCACTGGAAGGGCTGAGGGGGCTGTAGTTTGGGAGCAAGGGGCACCGGGGTGGGGAACTGTGAGTTGGGAGCACAGGGGACAGGCACTGCCAGGGGGCTGCGGGTTGGGAGCGAGGGGCATCAGCATGGTCTGGGGGGCAGGGCACGGGCACATCACTGCCTCCCTCCCACAATTATATTACCCCCATCCCCACCGCATCATGTGCCCTCTTTTTTGAAACTGGAAATATGGTAACATTCACAGCCCAAATAGCCACGAACCCAAGTTTCAACTTGACAGAGCGGAGTTCACCAGAGAAAAGCAATTTTGTGGCAACTTCTAAGATTTAAATTGGAATTGGTTCATGTTGGAACCAACCCAAAATCTTTCACATGTTCTTTCAAAAGCAAAATTCTGCCAAAACGCCAGTCTTTACATTGAAGTCTGATCTCTTCGTTTCAGGAAGGGAAGATATATGGCGCAGTGGGGTCAGAGTGGAGGAAAAGCAAGTTGTAGGGATGAAAATCACTGCTTCATGTTCTAGAGCGAGAGAAAATAACTTCAGAATTGTAGCAAAACCAGTATGCTTTAACAAACAGCATCTTTCAGTGACATTTAACTCATCCTTACCAACCAGCTTTCATGATTTTGTCATGAAGCTCTTGTTATCACTTTAAAACAGAAGGCAAGCCAAAGAGCTCGTTATTAAAAATCAGGATTTTTATGCTCATGTCTTATTTTGGGGGCCTGAGTCATATCTGAATGCCTTGCATGAGTAACTGCACCCAGAGTCACACAAGCTGTATTATTAGGATATGCTGGACCAGGTTCTGATCTCAGTTGCACCTGGGCAAGGAGAAAAGCTTCCCTGATTCATAGGTGTACTCTAGAGTTATACCATCCAAAGCAAAGATGAATTTGGCTCCATTATTTTAATTCATTTTCCTTCACTCTGTTCATGAAATGTCTCTACCAAGAACTACCAGTTATGAGTGTGAAATTACTCTACCTTCTAACAGTGCTATTTCTTGCCTGGAAAGAAATAGCAGAGAGCTATGAAATACTCCCAGAATGCTCTTACTTTTATTACTGTCAGGAGCCTTAAGCTCCTGAGTGTTCACTTTTAAAACTCAGAACCCGTAAGTTTGCTTATTTGTATTTATTTTACGAATTTTTTCATCCTTACTGCTTTTACCATTGTTGCTTTAAAAGAACATATAGACACAAGAAGGGCTAAGAAGTAAGATTGTTTTCTGGTTGTAGCCGTGTTGGTCTAAGGACACAGGCAGGCAAACTTCTTTGAGCAGATGTGATCTCTTTTATTAGACCAACTGACTAGTTGGAAAAAATGGTCTTGGCTTTTTCCAACTACTCAGTTGGTCTAATAAAAGATAATCACATCTGCTCAAAGACCCTTGCCTGCCTAATAGAAATATGAGCTTTCCATTCAAGGATGCTATGCTGAGGGTCAGTTCTTACTGTCTGGTGCAGTCGGATAACACTGACATGTTGGACAATGACATGTTGACAGGAATTAAAGCATCGTCTATGTTAGGGTTTCTTGGCAACCCTTTCCCGTTGTAGTTGCTGGTGCCAGGGTATCACATTAGTTGCTGGTCTATGACACAGTGTTAAAAATACTGGTGACCCTGGGAGCTGTCCACATTTGCAGTCCCACTGCAACTGGCACAGACATCTCTCCTGGCTTTAACAGTGGTGGCACTTCATTGCTAAAGAAACCAATTGTAGGTAAGGTTTAAAGTCTTGCCAACATGTAGCTTCTCAGTCAACTATGGTAGATTCCTCCCCCCCAATGGTTAAGACACAACCTTCAATTCAGCATCTTTGAATAAAATGCTCACACTGTCATGAACTCCTTTATTCAACGCAGACAAATGGACCTGGGGCATATTCACATCCACCAGCTAAAACTATTCTCTACTGCTTATTTTTGCACATGAATATTTCTGCATTACTCCTTCTTGAGCACATGCTGTGACAATATATGGAGGTACACCTATGTCAAGCCATTCAGTCAGTGAAAGAAATTAGTTAAACCATGCAATCATTTCACCCACAATGGGTTAAAGATCCGCAGCAAGCAAAAGACCTCTTTTTCAATGCTGTCCTATCAGAATATCAAAGGCACCCAGAGGTGTAGTCACAAAAATGAAAGTTCCTGCCTGGGATGTGACCATTTGGATCAATGTATTTTGCTCTGTGTAGGTCGCACATTTCTTCCTCTAGCTGAGGCTGTCAGAAAAGTTCATCATGCAACCAATGTGTCATTTTGTTTTAAGGTGTGTGAAACTAAGGAATAAGAAATGTTTGGCAGGGAAAAGTATTCACAGCCAAACTTCAATGGAAGGGGGAAAAAGAGCAAAGTTTGTTTCCAATTGGCTTAGAAGATGCCTCAGAAAAGGGGGCTGAAAAGAACAGTTGGATGTGGAATCTGATCCAGCAAAAACCTTAATTACACACTTTTTATTTTACTTATTTAGATGTACAGAACTGTTAAAACAGACTCCTCTCCATATTCACTCAGCACCCTTGACTTAACCCTTAAAAATATAGCCATACAATTCCTTTTTTTGCAAGTGATAAACACCCCTAAATCGCATGACAAGACCTGATTTTAGGAGATTTTTTGGTCGATTTTGCAAACTCAGCAGAGTCACATAGCTTGTGTAAGAACCAGATGCTGATGTGGACAAGACTCCTTACCATTTGTGTGTGCAGCCCATCATTAACCTCCACTTATCCAAGTGTCTCAAAATCTCCCAGAAGGCTAAAGGTTGGGATAAAACGAGTGTACCGCTCTGACACTGCAGCAATAAAAAAAATGCCTCTGCCTACATCTGTTAATATAGGGGCCATTCCTGCTGAAAAGCCAGACATCAGATTCCCTAGGGACTGAAAAAGTGTTAGTTTTCTTCAAGATGATATAAAAATTTAATCTCTACAGCAAAATTATTCCTGCACTGAGGACAGTTACAGTAAATATATTATTCCCCTCCTAAACTGGCAATATATTTCATAAAGAGATGGCAGCTTTCTGGACCAGAGAAGGGTTCTGGTAAAGTGGAATATAATGCAATACATAGCCTTCATTGTTAGTGTCCAGTCAAACAGACACCACAGGCATAGTGGAACTGGGGAGAGCATTTTCCTGTATTTCAGCATAACTGAAAGAAAATGTTAATTTCTGTTGTATAATGACTTTGTGAGGAAACTGCCGTCATTGAGAAGAAGGGTGCATTTGGAATAAAGTGGCTCTTCCAGGGAGAGTTCTTGGCACCCCACATATTGCAGGAGAAAGGCTGCAAATGGGGAATTTCCAGGGCAGGATGTTGTTGAACTGCAGCTTCAAGGACAGCACACCATGCAATGTCTGAAATGGTGAATCCCTCCCTCTAAAGATGAAATAATGGAGAAGAAGAGATTCTCAAAGACTATAACAGAGCGCTGAGCAAGGAGCAAGTGGAAAAAGCCGGAAAGAAACTTGAGCAGCCGTAAAGTAATGCAGCCCCATCCACCTGCAAAAAATGGAACCTGTAATACTCTGCTGTAAGGGCCATTGAGTTTGGCTTTGAGATTCAAATGATACTGGATGGCTTTTGGTTTGATGGAGAAAGGTCAAGAATGCTAAATAAAGTCCTTATTTGCTACAGGTTATGCCACTTCTGCTATCTTGCCTGACCCCTTGCTGTGGAGGAAAGACTACAACAAAATGAACTTTCTTTGATGCCCGTTCACAAACAGACAAAATATTATATATGAAAGGGCCAGATTTAACAGGGGGTTCCAGGAACAAGAAGAAACAGCAGATGCTTTTATAACTGCAGTTCACCGTCACGCTGAACACTTCTGAAAGGAGGACTAATAAGACAGGATTCTTGTTGTCGTAAGAAACTCAATTTATCAGCACAGCTTCAGTCAATCCTTGCTAAAGTGGGGAAAGGCAAAACCATAAAGAAATAGCAATGTGACATATGCTAGTGACATAGGGAAGATTACAATGGACAATACAAATGAAGGAAGGAACAAAAACAAAGGTAAAAGGAGCCATCAGACCTCCTTTCCTATAACATACGAACAGTGCAGAATTAAGAGGGGGGGAGACTACGAGACTTTCTCTGAAGGAAAGAGCAGAAAAGTGGTAGAATAAATGACAAAATATCAAGCCACAGACAGAAACATTATGCAGTGAAAAAGGCATATGTCAGAGGAGTCACAAGAAAGGACATTTTTGGAATACCATGCAGATCTCTGAAAAGAGTAGACCATCCACAGCAGAATCCCCCCCCAACATGTTCTTTATAATACCATTCAGAGTGATTTAAAATTACCAGAAAAGGGAACATAATAGGGTAAATAGTTTTAAAGAATGTGATGTTTGTTTTGAATGGCTATATTATACAGCACAGCATAAAGAAAATATATGTAAGCATTTGTAATGTTTAAGAGAGTTATCAAAGAGAACCAGAATGTGCTCCAGGGACAAGACGGTAGGCCAAAAACTTTCAGGAAGTTAGCCCCCTAGTACAGTGTTTCTCAATCTGTGGGTTGCCACCCAGACGGGCCTGCAAGAATATTTCCAACGGTTGTGATGAAGTGCCAGGAAAATGTGTGAAAGCATGGGTTTCCCTTTGCAGACTGGCAAGGTTGTGGGAGCAGCCCCAGAAGCCAGATGAAGGTAAGTGTATGGGGGGCAGAGGTTGGAGGGCCAGGGCTTGGGGTGACGGGGGTGGTGTGCGCATGCGTGGAAGGGATGGGTGTGGGGGCAGGGGGTGAATGCCTGCCAGCACTGGGGGGAGGGGGCCAGGTACCGAGGCTGCAGCAGGGTAGGGGAGGCAGGGCACTGGGGGTTAAGCATTGGCAGGGCCAGGGGGGCATGGGTCAGACCAAGCCATCAGTCTTTGCAACTGGTCCTGGTACGAAAAAGGTTGAGAACCACTGCTCTACTAGTAGTTTCAAGAACAGCTGGTTTTGGTTATGTCATCATACCACGGATGTAAGCAAGTACATGATCAGCTACGGACAACGACTGGCCCTTGTCACAAAAGTCTGGATCTAAATTAACAAATTCCTCAAACAATTGAGGGTGTTTAAATTCTGGGGTTCAGTTCAGCCAGTCACAGAGACTAGAACCGAGTAAACGTTTGAACCCAGTTACAAAGTTTGAGGATATAAGGATTCCGGAATTTGCTTCATACATATGTTCCTCTAGCTATGACCAGAATAAAGACAGGATTTACCATAAGAATCAATCCAAAGTTGGAAGATGCTACAGACCTTTTGGAACAGCCATGGTATCTGGAGCTCATGTCTCAAAAGATCTCACAAGCTAAACAGGGTTGAATGGTCAATCCTCGGATGGGAAACTTCCAAGGGAAACTCAGAGTGCTGAGTAAAGTGTTCTTGGTAATTTAATTAGAGATTTTTTTTCAAAGTTGGTACTGAAATGACTTGCTCCAGGAGACAACATGCATCTCAAGGTGCCAAGTTTCAAATGAAGATGCAAACACAAATGCCAATCACTTATGGTCATTAAAGATGTAGGATTTTTTTCCCCACAAGAGAATGATTTGCCTTAAAATTGATGAATTGCACCCTCTACCCCCCATGTAGCTTGAAATGGATAAGGTATTTCCTTTGCTGTTGCTCTCAATCACTGGTGTACTGTTGCTATATGGTGTTAACAGCTGCTACATTCCACTCCTAAGTGCCTAAATACCAGCTGTGAGCACAGTGATTCCTGTAAATGGTATATAGCTTGTAAAGCTCTTCAGAATAAAATACAATGCAATAATCCACATCATTCAATCAGAAGGTATAAGATACATATACTTTGTAAGAAAGGATCTACAACTACAGTGACTGTACTGATCTATTGAGGCTATTGCCAAATGGTACTCCATTTTGGCCATTTGGCACTCATGTATACCATGATCAAATGACTGACAACACCAGCCACAAGATAATGCACGTGAAGCTGCCAAGGTGGATGAAGTGCGCTAGCAGAAAGGCAGACAGAGTATGTATAAGCGTTACAATTATATAGATATAACCAAAATTAAGTTGATCTAAATGCCTGCATGTGCAGGTGTTCAAAGGGTTTAAATTGCCCAAAAATGGGCTTAAATTGCCCAAAAATGTTGTGCCCATCTAACTTAGTTTGCCTCAGGAAGTGAATTAACTTTAGACCAACCTAGATTAATGCAATCTAAAATGGGTTAAATCAGCCTAATGAATGCCTGCATACGTTCACAGCACAGCCCCAGAGCTAGGAAAGCTCAGTCACTTGCCCCAGCCCCAGGGTTGTGTTGCTGCTACCCCACCCCACAACCCATATCAGGTGATTTTTAGTTCCCTAGCTACTCTCTTCTTGGACTGGGCAACCCCCACCAGAGACCCACCAACCCCCTCCCACCCTATGTAGACCTACCAGCTCACCTGGACCCACCAACTCCCCACTCCCAATCCTGCCAGCCTCTCCTCCCTTCTCCTCTGAGTTACTTACCCAGCAGTGGCGACCACCTGTAGGAACCACCTTTGTTTTAGGTTTAGGCAGCTCAAAGTAAGCCACCTAAACCAAGTCCCATAAACATTCGTTTGTTCCCAAAAAGAGCAAACCCACTACTTAACGGCTATAAATAAACTAGGGATGTAAATATAGTTGTAAAAATTGTCATTTAACCTCCTCTAATTATATCAATTAAACAATTAGCTGATAACACAGGAGCTTGGACTCAAGCTGCCAAATGGCTCCAAGCTGCCAGGACCCTTTGACTTGGAGGAGGGAGGGAGAGGGTGAGGCAAGTCCAGCCAGACAACACAGCCCAGGTGAAGCCTTGCTCTGGGAGGAAGGGAGTACCTGTGAAGGAAAAGCTAACTGCTTAATTGATGACAAGTCATAAGTCATGTTCCCTGTTTTCCTTTTTGGCTATGGGTACTAGTCCTCCTCCTTGCTCTTCCCTTCCTCCAGCCTGCCCTGCTGCCTTCTGGTTCCTACTGGGCTCTGTGTGGTTTAACTTCCCCACTTCCCTGCCAGACTGCACTGGCCCCAGCTAAAGGATAGCCAGTAAGCTAACCAGTTATCACTGCACTTATCAGTTCAACAATTAATTGTTTAAACTTTTCACATCCCTAAGATCAACCTTATAGCCCAGACTAATGTAGAGGAGCTGCTGATAGCAGCAGTTCATAGGTGCTATTTATTAAAAAAGGCAAAAAGGTGACCAAGGGACTGGCACAAATGTCTAAAAGGAAAAAAAAAACAACAGGGTTACTCCCGCCGCGGCGGGGTGGTGGGGGGTGGGCGGGTTGGTGGGTGGGGTGGTTGGGGGGGGTGTGGGGGGGGTGT
>JAGPOW010002118.1:7344212-7367731 GCA_030014935.1 Caiman crocodilus | reverse complement strand
TTATACGATCGGTTTATAGAATCATTTCATCGGTGTATATTATTAAAAAAGTAAAAATGGTGACAAAGTCACTCTCAAAAAGTTGTAACAGAAAAAAAAAAACACCCGGGTTACACCCCCCCCCCCAAGTTAATCCCCCATTCCCCCATAACTGGATTCCCTAAATGCCATGGTAATGCTAGTTAATTAAATACAGAAATCTATTAGTGATGCACATTGTGGCTGTTGAGGAATTTAGCAATCATTTCCCCCATATCTTTCTCTGAATTTACTCTCACAGGGTATTGAAATGTCACCCAAGTGCTCCGAGACCCTGCCAGCTCAGACACTGAGTAAATGCTCTGAGTTTGGATTAAATGCAGTTCTCCAGCTTGGCAAGCTGGATCCAAGACTGATGGTCTTAGGGACCCCAATTCGGCACAGAGTTAATAGAAAAGCAAAATTCCAGCCTCTGGTTCCAGCTGATTTAAAAAAAGAGCAACATACATATCTCAGACGGCAGAATTTTAATCCTGCAGAGCTGAAAGTAGAAGAATCAAAGGGCAGAGGGAAAGAATCTTTCTAGGGGATGTCTCCTGGACAGAAAACGTTTTTTTGGTAGATGAGAAGCTGGCAGAAGGAAGATCAAAGGAGGCATAAAAAACCTTGGTGATCTAGGTCCCATTTGGTTTTAATACACACTGCTGTTTCTCAGTGCATTTCATCACCTTTAGGTCACGTAGCTGGTTATGTATAT
Source organism: Caiman crocodilus (assembly GCA_030014935.1). Lineage (NCBI taxonomy): Eukaryota > Metazoa > Chordata > Crocodylia > Alligatoridae > Caiman > Caiman crocodilus. The sequence continues at coordinate 7,366,995 of JAGPOW010002118.1, read as the reverse complement.
AGTGTTCCCAAGGTTTCTCACTCCATTTATTTTGCAGTTTAACCTGCTCGATTCAGAATTGCCATAGTTTGTTTCCTTCATGACAAACAACAAGAAATGCCCATAAACCCTCTTCTCTTTTCCTCCATATAGGGTTGGGACTGCTTGTGGTATGTGTGCAGGTCTGGTTTGTTTCCACCATTCCCCTGAACCATAAATATGGGAGGTATTTCTTAAGGCTCTGGGACAGGGGAGGAAAAAGCATTATAAAAAATTGCTACCTGGCTGTCTCTTACGAAGAAATGCAGAAGCATAACTAGGAAGCATTGTGCCCAGAGTGGCAGCAACTGCCACTGTTGCAATCCCTTTAAATTGGCACCTGGGGCAGCTGCCCCACTCACCCATCCCTAATAACACTCCTTCTTCTTCGGCAATCCCTCACAGTCAAGGATGATTTTTTCCTATGATTGTCTTAGCTCTGGGCCTGAAGATGGCTGCTGAGGCCGATCTGTGATTCAGGAAGGGGTTTCCTTGAGAGATGGGTGGCTCCAAACTCTTGATTCAGCGAGATGCTATTTCTGCTGCTTGCGTTTTTTTTGTCTTTCGCAGTCGTCATAAGGTTTTAAAATACTGAGATCTTTGCAGCACACTCTTACTCCATTTGGGGAAGTCCTAGGAAATAGTCTCCCACGAGTAGATGTTGGTGTTGCATTTTTTCAAGTTGACCTTGAGAACATCCTTGAAGCACTCTCTCTGCCCTTCTCTTGTGCATACACCTCGACTGAGCTGGGAGAACAGAACCTGTTGCAGGAGTCTGGAGTCAGACATCCGGACGACGTGGCTGGCCTAGTAAAGATGATGTTAGATGATGTTGCATTTGCTTGCAAGAGGATGCCAACATTGGTGCGTCTGTCTTCCCACTGGATTCAGAGGATCTTCCGTAGGCAGCACTTCTCCAAGAACTTTAGATGTCTCCTGTACGTTGGACACATCTCAGCTCTGTACAGTAAGGTGGGGATCAAAACTGGTTGATACACCATGAGCTTCGTTTCGGATCTGATGTCACCATCTTCAAACACCTATTTCCTCAAGTGTCCGAAGGCTGCACTTGCACATTTCAGGCAATGTTGGATTTCCCAGGGCCTGACTGGGAACAGGGCCCAGCTATTCCTTATAAGAGCAGGGACCTGAACAGCAAAACCAGCAGTTTGCTGGCTGCAACAGTGGAGAAAACATCACCCGGATGGAGCTGCTGCTCACAATATCTTGGAGGTAAAGACAGAAGCTATGCGGATGGCTGGAGGCTCCTGGTCCTGGCCAAATGAAGGGGTCAGAGACAATGCCCAGACTCATGGTGAGACCTGAGGCTGCACAGAGGAGCTGGGCATGAGACTCTGGAGCTCAGGTCCCAGTGTGTGACGCTGGAAGAACATGGATGCCATCTGTAAGGCATGGGACATGATACAAGGATGGTTGGAGCTGTATATATAGGCCCTTGGCATCAGGACAGGTAAATGGGCAGCCTCCTGCCTTGCTGACATCCTTCAGTCAATATTATCAAGGCGTGCAGGTGAGGTAAGTGGGTGGCTGCCCAGAGACAGGTAGGTAGGCCTATGTTTAACCCAGCCCTAGGACATCCAATAGTTACAGCACTGAAGGAAAGATTCTTCACAGCACTTCTCAGTTGACAGAGTCTAAGGCTTTTGTGAGGTCAAAGAAGGCCATGTAGAGAGGTTTATGTTGTTCCTGGCATTTTTCCTGCAGTTGGCGAGCTGTGAAGATCATGTCAGTTGTGCCTCTTGGTGACTTATACCAGGGATGGGCAAAATATGGCCCACAGGCAGGATCCAATCCACTAACTACTTTTATCTGGCCCAGGGGCAGGTGGCCACAAAATGGGATCCAGCCCACAGGCAGTTCCAGCTCCAGCCTCCATGTGCCTGCCTGGAGGTGCTTCCACCATGTTGGGCAGGTGGTGTAAGCTGCAGATGGGGCTGGCAGGTTTCAGATTGGGGATGGGGATCAGGGCATGCTACACATCTGGGCAGGGGTGGGAGGAGAGAGAACAAGAGAGAGAGGATTGGGGCATGCTATAGCTATGGGAAGAGAAAAGCGGTAGGCAGAGATGGAGACATGCTACAGCTCCAGAGAGGGAGGGAGGAGGGGAGAGACAGAGAGAGAGGATTGGGACATGCTACAGCTCCGGGTGGGGTGACAGGAGGGGGCAGGGGACAGAGAGAGAGAGAGACCAAAACTCATTAAGTAGCTCTCCAGCCAAAATAACTGCCCACCCCTACCCTAAACCCACACTGAGCTTCCAGGAGGAGCTCCTTAGCAAGTGGCAGGAGATGGTTCAGGAGGGTTCTTGCAATGATCTTCCCTGTCACCCAGCAAGGTGACCTCTCTGTAATTTGCACAGTTGCATCTGAAGATTGTCACAATCATGGCATCCCTGAGTCATCTGAGATTTCCTCATCATTCCAAATCCTTAAGATAAGGGCATGGAGCTATGGTGCAAGTTCTTCTCTCCCCTGCTTGAAGATTTCGGCAGGCATTCCACCCACTCCAGGTGCCTTTTCATTCTTCATCTGCTTGATGGTTTTCGTCACCTCAGTAAGGGTTGGAGGGATTCTGAGGTCATCTCTGACTGGGTTTTGTGGCACAGCTGAATGGCTACCTTGTGTGTCCACATGTGGCAGCACCACCAGGATGTGGTAGGGACAGCAGATAGCAATGATTTCCCTCCTGAAAAGCCACATAGATCCTTTGATGGTGCTGTGACATGGTGAATACAGGTTGCCACTATAATAAGCATACCTAGCCCCTCAGCCATGGGTCTACAATCTACAAATCCTCAATGGCAGAAGATATCAGAATCTCAATGGCTGTGAAGGCAGATGCATTGGAATGAGATCTCCAATTATCTTGGACTCCTTGCCATTGGATTAAAGTCCCAAAACTGTGCAGCCTTGTTTAGGATCCACTATGCTCACCCCACAGGGGGAGATGACTAAGGAAGTGCCCTAAACATAGCGTGTCTACCTTGTTCCTGACCGGATAACCACATCCAGTGAGACCACTTTTATTGTGGTCAAAAATCAACAGAGACATACAATCAGTTTTGGGACCTGGAACATCAGGACCCCTATGGACAATCCCAATAGTGAATGCCTAGAGTGTCCACACCACAGTTGTAGCTTGAGAACTCAAGCAACACAACATTGACGTCATTGCACTGAGAGACCTGATGAGCAGGTGATGGGCAGCTCAAAGAAAAAAGAGGTGGCTATACCTTCTTCTGGAAGGGTAAACAGGAAGGAGAATGCCAGCTTCATGGAGGTGGTTTTAGCAACCTCCAGAACAGACCCATTGAACGTCTAGACTGGAACTATCGGCAAGGATAGCTCAACTCCAGGAAAGGTCAACTCCAACGGCATCCTTCTCTTGACCAAATGTGCAGAACAGGGACTCACCATCACCAACATCCTCTTCTGCCAGAAAGACGGGCGCAAAACATCATGGCAACACCCACAGTTTAAGCATTGGCACCTGACTGACTACATCATATTCATGCCCGGGATTGCAAAGATGTCCGCAACCCCTTAAGCTATACCAGAAGCTGATGATTGCTGGCCTGATTGCTGACTCATCTGCTTAATTATTTCACTCAGACTGGCTCCCAAATGACAGCTGCAGCAAAAGCAATGCCAATGGAAAACCAAGATCTAGTAAGGACTCAAGCAAGCAAGAGCTCTTCCATTGGCATCTCAACAAAAAACTGGCAAATTCCAATCAACAAGAATGGAAAAATGCTGGCAATGCTAGGGGTGCATTCAAGTTCACTGTCATCAGTGCCTGCGAAGAGATGCTTGGATTTTCCAGCAGAAAATATCAAGACTGGTTGGATGAGAATGACCGGGAGATCCAAGAGTTGATCAACTGCAAGTGCAAGGCCCTTTGTGCTTGGCAAAATGACATCAACCCCAAGCCAAATAAGTTGAATCTCCAACATGCCAAGGCAGAGGTCCAAAGGAGGACCCGTGATATGAAGAACAGATAGTAGGAAGACAAGGCAAAGAAGATTCTGCATCTCACTTACATCCACAATATGCATAGTTATTTCACCAAAAGCCATCTGTGGTCCGAGCACTCGGGGACCAACCCCCTTGAGACATAAGGATGGAGGAGACCTGATCAAAGAAAAAGGAAACCATCAACACCCACTGGAAGGAACATTTTGAAAATGCAAGACTTTGTTGTTGACAACAGTGTTCTGAACTCCATCGTAAAAACACAACTGGAAAAATGTTCACATTGAACCACCGTGCTAAACATTTATCCAACAAAGCATCTGCAATAAGACAATACATATCTAACATTTTAAAACCAGAGAAATGTGGCAATATTTCATATATATTTAATAGTATTTTTGGTGTAATACAATATTACCGACCTGACAAGCCCTAAAAGCAGACTGGGTGCTATACAGACCACCCTACTCTACCCACATTTGTATATTTAGCAAACCCATACAGAAGGAATTCTAGGAACATGTCTAGTTCTACTGACGTTCCCGAGCTACTCATACACTTGAATCTACCACATCAGTGGTTTAACTTGGGTCACTCATCTTGCGGGGTTCACAAGCAAGAACAGGAGGAGTGGAGAACTGAGTGAGAAAAGCCAAGCAGTATTCGAGACCTTAAATGCTGCAGGCTTCATGTGAGAATAACATGGAGAAAACCCTGGTTGTTGCTGGTGGGCATCCCTAGCTAGCCACAGCTAGCCCCCTACCACCTGCCTCTGGGCACGCTGCCCGCCTGTCTCACCCGCCACACCTTGTTAGTTAACAACTCGTATTAATTACCAAGGCGGGAGGCTGCCCATTGTTATACCCCGATATTAGGGAGGTATCTGTGGCTCCGTTCCACCCCTACACCATGGCTCAAGCCTTGCAGATGGCATCTCAGACAGTTAGCTGAACCCTTGCCCATTAGCTGTGGCCCCCAATCATGGGGACCTTCAACTTCCCTAAGCCCCGGCCCCATCTCAGGCCCAGTTGGGACTTCTGTGCTCATCACGGGCATCCCTCGCGGTGGGCCCCTGCTCTTTTGACCCTTAGGTCCTGGCCCCAGCACTGATCAGTTGAGTCCCTCAGCAGGGCCTTCGCCTCCTGCCTGCATTTATGGAGTAGGGTTCCCCATGCTTAGCTCAGGTGCTTCCAGAAGCTTTCCTGGCCTTTACTCCTCCCTTGATGTTATTCTTTGCACACACCACGGCTGGTGCTCCAGGGTCTCACAGGGACTCTCACTCCACCCCTGGAGCAGCAGGTCATTGTGCTTGGCCACTGATGTTGCTCTCTACTCACCAGGCGGTGAGGGCTGGGGTTAAGGCTCCCCTACTTGTCTTTCACCAGGGTGGTCACTGGCCTGGCATTTTTGGGGGGCTCCTGTGACACTGAGAGACCCACTAGGCCACCCACTCCTTGCAGGATACAGTTTTCAGTCATGCCCAGGACCAAGAGCCTCTTAACCATCCCCTACAGCTCCTGTCCTTACCTCCAGGATGATACCAGTGGCCTTGCAGCCAGGCAATGTTGCTGCCTCCCCTGCCAGCAGGGATCTGATCTGGTTATGAAGGAAGCAGGGATTTAAAATGGGTGCCGCAATCAGGCACCTGCTGGCAGCTTGGCTCAGGCCCTTAATGTGGCAGGCATCCACAGTGCCCTGCCACACTGGTCATACTCTGTTCCCTCTCCCTTTCACCATCTACTCTCTGCCACTGTACAACACAGGATACTGAGCAAGATAGACCTATAGCCTGGCCACTTAAATGGCAGTTCTTATCTTGGCGTAACTGCTGTCAGGTACACGTGGGTGATTCTGTCTGTTTCCCCTGATGGAATCGCCGTGGAGTAGATTCGGATTCAAGGGAGTAAGCCCCACTTTGTACCCAGAATATAAGCTACCTAGAAATTAGGCTAGCTGTAACAACAATTATTTGCCTGCCTACTACCCAGAAGAAAGGGATGGAATATTACATTACATTAAAACAATGCATTTCAAGGTCCCTTCATGCTGTTAGAATGGTACTCATCAGTGAGGTTGTATTATGAAAGACTGAATAGAACAGAATAAGGCCCTAAAAACAAAACAAACAAGCCAAAAAATAACCCCCCCGCCCCAAATCCCTCAGGCAACCATATTTCTTTTTTTTTTTTTTTTTAATTCCCATCCAAGAAGTTAACATCTAGCATTCTGCCTTTTTCCGCCTACATTTTTCCATGTGAAATTGTTTGTAAAAAATAAAAATGCACAGTTGTTTTTGCTTTTTGTGAAACATTTCCTTTGTCTACAAATAAGCCTATTGCAGAACAACAAAAGAATCTCTCTCATGTTATGTAGTCATCTATTTTTAATTTGGTAAGAGAACAAATGCCACATTTTAGTGCAGACATTATAAAACAAAGTGAGCTCGGCCAACTGCTTTTGTTATGTGAAAGGTCACACATTCACTGTGCATTCTTACAGCAAGAACAAAAATCAGACTAGTATCTCACTAACAGAGCCTCTGATAGGTAGACGAAGAAAAAGTGCAGAAAATGCCATGAAGCTTGCTAGAGTTCTTGCTATGCTCATCCAATTTACCTGTATACCCCCTTCTCTTGACAAGTATGAACCTGTATTTATTTATGCTGGAGATTTCTGCACAAGACTAGAGCATCCACATTCTAGGTCACTCTTTTCAAGTTATTTCTCAATAGTCCTCATTAAGGTACTCTCTACAGAGCTGGTTACTATGAAGAACTTCATAGCTGCCACCCCTGGGCACCCCTGCCCCGACCTCAAAAAGCGGCTCAAAGCCAGAATGCTATACAACGCATCTGTAACAAGAGACACTTTTAGTCAACCTACCATATTTTTGTGCATATAACCCACAACTTTTTCCCCAAACCAGCTGGTAAAAATTGGGATGCATAATATATGCAAGAAAAGCAGATCTCCAAAGGTCCAGAAATTTGGTGGCACAAAGCAGCATTAATTACCATGGCTCCCACAGTTGAAGCCATGGCTATTAATGCTGTCATTGGTTCCCTGATACCCAGTTTCCAGAACCATCGAGAGCCCCCTTGGACCAGATGACCTGCATACCGGATCAGGCCAGCACATACGGCTGGTATGCAACTGGACCTACTGCACAGCCCTGGACCCAACATGCCGAGTCCAGCCCATCATGCAGCTCTGCGGCTGACACATGCCCCTGGAGTCATCATGTACAGCCAGATTCAGTACGTGTCCCAAATCTTGCATGCCAGGTTGGTTCATAGGCCCTATCTGGTGTCAGCAGGCTTGGCTCCCCAGCTGCTGCTGCTCCTTGTCTGTGCTGAGTGATTAAAAGTGCCTCGGCACAGCAGAGTTCTCAGCACAATGTGAGCATTCGGTGCAAGGGATTCCCCCACGTGGCGGGAAAAACCCTTGGTGCAGTGATCAGTCCCCACCAAAGCTTGCACCTGCACTCTTTACATGCATGCTACCGATTGGCTTATCGTAAATTATTCCTACCTGGTGGCTGGCAATTGGCTCGCTAGCCCTATAAAAGTTAGGGCAAGTTTCTGCCCAAGTGGGAGAACTCTGCATGCTCATCAGAAGAGACTTCCACGTGTATCTCGGAGCGAACTTGGAGGCCTGATCAACCATCAACGACTCCGCATGACCGTTATCTCAACGTACCCCATATCCTGCATGCTCGGACAACATTGGTGTGCCACCCAGGTTTTCTTCTGTTGCAACTTTACGGAGCGTACATACACTGTACTCCAGTTTGTAAGTAAAGTTCTTTTGAATTCAACCGACAAGCTTTTTGTGCCCAATTCCATCTGGCCACTCTCGGCTCCCACGCGCCCCACAAAGATTTTTTTTCTTTCAGGCTCCCCTTCAAAAACAAGGTGTGTACGGTACACGAGAGCATGCTACACGTGAGAAAATATGGTATGCATCTCATTCAACTGCCTTTATGCTTCTCCCTACTAATTACCCTTCATTCAGCTGTGGACTTGTTACTTTAAGGTCAAAAAGTCCATTTTACCAGGTTTTGTGTAGGACATTTCATTTCTTTTATAGAGATTTCTTTGGCTGTGCTTGGACACTATTCTCACTTGGTGAGCGAAGCAATTTATTGTAGGTTTACCAGTGTGAAATCAGTGCTCTCAGACATGCAGGGCACCCGAGGGAGTGCTTTAGTTCTTCAAATTTCTTCCCATCTGTTTGTGCTTTGCAAATAGGTCAAAGGGGTGACATGCTAAGATTCGTAATATCTAAGGGCAGTAATACAGGAAACAATTCAGTTGCCAGCATAGAATACTTTGTACTGCAATTCCCCTTTCTTTTAGTTTTCTCCCTCTTATGTACTCTGTTATTCTCCAAAATGCACATTATTAATGGATCAAGATGTCTTACATAATAAAAATATGAGTGTACCGAACAATGTATGGGTATCTGCATATTGACACTCTCTAGAGGACAGAACTGCTCAATGGCGTCAAATCTATCCTGTTAACAGCTAGGATAGAAAGCATTACTTAGCTCAGGTACAAGGGTCCTGTGGTACTGAGCCACAGTGTTGTCCATTGAAATCAATGGAAGTATTCACAGGCCTAAAATTAAGTATCAAGCTTAAACACTTTTCCATATAGGAGACTTAGAGAAGGAGAACCAGGAGTTTTCTCCCTGTTGCCAATGCAAAATTATGAATGGCCAAGCTGTACAGCATAATGAGAAGAAAAAATTCCTAGGAGGAGGCAGATTTGTGACAATTTAACTTTGAATGCTGATGAAAGGCTCTAACTGCTTTAAAAACATAATTAATGTTCAAAGCACCCTTTTGAGGGAACTAAACGTAGTGCTCAGATTTTAAGCTCTTTGAAGCCGGCGCTATCTTTTTGTTCTGTTTGTAGAAAGCCTAGCACAACAGAGTCATGGCCCAGGACTGTAGTTCCCAGGCATGATCACAGTACAAAATAAAAATATATTACACCCATTTTTCAGATGGTCAAACAGATAAAATAGATTTTGAAGGTCATTCACCCTGAAACTGGTAACATTTAGAACAAAATCCAGGAATCTTTATGAAAAATCAAAAAAGCTGGCTGCACTTAGAATAAAAACCTGGCGACTAGATTTCTTGAATACAGGCAAGATGTACCATGTGCATAAAACAGAATTTCATGGAAATGCTTCAATTCAAAATACTCTCTGATTCAAAACGCACTTCACATGAATACAGCCCAGGCCTTCTTTCCATGATTAGCTTTGTTAAGTGGCTGCCCTTTAAACAAAGTAGCATAGTGCAACATATGACAATATTACTTTGAATAGTTAAATCCTCACTTACGTGGCTGAGGCAAATTTGCTTACATGACCTATAACAGGCACTTGACCTCAGTCCATATCCTCTACAACTGAGCTGCTGTCTCCCAGCAATTGAAATAGTCCCAATTCACAGGAAGATGCTGCAGGGTAGGGCCTGCATTAATTTCAAACAAACATTTGGAGAATGTCTCCTCTCTCAATGGGTAACGTGGAGGCATTTAGCCCATATTACTATGCCAATGTCTAAATCAACCACCATCCAGCTCAAAAGAGCTGCATCTTTATTTATTCTTGATGGCTGTCAGAAGAAAGAAATATCCCTACAATCATTTGACCTGGATGCACAGGAAGAAAGATCAGACGTGAGAGAGATTATTTCAGTAAGTTGGTCAGGGAGGAAAAAAAAGAAAGTATTACATTCATCTCTAGACCTTTACTTATTAAGGGGACACAACCTTCCTATAGCACCCACTATCTTTGAGCCACAACTCAATAATAGTAAGAAATGCCTGAGAAGAAGTGAGGGAAGGAGTGGGAAGGCAGCCAGCAGTTGCAACAGCTAGCCATTTTTGTACACTCCACAAAATTGGCCATTCAAGCTTAAATTCCCTTTAATGATGTTGCTGTTTGCATACTCTGTGGCATAGTCTGCATTAAATGACTTTGGGACCTGGCAAGATAAAACACCTCCAAGGTGTTTTAGTTGCTACCTAACAAAGTGCAACCGTGCATGGGGTGCTGGAAACTGATGTGCTTGGGACCTGGTGGGCAGTGGGGAGCCTGATCTTTTTCTTTTTTCCCTTCCCGGAGCCTGCCTGAGCTGTGTGGAGACCAGGTGCTTCCCTCCGTGGCTGCAGCGCCTTCCAGGACTGCCCAGGCCAGGTCCCAGTGGGTGGGTGCTGCCTGGGACGCCCCCACACAGCTCAGGCACTGCTTAACCTGCCAGCAGCTCCCGCCCCCACAAAAGAGGCAGGTAAAGATCAGACTCCCACCCTTGTGCACATGCTATGGGGGTTTAGTTCAGTTTAATCTGAAGCGGTGTTTTAAAAAACCCACTGTAAGAGCTAAACTAAATTAAACCTCCGTAGCGTGTACAAGCAGCCTTACAGTTGAAATTTTAGTCTGCTTTAAGTATTCTTAGGCCAGAACACAAGCAATAATAGACTCGTAGAAAAACAAGGTTGGAAAGGGTCTCAGGAGTTTTTCTACTCCAGTCTCTGAGGCTCGAGGCAAGAACATCTTTGTGCAAGCCATCCCAGTCAAGTACTTATCTAATTTAGTCTTAAAAACTTCCGTAAGATGGAGATTCTTAAATTTCCTCTGTTACAATTTAAAACCACTGGTTCTTGTCTTGTCCCCTGCAGACACAGGAAATAATTCCATCGCCATCCTCTTTATAACAACCGTTTCTGTATTTGAAGACAAGTTATCAGATCCTCCCCCCAGTCAGTCAATAGTTTTACGTGTTACAAAATTCAGTCTAAGGAGAAGCATCAAACATAGGGTTTCTAAAAGAGTTGCCATGATTTTCAGTCTGCGCATAATAGAACAAGGCCTTCCAATAGCTTCCTTAATTCGAAAATAACAACATGGTGGAAAGCTTGTCTGCATCTTACCTAGATCTGGCCTTTATGGTGCTTACTGCTTCATAGTAGTTATTTGCTATTTCATCTTTTTTCTCCCAACTCCCTTCTCTTTGGTCAGATTGCTATCATTGATAGAAATGAGCAAACATACAGGGCCTGAGGTGGTGCGGGCACTAAAGTGCATCACTGACAGCCCACAAGTCGCAAGCTCAAGACCATAGCAGAAGCACTCATGGCGCGGCCTGTCAGACTCCAACGAATCTGTGAATTTTGCTAAATACTTTGTCACAAGGAGACAAAAAAAAGGAACCCCCCAAACCCCCCGATTTAGATTAAAGCGTCAAACACTCTAGTGTCCAGGCCTGCTCAGATCCTGGGTAATGGGTTCAAATTTAGTACATAATTTGGATATATACTCAAGCTTGGAAACAAAGCTGAAACATACGGATGTTTAAGTCAGCCCATATGTTCCTTGCAGTCCTTAGGACAGTTATAGAAAGACTCCATGCCACATATAAACCTAATGGGACCAGGTATCACTAGGTGACACCAATATCCTAATTAAACCCAAGTTTTACCTTGGATCAAGGGTTGATCATCTATGGTCCAGAGGCTGATGTGGCCCACAAAGGGATTAGATCTAGCCTACAAAGGTTTGACCCTGTCCATATTTTATTAAGGGTGCACAGATCCCCAGCCATTTGATCCATTCTGTTTTGCTAATGGCACACCAATTGCCTCCAACCACTGCAGCGGGTTACTCCAGCCTGCCTGGAGGGCTGCTCTTCCTCTCTGCAGCCTCTGCCCACCGTGGCATCAGCCAGGTTGCAAGCCAGGCTTCGTGTTAGTAACAGGTTGTTGACCACTGCTTTACATTATTCTGAGCCCCTGGTAAGGTCCCAAATGCCTCGAAAAAACAAGAGACACAGCTGTTGCTCTGAAGAGCAGTCTACACTCAACAATATATGAAGTTACATAGTTCTTGCAATCAGTCTTTACACGCTCCTATTCAAAATTAAACCAAACGTTGAAAAGACTGGACTAAGGTTCCTTAGCACTTCATCCGAAGGCCACTGAAATTAACGAGTCTCTCTCAAATGACTTCAGCGGAGCCCACTGCCTGAAGCAGTGGGCAGTTTGGGGAAAGTGACCTCTGTAGGTCACTTTTTGGATGAATCATCAAATCACAAAAAATTCAGGTTGGAAAGGACCTCAGGGGGTCATCTAGTTGAACCCCCTGCTCAAAGCAGGACCATCCCCAACTATATCACCCCAGCCAAGGCTTTGTCTAGCTGGGTCTTAAAAACTTCCAAGGATGGAGCTTCCACCACCTCTCTCTCTAGGTCACCTGTTCCAGTGCTTTACTACCCTCCAGTCTTTACTAATGGAAGAGTGCCATTATACATAAGTGAAGCCAGTCTGACTTCAGTCGTAGGAAGCAAATCCATCTACGACCCCCTGCCAATGGCAGGAAACAAGTGCTGGGGTCACAGGACCCCAGCCAAGTACCTATCTAATCTACTCTTAAAGATGCCCAAGGTAGGAGCAAGAATAATAAGTAGGCTTGTTCCTTCAAGGCTTCAAGCAAACTAGGGGCTAGGCAAACAACTATTCACCAAAGTGCCCCGGGGGGAGAACCAGGAGCAATGGTCATAAAGTCCTAGAAGAAGGTTTCAGACTGGATACAAGGAAAAACTTCTTCATGGTTCGTGTGACCAGACTCTGGAATAGACTTCCAGCGGGGTGGTGCAAGCACCTACCTTGGAGATCATCAAAAGGAGACTGGACACACACATTGTTGGGGTTATTTGACCCCAGCAGTCTTTCCTGCCCAGAGCAGGAGCGCTAGACCTGATGATTTCATGTGGTCCTTTCCAGCTCTAAACTTCTGTGAAGCTGTGCGAATCAAACTCCTAGAGCAAATTCCCCATTTTCTGCATGGAATAATTGGACTAATTAGTTAATTAATTGCTACGACTGTAAAATCCTTGGAGCACAGCATGTCTTTCATAATGTGTTTGCATAGTGACAAACACAATGGGGTTTTGGTGCATGACTGCAATTCTTAGGCACTAGCCAATATAAATGATGATGACGACGACAAAGATGACACATTCAGGGTCAATAGGTCAATTCATGGAGCAAGATGCTAATTAGTTAAAAGGCATCAGAATTGGACAACAATGCAAATATCACTTATTAGGAATTGAATCTAGATGACAACTGTGTGCGCCAAGGCATTTCAAATAGATTAATAGCAACAATGAACAAAACTAGAGTCAAGATCTCTATACCAAATGGGATTCCACAACTGCATTTGTTATATTTCTGGCTTTATGGATTTAAAAATATTCAGTAAGATGCTGAAATTTCATAATTTATATCTCTAGCCGACAGTCGGCTGCCACTCCAATGACTAGTTTTAAAAATGCTGCCGTATAGCTATACATTATAAAATGTGCAAGTCTTCTTTTAATATGGAAAAATCCAGCTGCTCCTCATTTAGAGGAGAAAACATCTAGCCCATACGGTGCCTGTCTTCGATTACTATTTCTCAATAGGAAGTGCACCAGGAAATACCAACAGTAGAGTCTTAATAGTTTCTGAGGAGAAATGTATGATTATTTCTCAATATTCTTGGAAGGGAATAGGAGTGAATTTTTAAGGTAAGCAGACCTCTTCCATGAGGACCAAGAAAACTAATAGGAGCATAGAAAAATTTTTAGACTGTGGATTTTAAATGCTCTTAAATCCTGCATTTCCTAGTTCTGTTGTACGAATAAAAGCTCCCCAGGGCGTTTTTAAGGGAACTGAAATAATTCCCCTTAAATATCATCTAGAAATGATACACTGCTTTAAAACAATGTTGTGTGCATAACTTTCATAACAATGGCATGGGGAAAGCACGACCGCAGCAATGAATCTTTAACATCCACACTGAGAAGCAGATTACATGAATATTCTTGCATGTAAGCGGGGGAGGATAAATGCTTTCCATATGCACTTATAAATCATTATAAATCCAACTCAGCCCTCTTTCTAGCACTTGCAAAAAGAGGGCTGCCTGGCTGTCATCCACAGGAACTGACCCACTGCTTATAAAGAGACAATTTCTTTTGCAAATTCTGTCTTAATTTATATATTAGTCAAATAAGGTAATAAACAGCTGTAAATCATTAGAAGCATATAAAATCCAGTCTTATAACATCTTAGATTACTGTACAATGCATTAAATGATGATTTCTGCTATTACCAATAGGCCAGATCCTGGCATCCATAGCAAGTCTTTGTTTAATCCCAGTGAATGACCATGTACAGGTCAACAAGGCAGTCTTCTAAATTTGACCCAGTTCATGTCTGCTACCACTAGTCTGGTTAGTGGTTTTGTATCTTAATTAGATCAATTTTGTTTTTAAAACCATGCACCATGCATTATCACATGAAGTTAAAAAATATTAGTATCAGATACTGAATAAAGAACCCTGAATGATGCTAAAGCTTTGAAACTACTAGTAATGACTCTAGATAGGTAATTTTTATCTTGCTGCCAACACACTGACCTTACAAAGAACTTTCTATGCTATAAAAATAGCACTGTAGCACCACAATGCGACAGTCAAAAGCAAAGAAGGGGAAAAATTGCATGCACTGATGAAACTGTAACAAAAGTTTCGGTAAAAAGAACACACATGGGATTCAGCCAGTTTGAGCTGGTATCGCTAGTCTTGTAAGAACCATTGGCTCTTTATTGAGGAGAAATGATCATGACCACTGGCTTAAATCTTTCCCACAAAATGACACCTTTAATAGATTATCATCAGCAATAATAGCACCAGGCAGGGATACTGATCCACAGCTAGTTCAGAGGGAATTGTCCCTTCTAATAAACCACTTAACTAAGACTGCCGCCAGGTTTCCAGAGGTCTTCCGGCTAAACTGCTGGTATCTTGTGCTATACTTAGATAGTGAAATATGGCAAAAGTTCACAATGCAATGACTGTACATTAATTTAATGAGAAGTAAGGAAAAGAACAGATGTGTGTAAAGTAAGGATACAAAGATAGACGACCTTGTACTAACTTACAGTTATTACACTGCAGTATCTTCCAACAGGTTTATATCTGAGTACTAGCTACATCAGCCTGAAAGGAAAATGGGCTAACTGTATCCTTCAAGCAGTCACGTAGCAACTATACATAGCCTTAGCATGCCTCTCTCCTAAATTCTTCCCAAGAATCCACGATTCCCTTCTCTAGGACTTGTGACTAATCGTCGAAAGCTCCCAGTTATTTAAAAAGGCTTGCACTAGAATGGTTTTTCTGTCTCCAGACCAACACAATCTCATTAATCTAAGGGGTAGGGCAATACTTGGTTATGTACTGATAATCGATTAAAAGTCCAATATTGCAAAATCATTGCTTACTGTCATATTATTTATAGTAATTACACAGAAAACACTAGTAACCTGGTCCTCACGTTTGAAAATGAGTTTGAAAATGACTCAACTTGATTCTGTTAATAATTACTTGCACACAGTTCAAACAAGCTAAAACAGAGTAAGGCTGGAGTGCCCCAGCCTTAAAGGCCAACGGTGTAAACATCTGGAAATAGCTGTTACAACGAAACATTCAGGCAACCGACCTAGAACAGCCTCTAGAATGCCATCAATATTACCATAATATCAGGACCATCCTTCAGATATCAAAGGCTGCTACTATTAAGAGTGGCAAGGAAAAGATAGGAATTTAGACCCAGAAGGGGTCTCCCAAACCATCCAGTCCAGATCCCTGTGCTCCCAGACAAACATCTGTCCCACGGGTATACAAGATCTTCCACCCTGTCCTTTCTAGCACAACCACAAAGCATCCTATGAAAAACCCCCACAATGAGCTAAAGCTAAAGGACAGGGGAGACAAGGGCGCTGCTAGTCCCTTGCCATTGCAATGGCAGGTAATTTGTTTGGTCAACACTACAAAAGGGACAAGTGTAGGAGTCACAAATCCCTTCCATGCTCCCCCAAAATGAGTGAAAGGACTAAGGATTAGGGGTTTTGTTGGGTTTTTTTCCAAGTGTCAAATTTTCAAAATAGAAGACTGGGCCTTTCTTCACCTCTGAGACTGTCTATTTAACAGCAGAGAGATAAGTTACGTGCTGTTCTATCACACGAGGGCCATAGCAACAGCATTGATCTGCTGATTGTATCTACTGGGACAATGGGCTGCTGACGGAGGAAACAAATAGCGAGGCAGAACTTACACATGATCAACACCTCCATAAGAAATAATAATAATAATCCAAGAATGCGGCCTGTTTTTTCCCTTTCATTTACGTTTAAATTTCAGTCTAATTTTGATCTTGTGAGTGAGCGAGCGAGTGAGATTCCTGCACACCCACAGACATTTTTAATGGCTTGGTATACCAAAGGATGTAGAGGAGTGCTGGAACAGCTAATGAGCCACCCATAGCAACACAGAACATTTACCTAGAACTCACCGAAATTTTTCACACTTAAGGTTTTTATCCAGTTTTGATTAAACTGAAATTTTTGACAAGAAAACATTGATTCTGGGAACCAATATTCATTTCCCTGTGTGTAACGTCAAAACAGACATTTTTCAATGTACCTTTTTGCGTTTCAAAAGCCAAAACAAAGTGGCATTTTAACAAAGTTTAACAAAATAAAAATTGTCACGTTGTCACTTGATAGTCCCCAGAAGGAAAGCTGAAGATTTTGGAATGAAAAGTTTCTTAGGATACGTTTTGGTGTTCAACCCAGTGATAACGCTGTCTCTCTCAAGTTCAGGACATCAAATGCAGTTCAATGTAGCAAGCAGCTAGTTGAGAGCAAAACGAAACAAAACAGAGCTAGTTGTGGAGGAAATGTGAGCACAAAAATAACTGATGAAATCCTGATTAGATAAAAGCATTAGTTAGAAAATATTTGGAAAAATGTGATTAATGTAAGAAAGTTGAAGATCGTGCAGTGATTAAATAAGAGAACATGCAACAGTCAAAAGGGACGTTTACTGGAGCAAATCCAAGCAGCATTACAGATCCCAAGTTACCTCCGGTGTCATCACCTCATCAGACTGGCCAAGCACAGCCCGGCTGGCTACGCTGAATTGCCTCATTCTCTGCACAAACTGTGCATTTCCAAACTTGTATACATCAGTGAGTTTGTCATCTGGGGAGCTCTTAACCTGCTTCCACTTCACCCTGTGTCTAAGTGTATGATGTTCACATTTGCCAGAGGAAGCCACAGCAGTCTAAGCCCTCAAAGCGATAGATTTTCCTTCCCGCTGAGGGAACAAGACTCTATTCTTTCTCTTGAATGAAGCCCACTGTAAATGGCAAAAAGCCCATTTGATATCAACTACACTACATATAAAATGCATACACATGCAACTGCGAGGTGGTTACGGTGTTTGAGAAAGAGTGCCTATTGTCTCTCTACTCACTAGGCACCTGCTTCAAAGGCTGAGCTCTTCTGCCTCTGATGCAGACAGTTATACACAAACGTTTCTTGCCCTCTGACCAAAACAGAAATCCATCTTCCATTTTAGGTACTTACACAGGGACATTACCAAACACCGAGTGCCTAACAGCACCCCTGTGAGATTTTTATAAATGGCACAAACACTAATGCTCCGGTCCTCAAGGGTATGTAGGCACATAGCACCCACTGATTTCAACGCCGACTAAATAGGATTTATGGGCACCTATATGCATGCCTGCCACCTGCTCATTAGCACACAGTGGAGTAGGCTTGATCAAGTCTTCTGGAGCTTGCTAATTAGCATGTGGGGTGCTAATTAGCATGCTCCAGCTGCCTCCACATCACTTGTATTCAGCATCCCTACACTTCAAAACAGTGGCAAGGATGCTTTAACTAAAGCTTGTCAAACGAGACACTGTGAGTGCTTTAATTAGAGCGGCTCCTGAGAGCCACTCTAATTATAGTGCCCTCCCTCCCTCCATCCTGGAGCATGTGTAGACACCCTAATAAAAGACCGAGCAGCTTTGAGGATCTGAGCCTAAAGTTGCACTGGAGGCCTATGGACATTAAGGGAACCGAACCTCAGATTCCCCATGTTGAAAGCTAACATGCTTAACTGCTGGATAACTCCCTTTCTGAGCATCGAAGGACCTTAGGAGGAAAAGAAAGGCATTCCAAACCGACAGCATGTATGAACGGGCATGAACAACTCAAGAGGCTGACATTTTTACTCACCTCTGGCTGGTAGGAAGATTTCAACCACAGCGAGGGGAGAACTGCCTGATCCCTTCTGGGCCCTTATGGCACAGAAGGAGACTGCGTCGGAAAGTCTGACCCTTACGTTCTCCAGTGCCCAGGTGGTCCATGATGACATCCTTCTGAATCGCCACGAAATGATGGGCACTGGTACTGTTGTAATCAACCCAGCCTTGCATGAAATGGTCGCAGCTAAAAGCCACGCAAAATGGGCCACATCACTAAAGACCTGCCTAACTGCAGAGCATTTGAGCACTTCAAATTCCTAATGAGGTTATTGTCCTCCCATCCCAGAGTGATCAGGAAAGTTCTGTTTTCCCCATTTTACCAGCAGAGACCTGAAGCGCAGAGAAGCGAAGTAATTTGCCGACAGATAGAGAGCAGTTCTACACGGCAGAGCACAGAGATGAACGCAGACGTCACAAACCGAAGGCTTCAGGATCCTAACCAGTGACCTTCTTCGGTTCATCGCTGTTCTCACATCCTCAGTGGCAAGTGAGCACCTACTTACAATCATAAGAGAAGTAGAAGTGCCTGCATACAAAGGTCTATAGATTTCTTTTACTCTAAGGTAAAACGTCAGCTATACCTTTGATACAGCCACCCCAGAGAAGAAAATTATATTCATGAAAATCCTTATTCTCAGCTGTGCGGCAAAATGAAACCCTTGAGAGCTTTTCCCACAACTTTCTTTTTCCAAGAAATATTTTGGTTGTGTGAAGCAATTGTAGGAATAAGAGTGAAGAGGTAATGTTGGGCCTGTTCCAGTAAAGCACTTAATATGCTTTCCTTTAAGCAAGAGAGTAAATCTCATCATCTAGCCCACAGTCTTAGAGCTAATAACATACTTAAGTCTTTATCTGGATCTGGGCCCTAAAACATTACCACAGCATAATGAGATACATATTGACACTAGAATAGGTTTTCAAAGGTGCAGATGGAAGTTAGGTGTTCAAATGGGTGACAGCCCACGAGACTTGGTGCGACAGGGCGTCCCTCGGGCCGCCTTCTCCGTGGCCCGCCCTCCCGCCTGTCTCTCGGGGCTCCTCATCACCGCCCTACCCTCTTGGCTCTCCTCTCCGCTGCGGCCCCTCTCCCCAGCGTAGCCCCTCGCGGGCCTCCTCACAATATTGCCCTGTCGCCCCTCGTGGGCCACAGGCCAGCGTTGCCCCTTGCAGGCCTCAGCAAATGGTGGGCACAGGCAGTGCCCCGCCACACTTGGATATCAAATTGCCTTTGTGTCGTGCAAAGCCCACTGTGCAATCAGCTCCACCTAACGCTTTGCCCAACACTCCTGCCAACCCTTTCCAGAATCATGAAACTGCTTGCCTTTGTTGGGAACCACAGGTGCTCATTGCCTTTAAAAGTCAGGGCAGGTTCCTAACTTTTGACACAACTTATGTGCACTAAACGAATGTCTGCAACTTTGCAGTAGGTGATGCCGTGGTAACTTCTGTTCCAAAAATAAGATGATATCTCAGTTACAGCAGGTACTTTTTTTTTTTTAAGTGAATTTAAGTCTGAGGGACGGTGGTGCATTGATGCATCTGGAAGCCTAAATCCTGGAAAGTGCTGTCCTGGGAGTTATTTTTAACATGGAAGAGAACATAAGGGCCTTTACAGGAGGAAGCTATATAATTCCCTAATGGTAAAACAAAGCAAAGCTACAAGTGGCTGTCACGTGATCATGCCTGACTTATAAATGAGCAAACATAAAACACTCATTTGTTTTTATGTGCTTCATTGCACATGGCATTTTAAGCATTTCCTTGCACTTAGCAAAGGGAAGAGGAGCACGAAGGAAAACTCTGTATGTAACCCTCCCTTCAGCATGAATTGATATGGTTTGACAGGGTTATGAGGAACAGGAGGAGGGTTAAGGAGATCCTGGTTCAGTTCTTGGCTCTGAGGCACAGCCTTCTTGCATGACCTCCATCGCATCTCTTAGATCTACATGAAAGAAGACCCTGCCATGCCAGCTCTACACATGGGCTCTCAAAGCAAATGCAGTGAAGCCACATTGGTGTTGTGCTGAGCATGGGCCAAAAAGCTCTGAAATGCTAATGCAGCTATGTTGCTTCTGGCTTGGAAGCTAGTACAAGCAGAGCTAGGGCAGTGCCTCTCAGAACAGTGCTACCTTGTGCAAGATAGATATCCCTTTAATCCAGCCAAGCTTCCTCTCCTAAACTGGAAAACAAGGACAATGCACTTTCATTCTCTTATATGTTATGAGCCCTATCCCTGCAAAGAGTGTGGGCGGACCCCCGCTTTGCAGTCATACAGCCTCCCAGCCACACAGCTCTCTTTGTGGCATAAGAGCCAGAGGCAGCGGCCCAGCAAACATGTGCACAAATATTTAACTAGCACGAGCAGTCTCATTGACTGCAACGGACCGACTCGTGTTTAAAGCTGAGTGCATATAAAAGCGTTTGCTGAATTTGGGCCAAAAGGATCCGAGCCAAGAGGATAATTTTCGTTCTCTAAATCTGCGCAGCACCTAACACAATGGAGCTCAGATCTTTGATATGGCATCAGAAATATAAAATATGACTAATAAAAGGGTGGAACGATAGGAAGAATTCAACTGATAGAAGAATATAAGATAAAACAAGGTCCTTGAGTACCACAGAAAGGGCTGCGAGAGATTGGGACATACATGTGGGCAATTATCTGGGTCGCTGAGACTCACAGATGAACATGCATGTCATCCTTGGGACCCAAGAGCCTTGAGATCAGACACTCCTGGTGTGCAAGCAAACAAACTCTCAGCACATTAACACACATATTAGAAGAAGATATAACTCGCAAGGAAAAACAATCAGGGTTCAAATTAAGGGGGTGATTCGAGGGAGCAGCCCCCCATATGCGACAAGAGCTCCCCCCACCCTTGCAGCCAGGCAGAAACTGCTGTTGAGGGTGGGGGGAAAAGCAGCCTCTCCCCCTCACCGCTAACAGGTGCTTTTTGCTGCAGCTGCCCATAGCCCACGCCCAGGCTGTCCTGCGGCTTCTCTCCACCACCGCCAATCCCCCGCAAGAGTCAACCTGCAATTCAAACCCTGAAAAGAATGAAGCATTAACCATAGACTGGCAGACTATTTTCCTGAAACCCAGAAAGATCTTTCCTCAATTAAATGTTTCACCACGCCAAACTCCCTTTCAAAATCCCTTTCTGATTTATAACCCATTTCCCTTTCTGATTTATAACCCCCAATTTTTTTTTATCAACATGCTATGGTCTCTAAAACAAAATTCAGTGAGAGCGTGCCAAAAAAAAGAAATATCAGTTACTGTTAGGCGGTCAGGGAAAAACTGTAACATCAGATCACAGATTAGATGGAGTAGATGGATAAAATAAGAGTATATTGTCACCAATGCCTGCCTGAAAATTGGCTTTTAGCTTCGGAGTTTTGTAGATTGTACATCACTGGTCATACAGCCTGTGCAATAATACAGAGCAAGAGAGTCTGTGCACATGTATAAGTAATTCATGGAGACAGACTAAAGAATATGTGATGGCTCAGATATTTCCTAACATCTATCTTCATGAGAGAAGAGAGACCTAACACCTCATGACTGGTATAGTCAGGCTTATCAAGTCTCTCTCCTCACAGAAAGAGATTAACATCATAAAAAATCTAAACCACCATGTGTTATTCCCGTGGTTCTTGCTAGACTTGTATAGTTAGGATGCTGTCAGCATTTCTATTAAAATCCATGTTTTTAAGTCGATATATATTTGCTCCAGGCTGAATCTTGACATACAAGTTTATGCCTGGAAGCAAAAGTTTTAGAAAATGTATTCAAATTCTTTGGCTCTGGTGCTGGAGACAGAACACAGCAATAGAAAAAAAAATCTAATACATTATAATTATTAATTATTATTGTTATTCTGCTCTCAACAGCAAAAAGTATTTCACTTTCTTAAAAAAGAAGTAGTAGTTTAGGGCAATTACGTCAACGTTTTCTAAGAGGGTACCTAAAGTTAGGTACCTTGAATCGTATTTCGAGACCTGAGGATGATTTCTAAAGACATAAAGGGAAGGTGGGATTTTCAAAAGAACCCAAACACCCACTTCTGCAAAAGGTAAAGCACTTGCTTAGTTTTACATAAGGATGAACAGTTTCATAGAGTTAAACGAGACTACACACGGGGGGTAAAGTGAAGTACTAGCCTAATCCTTTGCATGATGATCAGTGCCTAAATACTACAAGTTCAAATCCTAAAGCTCTTCAATGGAGCTTTGGCTGTTAAATGATGCAGGTCCTTCTGAAAAATGTAACCTTCAACTCCCTTGGGCTTTCAGTAGGAATTGGGCACTTAGTATTCTTCCTTATCAACCACTCTGCATGACTTCTATTTAATTCTGAGAGTGGGTGGGCAACAGAAGTATGTGGTGTGAAAAACAGTTGGGGGCAAGGGAACTGCCTAGAAAAGCAGGCTTTAGTAAATCTGATTTTCCATTGAAAATATTTCTGTGCGTTACATAAAGAACTTTAAAACTGTGTCACCGAAGACAAGAGAGAGACAGGTCATCATTCATCATTTCAATAATTTCAGAGGAGGTACAAAGTGCCATCACTATGAAAGGATTACCTTT
>JAGPOW010002118.1:7305224-7344112 GCA_030014935.1 Caiman crocodilus | reverse complement strand
TTTAACTTAAAAACAGGAGGCCTGATTCTCTTCTCATGCCAATTTTACATTGATTTGACTCCTCTAACTTCAGTGGAGTTGCTCCCAATTTTTCACTTTTGAGAGTGAAAAATGGAACAAGGAACAGTAACTCCACTCATTTTGAAGGGAACAAAGGCGTGATCTTTTCCTACCTTGAACTGGTTTCTTTTGGTTGAAATTCAGCCCTGGCCAAATGGCCAGAACAAAATTTCTGTAGCACTTAAGCCCTACTGCAACCCTCTCTGGGAAACGAAGTGACTCGTGGGCTTTTTATTCGGTACCACCATAGATGGGATGAATTCCACCCTATGACAGTTCATAGACATTAGGGCTGGAAGGGACCTTGGAAGATCATCGAGTCCAGCCCCAAGTTTAATGAAAGATTTGCGCAGCTGGAGGGGCAGCGGGGTTGTGGCTCAGGAGTGAGGGGCAATGGCATAGGCAGGGCACTGGCAGATCAGGCTCAGCGCCACAAGGCTGGTGGGGGTGGAAACAGCAGCTGGACCTGCATCCTGGTAAGCACAGGGAGCAGGAGGAGCTCTGATTTTCCATAGTAAAATACCCCAGATCAAATGCCAGAGTGTATAGGTATTTACGATGTATTTTATTATAGTGATTAAGGCACTTGTAGGCTTCCAAACTGCTTGTACAGGTATCAATAAAACATTGTATTAAACTGATACCTAAACATATACAATGGTGTTTCATTTTAATCACAGACAAATGCAGAACTGGGGGGTTTTTATCAGAGAATTGGTGATTTTTAAACAGAGAAAACCAGATATCACCAGGGATCCTTCAGAAGAACATTTGTGACCCAAGATAGGGAAAGAACACAGCAAAGGACATAATGCCTGAGGCAGAGATTCGACAGAGCGTGTTTGTCTACTGGGCTCATAAATGCAGGTAAGTAAGTGATCGTTCTGCATTTTGTTTCTGTGGGTTAAAAATACTTAACTACCTCAAACGGGTGGGAGGCCATTATCTCAAATGTGGTAACAAGGGCATGTGGTACCTAAGACCATAGATATTTCATGCGAATCAGGTATTCCTTTATAGTCAGGTGAGTATGCATGAATCAGATGTGTTCAGCTAGTCACTTTTACTCTATCTACATGCCATACTCAGTGCGAACACTGCAACTGAAAGCTGGATATAAAATCTTCCAGACTGCCAGTAAATATTGCTTCTTATTTGCCTTCTTATACACCTTCTCCAACAGGAAAGAAGTGTGCAATTTCTGAATTTCAGTTCCACATACATAGTCAATATAATGCTCTTCCCAATGCAAATTATCTAAAATGTCATATTAGGCATCTCCTTTGAAGGACTGAAATATCAAATGACATGGCAAGTCAGGACTGAGACTCATCTTCAAGCTACTAATGGCACCTGATTATAAAATTTGGCTCAACCTTTATTATTAGCCGTTCGCTTTTATGCAGTGCTGCCTTCGTTTAGCAAGTTAAGTAAAAAAAAAAAAAATGTAGAAAAAAAATACTTTGACTTCCAGCATTTGCAATTACAGCAGAGCACACACAAAGATTGAGATTCCACGAATTGCATTTATGAAAGGCATCAAAATATGTTAGAAGCTTGTTGAGCTGCACAATTCCTGGTATTATTATGGGAGGCTTCAATTCTCCAGCATTGCTAATTTTCCCCTCTGAAAGAGTTTTATAGAGTTTAATAGAAAATGATGCCTATTGAACCATCCTCTAGAACTTCATAGAGAATAAGATCCCCTCAATGGGGCAAAAGGCATACAGGAAGATTCTCATTCTCTGCTAAGAGTCTACAGCTTTCTAGATAGATCATTTTCATACAATCTTTTTTTCTCATTTCTATACAAATGTAATCATTTTACTGTTGTAGATTTCTATGGTTAATATTACAAAGGATGCCATTAATGTTAATATAAGATATATGTTTAAATACCCTAGAAAACTATGAAAATCTCCACTTAAAAGCCTGTCACATTACTTCTCATAAGCCTAAATTGCATGTAAAATACCTTCCAGTTATATGGGGCTTCTTTATATGTGGTCCAGGGTTGGGGTGGGGAGCACTTTAACTAGAGTGGCTCCAAGAGCCGCTCAAATTAAAGTGCCCCATCCCTATTTTGAAGCACAGGGACACCGAATACATGTAACGTGGAGACTGCTGGAGCATGTTAGCATGCTAATTATCATGCGTCAGAGCAGACATCCGGCACACGTATAGGTGCCCATGGTTATCAGCTAACCTCACTGCACACTGCTGCTACAGCAGTTTATAGACACACTCAGCTGTGAAGATCACTGGTCAAACCCAACAGTGTAAATATTTTCCTGCTTACTTGACTATCAACTGCTCAATTAGACATTCCATTACGCTGTATTATCTAGTACGACAAAAAGTACAATTGAAGAGGTGGTTAACTTAATTGGAAAATAGATACTGCAGTGTTATATCTGCCATCCCATAAGCAGCGCAGATAATGTAATGGTGTGTCTGAAGGTATCTGCGGCAATAAAATCTTGTAAAGTTAGGGGGAAAATGTTAATAATGCTACATAACACTAATGAGATCAGCTAATGTTAACAATAACCTGCTATGATGAATGCTAACAAAAACAAGGATGTGTGGGTGTATTCAACAAGGCTCTTGCAAAAGGCAGCTGAAAATGGTTGGTACCATATTTACCCAAATCCAAGACCATTCTGAATTTAAGGTGATCCCCCAAATAATTAGAGTCTATATATGGAAAAGGTATACATTTGTTGTAATTTTCTACGTATAGAAGTTAACTGTTGAAGGGGTAATCTTAAATGTATCCCCCCTCTCTACTGTAGCAGGGCAGAGGTGCAAGCAGTGGCAGGGGGACAGGAGGCAGAGGGGTCAAATGGCCCAACTCCTACACCTTCCCCACCTCCCACCCCGCTGCCTACTGCCCCACACCCCTTCTGCTGCCTGCCCCCTTGCCACCACTCACCCTCCAACCCCAGCTCTGACCCCACTCCAGGCCAAGGCACAAAGCACACAGTTCCTCTGGTCCCAGCCTGGCCATACAGTTTGCATTTGCAAGCAATGGCTCCTTTTCTTTCTTATGTCATGACAAGGTATTTAGCAGAATTCGCAGATCTGTTGGAATCTGACGCCACCACGCCATGAGCACTTCTGCTGTGGCCTTGAATTTGCAACCTCTAGGCTGCCAACTGTGCGCGTTAGTGCCCGCACCATCCTAGCCCCCAATCCGTAGGTGCCAGCATAGAAGACAACAATTAGAAAGCAGATCTCTATTTGGCAATAGCTGGCTGTAAAGCACTCGATGTTTTTAATACTTCTCAATTAACTCAGGCAAGAGGAGACTAATTACAAAGCTAATACAGAAATATGAGGAGCATTGCACTCCATGTAAAATAATGAAACATGTGAGAGGTACATGTTGAAATAGGCACTGTTAGAAAATGAAAACAGAAAAAGCTTTCTTCCACAAGCAGCAGATCCAAACCCAGTAATGTTGGTGGTGTTTAGTCCATGATAAGTGTGCAAATTATGAACGGGCTTTGGGACAAAACATTCAGTTATCCACTACTGGAAGATCCAAAATTGACAGCTGAAAAAGCAATTAGTATTTGCAGACAGAAGCTTGATGGGTAAAGGGGACTGGAAAATGTAAGACAAGGGCCAGAGTCCTTTAATACCGCAGTCAAATGAACACTGACACCAAGAAAGAACTGAGACAGCTCTTAAAGGCAGGTCACATATGGCGAAAATGCAAGAAAAGCCAAGAGAAAGTGCTCATGTGGGTAGCACTGGAAAAAACTTCTCTAAAGCAAAGATGGCATAACTTTATTTACAATACCTAGGGGGAAAAGACCTCTAGGGTCTTTCCTCCTTTTAGGTCTTAGACTTTCCAGAGATCACAGTATCTCTATAGTATTCTCTTACAAGAGAACACTATAGATAAACAGGCAATTATGAGTATTAAAAGTATTTTGGCTAAACATGATCTACCCGGCAGAGAAATATCTAGACATGAGCCACAAGTAGTGGCCATGATTTCAAGAAATTTGCAGTGAGGTACTGGTTTAGATAAATCATGGTTAGCTCACGTTATTCCCAGGCTAGCAGAGAAAAAAAAAAATCAAAATAAAGCTTCTGTTAAAAAAACAAACCCTGAAGACTCTGATCTTTATTTATCACTGTTAAGTTACAGAAAGGTGTCAAGGAACATGGGGTGTCAGCTGCTCACATGTTTTTCAACCAAAAGCTGAAAACAAAAATGCCTTCACTATTAGAAATTGATGTCAGAGTCACTGAGGACTTGCAGACTCTGAGGAGAAAAATAGCTAACAAAATACTTGATATCGTTTGGGTCCTAAGACCTGACACTCTCACTCAGAAAAAATGATGCGGTGTGTCCCTACAATGGGAAGCACGGGTCACAAACATCAGTGATGTCTCAGAAGTGGTAGCCCAATATTGGATGGCCTCAACATTTGAATGAGGGTATCGCCCCAAAGGGACATAAACTGTGAAATAAAGGTCAGAACTCCTCAGCAGCTTAGGAAGAAGGAAGGTAAATGTGACTGAGTCACTGGTTGTGAGGCAGCATGGAGGATGGCTGTGGGGATGTACACAGAACTGAAAGTGGGCTAGAAGATCAAGAAGGCTTGAGAAGCACTGATCTTACCAACCTGGCACATGGAAGATTTTGAAGGGAACGACAGGTACCAATAAGACACTAAGATGATAAGGACAATACAAGAACCTACAACAGCGCAGAAGAGAGCAGAATGCATAGTTGCCTGAATGGAGCTGATAACTCATCCAGCCTTGGCCAAAGCATCCAGGTGATACATCTCTGTCACTTTTAGGCTTTCCCCCAAGAACACTGCTGTAGTTGCTTGGTAGAAATCCAATAGAGTAAGCTCTGTCTCTGCATTCTCATTAAACAAGTAAAGAAAAATGTCCTTAGTGCGTAACCCCAGGCTGTTTTCCAATCCTATTGTACTCAAAGATCGTATGAAGACTGAGCTCCAGCTTAGAATTTGTCTAACTAGATGGAGAGGAGAGTGATTCAGAAAAGACTTGCTGCATCTGAAATTTCTGGAACAGCAAAGCATATTTAAAATTAGGAGTACTTATGGCCTCTTCTTGTGGATTTGACTGTTTCAAATGTAAAGACATTTCAATGGAAAGGTACTTCTGCTTGGCTGAGGTTTTAGAGATCTGGTCAAAATGACTTGTAGTTTGAAATTTCAAGGTAAACCATTTGCATTTTTTTCCTTGAAAACCTTTTCTACTGTTCGGCTGTTTATAAGTGGTCCTATACTTGTGTGCGTGTGCATTGTGGGGGGCGGTGAACAAGAAATCAAAATGGCAACACATTTCCATAGATTATTTTAAACATGTTTGCAAAACCTTTTCTCCACTTTTCATCCCACCAGAGCTCTTTTAGCTTGTTTAGACTGAAAACCTATCCATCCTCCTCTCCCTTTGAATGGAAAGGGCAGGAGATACTTTGCATGCCTGTTTAGAACATGAGATGATCACACTGCTGTAGATGTTCCCACACATTAACCTATAACTTCCCTCAAGGACCCCTAACTCCATCAGCCACTTGCATTTCCAGGACTAAAGAGAGCTATGTAGGATTAGTCTTGCTGCACAGTCCACTGAGTTTGTCATTGTGGCTGCAGATATCTTGCATATTGTCTTTTTTTCTTCCTGCCTTTGCTAATATCTTTAAGGAAGGGTATTGAGTATCATAGAGAGGCTTTTCAATTACATTCAGAATTATTTATATACATCTCCTTAGTATGTAGCCCTTTCCACTCTGTTCATTCGTTCCCAGGGAAGTTGTTGAAAGGAAAAGAAAACCAATGTAATCTGTGAGTTCACCAAACAGCTACTCACATCAGCCTCAATATTGGCAGCAGCTATGACCTGTTTACAGCGCAAGTACCAGCTCTCTTTTGAGATAAGGAAGGTCGGTCACAGGAAGGGAGCTATTCTGTGCTCAGCTGGGACGGTTTCACTTCAAACCAGAGGATCATCCAGATACACTAAAAGGTTCCACAGTTTTCCAAAACTTGGGCCCTTTCCAACATTGGTCGATCATCTGCCATGCAACTTCAACACCAGACCTTGCTTGCTTTGAATGGCTAGCTGACCCAGTGGTGGAGCAAGGAAAGCTGGGAGCTGCTACAAAGGAGGATCTGTATGAGGTTCTGGCTTCTGAAGCAACAGGAAACATCCTCTCAAAATAATGACCAGCTGCCTCTGGCTGAGACAATGGCATCTACCTCCACAGCATTAAGAATTACAAGCAACATAACCCCCAACACATGTGCACGTAATGTGTTATTTGCCAAATGTTTAAGACCTTTTTAGTGGCGAGCTTGTGATACTTCTCTCTCTCTCTCACTCTTGTGGGCTTTCCTGGCTGCATCTGAGCTGAACATTTTACAGCAGTGGCTGTGTCTGTGTGCACTGAGCAGAGATTTCTCATTTCATACATCATTTATTCCTGCCGTGATTCCACAAAGTCACTACATGTCCTTAATACGCGCAAGAAGAGAAATCCATTCTTGTCATGATAATGGTAAAGGCTGAAGATACTGAGAGCAGCAATGCCACTAGCTGGGGGAATGAGATAATCCTGTGTCCTTAACAGAGAACCACAAGGTAAAGATAGGAAGCAATAAGATCCCTGCAATCAGAGGAAAATGTGCCTGTGCCTCTCTGCTCCTGCCACAGGAAAGGAACCACACTTACCTGACGATCCCTCCTCCAGTGGTATAACCTGAGATATGATTGGCATCAGTCCAATATGCTCTGCTTCCTTGATTCTCAGAAAGTTAAATCTGTTGAGGGAGCAATCACTTTTTCTTGCCTCTGCTGGCAAAGTTAGCTCTGGCACAGGACCTCTCTTGGCTGGATTTAAAAGCTATTCGAAACACCTATTTGCCCAGCGCTGCCCCTCTCCCATCCCGTCACTGTATTAAAGAACTTGGCAGAGAGATCCATCTCTTCCTGTAAACTGATGAGTGTAATATGATGGAAGACCTGCTGATCAGCTGGGCAGAGGTTCAACTCCACATGTTTGATATTATATCAGCCAGTGATAATATAAACTTTGAATGTGGAGGACAGTGGAAAAAAGGAGTAAAAGGAGGTAGGGAAATGATTTTAAAAAGTTACCATCGATGGAATAGGATTGGGTAAGCCTTGAGAAGGTGAAGGGTACCAGGAACCACCTTTGGAGAATTTCACCAGTTTGAATTCAGCCCAGGTGGAAAAAAAAAGATACTATTCAATACCTCTTTGGCAGAGTTTATAAATGATCTTGAAGAATGCAGTATTTTTCCCTAGAAACAGGAGTTTGCATTATAAAAGCTGGTATAACCATTGCATTGAACTGGGAACTTTGGCTGCGGAGAAGCCTAAGCCTACATGGGTATGATTAGCTGAGAAGGGTTTGGGGTCCCCCGCACAGAAAAAAATCATTCTTTTCAAATAAAGCCAGACTTGCTCAAAAATTTTCTATTTTTCAATAAAATTGCAAAAAAAAATCCAAAAAGGAGATATTTAAAAAAAAAAACAGAAAAAAACCAAAAAGCTTTATTTAGAAAAAATATTTTTCTAAGCATTCCATCCACTCTCATACGAAAGCAGGGAAAGGAGGAAAAGCAGAGGCAGGAAAGGGGAAAAGTTTTAAAGCTTTTAAACTAAGAAGGGAATGGCAGAAGGATGGAGCGAGAGGAGTATGCTAAAAATTAGAAACAATGATGGGGAAGATAGAGGAAGTTCCTGAAAGTCTATCGCAAAATCATTTACACGCTTCTATTTTCTTTCCCATTGGCACCGATTACCAAGAAATGGCAAAGATGAAAAAAGGAAACAGAGAAAGAGTCCACAGACTAGCTTAAACAGGACAAAGCTTTGCTCTTTTATAATTTATATCATATGACTCTGCCTACGTGGCGACTGTTGTCATGTCCTCCCTGCCAAAAACAAAGTCGTCTGGCTAGCATTCTTTTTATGTTGCTCTAGAAAAAAAAAGGATTGTCCAATGAGCATCACCAGAAATGAGCTTGAACCAAAAACCCTGGATCCAAGGTTTCCCAATCTTTTTATTACATTGGAGCTGGATCCAAAGCCATAGCGTGCCTTGCTTGTTGTTCATGACCCTTGCCAACAGCTGCAAGACACAGACTCATCCACTGCTGCGAGTCAAACCATCATCTATCTATTAAGGAGGGAGCAGCCACAGGAAAGGGCCATGGGGAAGCTCTCTCCTGCCCAAATGAATTAGCAAGAGCTGTACTAGTCTGTTCCCAGGTGCTCCCTGGCACCTCTTCCATTCCTTCCTTCCTTTTGGAGGTAAACTAACAGGGAACAGCCCTTGGTTTGGGTTGGGTTTTTTTGATCTCCAGATACCAAACTAATTCTAACCCACTTGGCAGAGTCTTTATCTGGGGCCAGTGCCCTGTGCCCGTCTCATTGCAGTATGAACCTGAATCCTCCTGGGCATGTTAGGGCAAACCCTAGCTTTTCTGCTTCCCGTGGTTGAGCTACTAGGGACAGTGCTAAGCTCCTCTTAATTGGAAGTCTCTTTGCATGCACATTGCCCTTCCTTTTCAGGAGCTGGTCCAGCTGGAAGCCGCTTGCTGTGCTTCTTCTGCACTGACATCAGTCCAAGAGAACAACAGGAGTCCTGGGAACGTATGGGATGCCAAACACAGAGACTCAGGTGGCACAAGGGTGAGTTACTGATCCAAAGCAAGTAGCATGGCACCAAATGGGAACCATGCAAAGTACACACACGACAAATCACCCATCTGCACAGGCTTGGAATAGGAACGCTTGCAGCCCATGCTGCAGTGCACTAACCAAGGCCATTTGAGAGGGTTTCCAACCAAGTGCTCATTAACAATTCGTGACTACAGCTGACCCCCATTAGAATGGGCTTCATTAAATTAAAACATCAATCCGAGAAATATATGTTTGCTTAACAGACACAAATGATTTGGGAACCTCATGCTGCAAGCCGTAAAATAAAATCAAACTGCAGCAAAGCAATAGAAATTAAGTCATAAAGCAAAAGGGGTGGGAGGGACACCGAGATCTCTCGCCAAAGGGAAAATGCTCATCCCAGGCTTGATATGGACCAAAAGCTCTCAGATTAGCTACATCTAGAGAGCAAATTTAACTGAATGAAAGAAACAGCTAGGCATTTCCGAGCAACGGGTGATAAGGTGATACAGCCTACAAAGAGCCTCGCTCGGTAGATCTTAGGTGCTGATCTTGCCTGGGATAGTTTTATACATTCTCATCCTGGTTTCATTATTTATCATTAGCTTTACGATAGGGAAATTTTATTTCTCCTAAGGTGCTCAACTGACAGTCTTAAAGAGTCAGATCCTTCCTGCTAAGTCTAGGCATTAGTAATTCAAGTTCCAGCCGTCTTAGGCACTCGTATCGTTCCTATCATATCTGAGCACCTTGTCTACAGTGTATTTACCCACAGCACCCTGGTGACATCAGGCTCTTACCCCCACATCTTACAGATCAGGAACAGAGACAAGAGAGGCTATGTGGCTTGTTCAAGGTCACGGCTGAGAAAGAACATGGACTCAGGGTTCAAGTTTTCGGCTAGGTGTCCTAACCAGAAGATCGTTCTTCACATCTGGCTGACTTGACCCAACTATCCCACAAACTCTGGGCAATGCAGTCATTGTCAACTGTGTCTGGCCGTGTTCATGGGACAGGGCTGAAGAGGAACAGTACCTGGCACCATCCACCAGTCTTCCCCTTTTTTGATCCATGTCTTGTCACAACACAGGCCACAGCAATTAGTTTGTATTACCCGAACTCTCCTGTCATTGCTAAATCTTCTGAGTCAATGGAAGGAGTGAAACTCCTCCTTTTCCAAATACAGACCAGGGTGATATAGATGGAAGTAGGCATTATTTTGCTTTCCAAGTGTTTCATTTCCTTTACATTTTAGGGCTCAATTTTTCTGCATTTTAACCATCCTCTGGCCAATTTTTTAAGAAGAGTCTAATGTACCAGAGCTGTTTGGAGATCTGGCCCCCTATTTTAGGTGCCTAAACAGGAGCTGAGCTCTTTTGAAATCTGGCTTCTGTTCTGGCTACTGAGAGTTTCTGCACAGCCCCAACCCTGATCCTCATCTGGGATGCAGCCCAGGGAGAACTCCATCAGCATGCAGCACCTCATCTCTGCACAAGCGTCACAGTTTAACAGGTTTAAAGAACAGAAACAGGAAGTGAGAGGAATTTATTTTGTTTAAAACAAGTGCACAGCCCAGTCTCGATCAGCTCTAGCTAAGAAATGTTTGTGCAGGAGCACCAGTTTATTTTGGTGACAGGTGTTGGACAAATCCTTTCTTTATCTTCCCTACTGAGGATCTTTTAATCATTTCACACATCATGTACACATGCAATGATTCCAGAAAACAGTTGCTACTTTTTAGCAAGCACATACACCCACCCCCTCACAACCCTACACCCACAGTAGAAGACAAACATTTTTCTTCTAGATTAAGACTGGAGATAGTGCTCAAGAATAATAGTGCTCACAGACTCCCCACAAAGACAAGGCCCTAACACAGGGGGTAAAAGATGCAAAATACTTTTCAGGGGCCAGTGGCATCAAAGCCTCAGCCTGGGAACTGATAACAAGATGCATGGATTTCTGCAGCGCTCCAGTGGTGTCAAAAAGGTTCAATGCAAGTGCAATGGCCTGTCTATATCCTGTCAAGTGTGTGATTGTGACCCCAAATCTCTACGGTTGTCTGGATCGCTGTACCAGCCGAATAGCCCATTGTGCCACACCCTGGGCATGTCTACACATTGCCCTATGATGATGTTGTTACTACGCTATGCTTTAGTATGCTGTGCTGTATGTGTAGCGCACAGTTATTTTTAGGAGCTACTTTACTGTAATGGTGCACGATAATGAGGGAGTGTGCCACTACGGTGAAGTAGCTGCTGGTCACATGCAGACGTCCATGGCTGCTACGCTGTTAACATAGCATCACGTGTAGATGTGCCCACTACCAAGCAAATCTTACTCGACTACCTCCTTACATATGCCTGAAAAGGCCGTCATGGCACTGCCTCTTTGGGGATAGCTTGCTCCTGTTGGGCAGACGGGTAAAAGACGTATGTTCTGAATTGAGCCGTGACTGTAAAACTTGACAAATCTGGCTGAATATTTCTGGAACTTTTCTGCCTCTTGCTCATATACCTAAACTATTACCTCTGCACAGACCCTTTTTCTTGAAAAGGAAAACAACATCCATAGTAAGCAATCTTTCACTCTCACTTCCACCTACCTCTGCTAACCAAGTAAACAGATAAGACAGAAAATTAGGCGCAACAATACTTCTTATTCAATCTATTCTGTCACTTGGTCCATGTGGAGAAAAATTGATAAGCATTCTAAAAGGATTTACATTTCAAAAGGTACGGCTTAATCTTTGTTATTATAACCCAGCATGGATGAAAACAACTTAGCTGAAAGACGAGAGAAGGAAGAAAGTGGTTTGTTAGTATGAACACAGGGCTGGCCCCCAAGAAGTTCACGGTCCTAAACATGGGTCTGATTCTAAGAGACGAAAATCATTCCTCTCTGCCAGCAACAGGGACAAGTGGGAAAGCAGCTTTGTTTCCACTATTTGAGACTGAAACTGGCCCTAGGCACAGCACCTTAATTTAGGCTGCCACAACGCCAACTGGCCTTGGTCTTTGCCATTTTCACACTAGAGCCTTGCTTCTTCCCACCTCCGAATCCTCCAGTGCCTTCTCCCAAAATTTGCTTCTGACGCGCTGCTAATCCTCTCCCACCCCCGCCCAGGGCTTAAATTTTGGCACAGAGCCTCTCAACAGGAGAGGAAGGGATGTCCTTTCTTTTAGTTGTCCCTCTGGCCATGCTGATATCAGAAGCCACAGATCCATGCTATGGCTCCAGACCCCTCAGCCATTCATTCAAATGTTCTGCCTCAGTTTCCACCTCTACTGATCTGGCCACATTTCTTAGTCCCACAGGGCTGTTGTGGGGATGAATTAGTCTAACATAAGCAAGATGCAGCACTGGGGAAATTAATAACCTCCTACAGGCACGAGGATTCTTAATGAAACTTAACGCCTCTAGTTTTCCCATTCAAATAAATGGGAAAGTAGATCAAAAAAGCATTGCCTCATTAAGTCACCAACATTTTGGCTAAAAGAAGTCAATTTCTTGTATTAAATTAAAATAAATCCTTTCGAGTTGAATCATCAAAATTCCATCTTAGAAACAGTCACTTTGATGTCTTGGATTTATATTGTAAAGTTTCTTCTGCTTAGATTTCAGTTTGGGTAGTTTATATTCTACCACACGTGCCCACACTAAGCAGGGACTCTAAGGTATATTATGTCAATAACATACATTTACTATAACTGTCATAGAATTCAATAACTTATTGGCTTCTGGCATTATGTGAGGAGAAACTAGATTGTGGGCGATTGAAAACAAATGAGTTTGTATTGTGCAAGGCTTAAAGCAATGTGTCTGCAAGAGGAATAAGTATATAGTCGGGATCAGAACAAGTTCAAACTTGTAAACTCTATGCAGTTTAAATTACAGAAATTTCCAGATTCAGTATGTTCAGGACTCAGGGGGGAAAAAAACCCATTGCACCCTTGCCTGTAGAGGGTCAGACTCTCATGAGCACCATATAGAAAAAAAAAAATTTAAAAAATAATAATGGCTGATGTTTTCAGAAAGAGTCAATAGCTCTGCAGCTCCTCTGCTTTCAAGGGCAGCTTGGGCCTTATTTTTTTAGAGGTGTGAAGACCCTGCAAATCCTGTTCATAAATCTATAGCTTTTGAGTGCAGAAAGGAGCATTTTTGTCAATAGTTCTGACCTTCAATGTAACATGGACCAAAAAATCCAAATTACAGACAATCCACCATATTCCTACATAACTCTATCCAACAGCTAGTTACCTTCATCGTTAAAAAAAGTGCACCTTATTAGCTTCAACTGCAGCATATTACCTCTAAAAAATAGGTCCTGGACATCCTAAATAAGAAGGTGCTGAAGACCAGTGGCCACTTTAAAAATGTGTCTACAACTATATTTTAGGGCTATGCAAAGCTTTGATTCGGCAGAGATTCAGCCCAATTCGGTGGCCATATCTCCGAATCTGAATCGAATCAGAGGACCCTTTAAATCTCTCCAGATCAGTTTGGAGGGTTCCAAACTGATTCGGAGAATGAGACGTACATACAGCTTTAAAGGTATTTTCGACATACCTATAGGTAGCAGGGGCTCTGAATGCTGCGGTGCTGGGGCAGATGCAGCATCCCACAGAAGGACAGGGGGTTCCCCAGCAGCAGACCTGGAAGTGGACCAGAAGCACTTCTGGGTCCACTGGGGAGCAGGCTGAGGGTCCCCCTGCCCCCCTCCCGGTTTGGCAACTGGTGCCTCCTGGGTCTGGCGGGGCACCTGGGATCCCCCTGTGGCCAATCGCTGAGCCAGGGGAGCGCGGGGGGTCCCCCAGTGAGTGCTCCCTGGCAGAGGACCAGAAGTACTTTCTGGTCCACTTCTGGGTTTGCTGCCAAGCACGCTGGAGAGCCCCCTGCATGCTCCTGTGGGATGCTCCCTTTGTCCCAGCACTGCAGCGATCACGAGCGCCACTGCTACTACAAGGTACGTAGAAAAAAACTTTTAAAGCTATGTCTGTGTCCAAATTGCCGATTCACTGAATAAGCATTGAATTGTCAGCTTTGGATTTGGCTGAATCAAATTGGGAACAGTGGTGCGAATCAACAGATCAAATCACTGTCCCCAATTCAGGCCAAATCCGAATCAGAATCAAATAGGGCCTGTTTCACACACCCCTATTACATTTACATGTACAGTAATGTAAGAGCACCTCTTTGAAAAAGATGATTAGGCCCTGGAGCTCACCTAGGTCAAGGAGCTACACAAATGTGCAAGCTAACAAGACCTAATGGCATATCCACACATGCAGGCACATGTGCTTGCAGCAGCTCAAATAGCAGTGGCACAAATTTGTGCCAGAGATTTGTGTCTCAGCACACGTGCCTGAATATGCACTTTGGTTTGGGGCAAACTGTGTCACATGGGGCAAAATGACCCTGCCCAGCTCGTCCCAGATCTAGTCAGGGGGAGCTAGAGGCTGAGGGCAGCACCTGTGCAGGCCCCAGCAGTATAAAAAAGCTGCTCTGGTAAGTAGCTCCTGGCTACTTGCCCTCAGGAGCTTCTGAGGCCCAGCCAGTTGGTACCTGGGGACTCTAGCCCCTTGTGCTAGATGGACTGCTCAAGCAGCTCTAATCTAGAGTGGCCCCTGTACCCTCTACCCACTGCAGTGGGGGGCTACTGCCTGGCTGTGACCTGCTGCCACCTGTGACAACATCCACCCCCTTGGACCTGTGGCCCCATGGCTGCACACCTGCCAGACCCAGACAGGGACCACACAGCCACCTGGGCTGTGGTATGGGCACTGCAGCAAAGCATCCTGTACCCGTGGGACAGCTGCCAATAGGCCGTTGCTGCACAGTTGGCCTTTGTGTGGCACTGCTGTCATGTCTTCTGGTGCCCCTGCTCTGCCATCTGGGCAGCCAGCGCCCAAAAGCTGTGCTCTTTGCAGTGGCCCACTTTGAACTGTCGAAGCATGTCCTCCAGGAGGTCAACCACCTCATCTACCCTCCAGCTGGGTCCCCAGTGCCGGCCCTGGGCAGGCTCCTCTGCTTGGGTCCCACCACTTGGCTCACCACCAGGGATCCTGGTGTTCCCCGTTTAAAAATTGCAAAATTCACTAATTAAGAAAACCACAAAATACTGTCATGAAAATACACGTTCTTCTGTGATAAAAATGAAATGCCAAGAAAAGAGAGGGACAGAGGGACCAAGGGACCAACTGGGCAATGTTTTATTGATATATTTCAATTCTAAAGCAATCTGAAAACCTACACTCGCGCCTCTATCATCATAATAAAGTGAATTCTAAATATCTACACACTTTAGCACATACTCGCTCGTCTGGGCATGGCCAATGAGTCATTCAGACCTGCACCCACTGAAATCAATGGAAGCTTTGCTATTGTTTGGAAGGAGTGTAGGACCAGGTGGGCCATGAGGACTCCAAAATGTGTCTGATGCAATGAAAGAAAAAAAGGGAAGCCATTAAACTCTTCACTCGTTTGGAGCTCCGGCTTTCCCTGTGGTATTTCCCCTTCCCTCTTGCTACAGTTCACTTCACTGTCACCATTCCTTCTCCTTCAGGCCTAACATACCTTATCTTTAGCCATTCTGCACCTTGTTTTGATTCTTTAGTGCTAGCTACATTTGGCTGCACCAGCACAAGCTGCATTAGCTATTGCCAACATGCTAGAGGCATCGTTGAGGCAAATGCAGATGCTGAACAGAAGACCTGGAAAGCAACATACTAAAAATAAATGGAAGTTATTTTTTTTTTTCCTTCTTAGAAAGCCTTCAGGATTTGCAACCCAAAGATTTGCAACCCACATTTGCAAATGTTTTTCCTAACATGATACCATGCTAGCTGCGGCTTCGAATACCTTCCCCTACATGACAGGTCATTCAACCGTCATATTTTATTAAAAAGATAGATCTTGGTCAACAAATACCTGCTGTCCTCCCCCATTTGCAGTTCTTAATAAAGGTTTTATATAAGCCTTAGGGCACTGAGCAGGGGCCATGCTGAAAGCTGCCCTCAGTTAACCCAGCCGGAAACAACTACCATGGTCACTTGAGCAGAAGAGTCAAAGGTAGCTGAGATGTCACGTTCGTCATTCAGGTAACTGTGAGCTATAGAAACCAGTGTGCCTTAACCACGCTCTATACGGTTCTTATTAAATGCAGTCACGTCTGGGGTAGAAAAGTTTTCAAGTCACTGAACAGAAGTTGGGGAAGAAGAAGAGTAATTTTGAGCAAGACAGTCAGATGAACTTCTGCTCCTAATGATTCCACAGGACCACTGTTCATGCAAAACAAAAAGGGTTAAGGTCTTACCTGGCAAACCTCCCTTACAAGTACCTGCATGGATCTCATTTGTCTCTCCCACCATCCCAAACAGAACTCAATTAACCTCGTTTCAGTTAAGAGACTTAGACCAATCAGTCATCCTCTCTCTACCCCGCATATCAGAATGACCTGATACTTCGGAGGCAACAGCAGCATATTAATGTATTTCTGACCATTTAGAGGCTCACCTTTCTCTTGCAGCTCCACCTGACCTAATTCTGAGATGCAGAAATTATAAAGATTACTCTGCAAATGACACTGGTGAGTTCTAATCTGGAACACAGAGTGGACAAGTCAAACTCCAGTTAGCCAAATTTTGAGTTCAGCGTGTGAAGAGATTTAGAGTTACAGGCCACTCCAATCAGGGCACAAAAGCAGCCTTCAGCAACAAACAGAATGCTCATTCCTGAGATAAGCTACAAAATCAGTGGCCCTGATTGACCGCCTTTCATTTTGTGTAGTCACTTACAATACAGTATATTTGGTGTAAGCCATTCAGGCTGATCTCACTTTGCTCCCACTTAACACTGGGGCATGTGACAGAACAGAAGACAAGGCAAGGGCAAATGGTTCCTGTTGGTTTCCCCACCGTCCTATGTACAGCATTCGTGCTCAATACTCTTCCCTCCATCCCCCATCAAAGCTGTCCCATACCATATTCAGAATATACTATTACTGAATCAGACATGAGCTAGGGAGCGTTTATTTTAGGGAAAACTGGTATCTCTGTCCAACCATGTTTCTTCTATTTAAAAAGCCATATGCATTATGATCCATTTCTTTCTGAACCCCTGCTCCCTTCCATCAAGGAATATCTACAATCTGTTTCATTATTTGGCAATTCCTCCCATTTAGTCCTCAAAAATGTTACTGAACATTGTGTGCACTTGAAAATGGTACCCGAGAGCCCAAGAAACAAGGCTCTCTGCTCCTTTTCATTTAAGGGAAGTAATGAAATAGAGTTCCTACAAATGTTAAACTGTGATTAACATTCCCCAAAGTCGCGTCTCTGATTTTCTCCTTCCCGCCTAGATCTGAGAAGCCCTTCAACTTGGTTTCCCAGCAGCAACAAAAGGCACATTGTGGTCTTCCTATAGCTAAATGGAGATGAAGTGGTTTGCTGGCTGGAATGTCTTCTGGCCAGAAGGTAGGATCACACGACAAGATCCCCTAATGCCTGGCAATTTTATAATCAACTCCATTAAGGGGGGGAGGGGGGAATCAAAAACACAAACAAAACACACGTGGTACTCACACCACCGAAAATGCTGCATTATGCAACACAGCCTTGGCAAACACATTGCATAGTGAGGATTTGAAATACACACGGTAAACAAACAGATTAATATTATGTACGCCATGTACTGTGCACAAATCTTTCATTAAGGGACTTCAGTGGGTTTCTATGACCTGTCAAAGGTTGATTGGGGGCATTTTTGGTGTTTTTCCCCTTATTTTGGCATGAGAAGATCTTTTTATGATTACCAAAGTGAACGGTCACTTTGATCCTCTGTCCCTAAAATTTCAGGCAACCTAGATATTAATAATCTTCCAAATGCCTAGGTGCTGTACTATGCAGTCCTGTCACAGCCAGCAACACAAACAAAAACCCTTTAATACAAAGGAAGCTCTTGAAGGGCAAAAGTTTTTTCTGAGGCCTCGGATTTCTGCAGGGAGAAAGTCAAGAGCGAGCTTAGCAACAGAAGTGGTAAAGCAGATCCTTAAAATTAAAATAAATAAATAAGGAGCTCATTTTAGACTCTTCCCCCCTCCTTTTAAGTAGGTCACTCTGCTCGCTATGGAAATCAGCTTCTCTTCAAAGCAGGTTTGCTTTTCTCCTTCCTTATCTCCGTAATGCTAGAAATGTGCCAAGCATCGTAAGAGCAAAGGCTAATTTCAGACTAATTCGATTTATGCCTTGCATGGTTATAAATATGAAACAGTATTTACTTGTCAAAAAACAAAGTTTGTCTCAAAACTGAATGAAAACTTGCTATGCTGTTTTCAAAACCTCTATTTCTGAATTCAACGTAAGGTTAAGAAACCAAGCCACCAATTTTCAGCACATTCCAAATGAACAACTTGAGTTTAGTAACCCAATGAAAAAAGATTGCTTGAACTCATGTGCAATCATTTGAGGAGCTGATTTTCAGAGATGCTGCATATGACTAGGTAGTAGGGACTTTGATTTGAATATAAGCGCTTAAAAGTGTTTTTAAGATAACATAACTTCCTAAATCTTTTTACCAACTGAATGGGCAATTAATAAAGTGTCTACTATATACCATTCAAGTCAACTTTTTCCATTGACTTCAGTGGTCTCAGAATCTCATGCATATTGCATGTAGATCTCTAAAGTTCAAATTAAAATCCAAGTTTTCCCCAGTTTACCAAGTGAAGGGTTGGAGGGTCAGGAGTCATTTGCTAGGTCAGATTTAAAATCCAAATGGCTTGGGTTACAAGTTCTTGCAGTGGTAAAGGACAAATAATGCTATGAGTGATTATGCAGATACACTCAGAAAGGATTCACATGAGGCAAACCAGACAATTTAGGGTGAAGTTGCATGTTATACTTAGACCAGGGATGTCAAACATATAGCCCACAAGCTGGATCTGGCCCACTGAACCATTTAATCTGACCCATCAGTAGTCTGGTGTGCTACCAGAAGTTGGGGTATGGCTTCCTGCAGAATTTGGGGTGTCTGGACTCCAATGGACACAACAGTCCGTGACATCCTCCCAACTCTCTGCTCCGACCTGAATGCAGCCCACCCCTGCTGCCGCCCAGCCCAAGCCCCACACTGCCACATCCCCAACCCCTTGTGCTACCAACTCCACAGTCACACACTTCAAGTTCCACCTGTTCCCTGGCCAGAGCCCCATACAGACACGTGCCTCCCAGTCTGCTCTGATGTCTGTGCAGAATTCCATGCTTTTGCCCAAATGCAGCCCTGTGCTGCTGCCTGACACCCAGCCCCACACTACTACCCAAATGCAGTCACTGCTGGCCCCACAAATATGCTGTGAACTGTTGCCTGTTAATGGTTAATACCGTTTCCTCCCTGCACAGCTCTCATTTGCCACTAGAGGGCTGGTGAGCCTGGGTATGGGTACGAGCCAAGACACTTAGGCGCTCTCTCTGCCCTGGGTGAGGGGCAGGTCTAGGAACAGTGCATCCTGGGATATTGGAGGACCTCAAATTGCTCATTTTCTCTTTGTGGAGCAGACTGAAGTTACCTTAACATGAGCTAGGTAGCACAGCTCAGAATGAAACCTCCCCTGAACTGGAACTTAGAGATGCCCAGAGGGCACTTTGTGCAGTTCAATGAGGTTTAACGTGTGGATGCTTGCATCTGAAGTGCCCTTTGTATGGGCAAAGTGTAATGCAACTTCACTTGATTTAACATGAGCCTGGGTAACTATCTACAACTGCCCTAATTCCATTACTAGGAGGTCATTCCCACAAAGTGCTGAGAATTCCTTCGAGAAGGCCAGCACCCTCAACTCTCACAAATTTTGATGACTGTTGATGACACTCCGCTCCTCATCAAAGTAGCTCAGAACCTTGCAGGACTAAGGATTAAAATGGCAAATGCAAAAGAGAGAGATGCAAAAAACCTCC
This sequence comes from Caiman crocodilus, assembly GCA_030014935.1. Classification (NCBI taxonomy): domain Eukaryota; kingdom Metazoa; phylum Chordata; order Crocodylia; family Alligatoridae; genus Caiman; species Caiman crocodilus. The sequence continues at coordinate 7,324,397 of JAGPOW010002118.1, read as the reverse complement.
AATACTACTAGAAGCAAATATTGAAAGCATCCACCTAATAACACTGAAAAGGAAATCCAGGAAGATGAACCATTATATTTCCTTTACTATTTGACCATGTTCGGATTAGCAACTTCAAAAAAAAAAAAAAAAACAAGCAAAATTTTAGAACTTGACATCTCAGAGAAATTTTAGGAACGAAACATTCACTTAATGCACCTCAGGAAATCTCAGTGTGCTGCCAGATCCTGAAACGTTGGGTGCCTGTACTTGTGCAGGACACCTGCTACAATGCACTCTAATTAAAATGTGTCAGAGCAGACTTGATTAATTGAGTCTACTGGAGCGTTCTAATTACAATGCTCCAGCAGTCTCACCCCCAGATGTATTCAGCATCCCCATGTTTCAAAATGGTGGTGGAAGCACTTTAACTAAAGCTGGTCAAATGAATTTTAGTTAAAGCACCCCTGCTGCCATTTCGAAGCATGGGACACTGAATACACGAGACACTGCAGGCGTTTTAATTAAAGCAGCTCCTGAGAGCCCCTGTACCCAGGAGCATGCTGGAACCTGCTGTGTCCAGAAAAGATGTCTTCATTCTCAACTGTGCAACTTCAGCCTCTTCCCTTGCTTCACTGATCACCAGGCTGAGAACAGCTGACGTGAGAGGCTTCTACTTCCTGAATTTCAGCCGGGAAGAAAAGGGCACAGGCAGGTTTTTAAAATTCTTTACCTTTTCAAAACAAAAAGATATAGAGGCCTTATCTTGCATTGCTGCCTCCCTCTGGAAAGGAATCAAGCCCTGGACATAGATGAAGTCTATGGGAAGGAAGTCAGCGAGTGCAGAGGCAAAAAGTAAAACACCGCAAGAAAGCTGATATGTACAGCAGGAATTAGGGTTGGTTTGCAGTGTTCAGCACCAGAAGGACCTCCAGCACATTCCCCCCCTTCCCCTCTCCAACATCACGGTAACTCTTGCTTTCAAGTCAAAAAGGATTAGCATTTCAAGGGATGTGAAGAGAAAGAGGCAGAGTAGATCATATACAGTAGATAGTTATTCACTGTGTAGGTCTAAGTACAAATATGCATAATATAAGTATACAAAATAGAATGAACACCCTCAGGGAATGCAGTTATTAGCTCTTCATACTGGCCAAGTCCATCTCTGTCAGCTGTCATTGGGGAGTCGAATATTAGAAGATTATTGAATGAATAACTGTAAGAGATCAGTGTTCCCTGAAAACCTTGAAGTAAGTGATATGACTGAATTTTCTACAAAACACAAAAATCTAGTTAATTTACCACAGTAACTAACAAAAATATTACCAATTGGAAAGACGCAAAGGCATTACAATTAATAAACATCAAGACGCCCAAAATATGGGGGAAAAAAGTAATGTAGATAAAGTTTCTAATACCCACGCATATCATACATATAAATGTGAAAAGTTACACTTGACAGCCTTATTGCTACCTTAAGTCTGGCCACCAAGGCCATATTAGGGGAAAAGCTACTTCACTGCTTGAGTTATGAAAAGATAATTTTAAAATGTTTCAACATAAAAAGCCCCACAGTTTCTGCAATACCAACAGAAACTCGTTTCTGCATAGCTCATAATATTCTTTCTGCTCTAATGCGCACACATCTTCTAAAAGCTGCAAAATACAAGCATTGTCATTATCAAATAAAGGAGACGTTACCCAGGAACCAAGTTTTCTATCTGATGTTAATGTAATTAGGGCATCTTTCTACTGTACATTTTCACTAGACAGCTAAAAGTAACACAACCTTCGTATCTGTTGTCCTTCCACAACAACTATGCCTACTGTTCACTTTTCTGATACTTATACCTTCCCCTTCTAAAAATAAAAATGGGGTCAGAAGTAGGATTCTTGGGAATACTCAGTATGAAATTTCACATCTACGGTTTTATCAAAGAATGTCTGGACTGGATGGATACTGCAATCTTTATATTTCCATACATTTTCATGCTAATGCTTTCTAATTTGTAGCATTTCTATACTGTCTTATTCTTCTATTACTTAGCATTAATATTAAGCTCATTAAGATTCTTGTTTAGAAATTTCCTATTAAACCCCACAAGTTTGTAAACGAAATATTACGGTTGCAAACTTTCCTCTGAAAAGTTCTTTAAGTTTTTGGTTTGTAACGTCTTAGATTTTTTCAAAAAAAAGCAAGCTAAAGCCCGGATATTCCATCATCTGACATCATGTAATGAATAGGAGATAAATGAATCAGCAGAGCTGGCACCTTTAGCTGCACAGACACCCCTGCCACTTAAGGGAACAGAATAAACTGACAGCAAATGTAGACCTGCGCTAGAAGATGAGATATGCACTTCGCCAGCAGGCTTCATCTATTTATTGATCACCTTACAAAGGTGAGATTCAAGAACCTTGAGTTGCATTTCAAGCTCTAGACAGAAGCGTGCAGTCACAGGCATAGACCCTTCTGCACCATCTCTTCAAAACTGTTCCTATCCTGCCTCCTCCCCACCTCTAACACCTTGTCCTAGTCTTAAACCCCCCTAGTCTTAGGCCTACCACTATAAATCCTGGTTACTTAAGCTTCTCTCTGTTCATCCAGCTTTAGCCTACACTGATTGGCTTGCTGAAACTCTCTGCCTCCAAGTCTGTTCTCCTCCCTACATCCATTGCAAGTTATTTGCCAGCCAGTCCCAGGTGCCCACTTCCATCCCAGGTGCTTGTTCTAATCTTGCTTAAACTGTTCCAGTTCCTCTGGTGAACCTCTGTCCTGTCAGTGCCTCACTATCGCCAGTCTACTAGAGTCCCAATCTGTTCCTCATCCAATATTAGTTTCTCCCCCTTCCCAATCCTTCCATGGCTCCCTGTTTCAGTCTGTTTACCCATTCCCAGTTGTCTTCTTGCCTCTCAGACCCTTATCAGACCTGTCTGGCATCCCTTGTCACCATCATTGGCTCCTACACTTAATCTCCTGGCCAGATAGTTTAACTCCTTTTCCCTCCTTCCTCCAAACCAGCTGGTCATCATATTACCTTCATGGTCTCATCGTATTTCCTTCAACCAATACAAGCCTCCTTCCTCCCCACCAGTCCCAACCCCAATCTTAACCAGGTTCTCTCCCAATCTACTGCTTTCCCCACCCGCTCTACCTTTTGGCCCCCCTGCATTTGAAGCAGATGGCCTTGAGTTCCTCCTCACGTGTCAAGACATTCACAGTTCTTAGTCCTCCAAATTCTCAGTGACCCTACTCCCGCAGGCACGTGGCCAATAAGAAGGAAAGAAGTCAAGCAAGACCTATTACTAGTCTAAAAGATCTAAGAAGCATCACACAAACTGCAACAGCTGGGAGAGATTTTTGTGCAAGGGACACAGAGCAATCAATAATGGCAAGTTCCTTGAGATCCTCAAAGGAGTATGATGTAAATGTAAAGCTCTGTTCCATTGCCCACCTCTTCTAAACTCATCCAGAAAAGTCATCCATTGATTCTGGACTAGATCCAAAAGCTATTGTAGTCAATACTGCCCAACACCACAATTTCCTTTCACGTAAGATGTTGGCAGGCAAAAATTACCTTCAGCCGTTACTGACTCAGGTAAGATTTTTAAATTAAAGCTCTCTGTATCCCAGGAACAATTCCCTGTGTGATCCACTGTTCTCATAAATCCCTGTTCCTTTTATATCATGTCACTCATGCCGAGCAGTGATCAGCCAGTAATGCATTTGAATTGAGACCTCCATGTTTCAGTAGCTAAACTATCCTCAGACCTGCAGGACCAGTTTGTAATTCTTTGGTGGTACGAACGGTAGATGAAATCCTAGCCCTGCTCCAGTCCACAGCAAAAAAAAAAAAAAAATCCATTATCCATATCGACTTCAACAAAACCAACATTTCTCACTACATTGTCTGTAAGTTTACAGAATGCCTAGCACAATGGGGCCCTGGTCTTCACCTTCCTGTGAAGTACTATGAGTAAATTGTTATTATTGTTTTCTTAACAATATGCACATGAAATATAGAAGTAAAATGTGATAGACTTTTTTTCCATTACAGCCTACTGAAGAATCTCAGCATTTGGGTTTATGAGATGAAAGTAGGTGCACAGAAGAAATAGACAAAGGCCAACCAAAGCTATTGTAAAACCAATAATGGTAAATTAGCAAGCTTTAGAGCATCGTTAAATGCCTTTTCACAATTCTATTCCTTAACTCTCTTTTTATCTGGAAAGCATGATCAAGCAATTGTTTTGGAAGAAATTGTAGTAATCTGGCACAAACATAAATGCTTTCATGATTTAATTTAAAGTGCAATGCAGGCAAGGACCCAGAAAGAAATTCTAATTGTTCCATTTTAAAACTAACCTTTTCACTTCATCTTTCTGCTCTGCAAACATCAACACCCATATAAGGTGGTTTTGCTCATTTAAATGCTACAAAAGACCTGTAAGATGAAAAGAGAAACAAGATTCTACCAAGGATCATGCAAAAGATCTTAGTTTGATTCCTGGTCTTAGTCACTCCATTTAACTCAACTAGGATCCCACTGGACAGTTTGTATAAGTACCCAGAACCTCCAGCAAGCTTGGGGTCCAGTTGTATTCAGCACTGTACAAATAGGCAAAGTTCCTTCTCTGAAAACCTTACACTCAAAACAATGTGATAAGAGACTAACAGTGTGACTCTCTCTCCTTGAATTGGAGGAGAACGAAGGCAAAGACCCTGTTCAAGGCTCTGCAAATATGTTAACCCATCTGTTTTTGAACATAGCACCCTCCTGGCCTTAAAATTAAGTCACAAAAATGCAGCAAAGAGGAGGAGGAGCAAGACCAACCTACCATTCGCATTCGCTTTCTTTCAGGGACCTGAACAGAGCAGAACGAGATCATGCTGAGGCATCTAATGTGTGGAGTATGATCTGGCCCTAAACAACTAACCCAACACGAATTAGGAAATCTGTGGAAGAGGCAGGAATTCAACCCAAGACCCCTAAGTTAAAGGCCAATATCTTTAGTATAGAACACTTCTTTATTTTCAATCAAGGTATTGATCAACATCTGGCTAGGGTCATCTGATCCCAGCACTCTTTCCTGCCTAGGCAGGGGGTTGAACTCGATGATCTGCTAAGGTCTCTTCTGACCCTAGCATCTATGAATCTATGGAAGTGGGAGAGAATTTTTTTAAACTAAGGGGATGGCAGGAAACACAGCTGTATTTGCACATAGGGAAGAGATGCTGAGAACATTCCCTTCATTACCTTAGTGCAGAATGCACAGGCTCCATGTACTTGTTGCCACGGTGCTAAAAGTTAAGTAATAGGACATGACAAGGTGTTGGTGCATTGCCTACCTTCTGCCCAACTAGTCAAGCATGGAGAGAGCCTCAATGCCCTGGCACGATGCCTGAGGTCAGAACAGCTTTAAAAGAGTTCCCATTTGGAGAGGGGAAGAAAAATAAATAAATCACTATTTACCAACCATTAAGGCTGTTGCTATTCCACACTCTGGATACTGCAAAGCTCCACTTATTTCTGATTCCACGTGTACATGAATACTCCAGCATCTAAAAATATCGGACTATGAGGGCCTCGTAACAGACTCATATGCACTGGATAAATACTTACCAGAAAGATGCCCAGGGCCATAGAATTTACTCATCAGAAATCTGGTGGGAGGTGCACACCATCCATTTTAAAGCAGGGGAAGGCAAAGTGGAAGGAGTAGGTTGATTTAATTCAATATATTCCTAGTCTGAAGGCTCTCTTCTCTGTCAGCTAATCACGCATCCCTCACTGACAGAAATGACAGAGACGCTAGATAGCATCAGGAGCACAGCATGCAATTGTTCAAATACAGCATGGGCTCTTCACCCCAGTTCACACTTTGCTTTAATTTAATAGTCCACGTAGGGGCTCTTGTTACATCATTACCACATTATTTTTAGATAATTGTCACTGTAATGTCAGGATACGGGTCAATAGCCATTAGATTTATTGCCAAAACTAGCAAGGGATGCGTCAATAAGATGTAAAGAAGTTGACAACTTCTTGAGAAAACCTGCCAACAGGGATTTGGGGCTATAAAACAGCCCCTTCCTTAAAGACATTTTACCTGGCCAAAGGCATTCTAGGATAATGTGGGATCCTGGGTTCAGATCTTTAAAAATGGAAGTATCATGAGTTTGGTGACCTCATTGTGATGATCTTTCTATATGCACAAGACCTGCACAATTTGGATAGTCCTCTTAGGCGCTCACTTTTATTACTCCTATACTTCTTTTTTTTAATTCCTTTTTTTTTATTTTTTATTTTTTTACTTTTCACTCAACACAAAGGACCCAATATTTCTTGATTCTGAATTGTCCTCACCTATCCTTTACCCTTGATTTCAGAAGAAACTGAGACCACTCAGAACTGACATGATCCTTAGAAACATAGAAAATAAGGGTTAGAAGGGCTCTCAGGAGGTCACATCTAGTCCAAATCCCTGCTCAAAGCAGGACCAGCCACAACTAGATCATCCCAGCTAAGACTTTCTCTAGCTGGGCCTTAAAACCTTCAAGGAAGGAGCTTCCACCACCTCTCTGGGTAGCCTGTTCCAGTGTTTCACTACCCTGCTAGTGAAAAAATTCATCTTAATATCTAACCTAAACTTCCCTTGCTGCAACTTGAGACCATTGCTCCTTGTTCTGTCATCTGCCACCACTGAGAACAGTCCGGCTCCATCCTCTTTGCAACCTCACTTCAGGTACTTGAAGGCTGCTATTAAATCCACTGACAGTCTTCTCTTCTCCAGACTAAATAAGCCCAGTTCCTATAGCCTCTCATAAGTCAAGTGCCCTAGCCCCCTCACCATTGTTGTTGCCCTCCACTGGACTCTCTCCAATTTGTCCACATCCTTTCTGTAGTGGGAAGCGAAAAACTGAACACAATACTCCAGATGTGGCCTTGCCAGTGCCAAATAGCAGGGAAGAATCACTTCCCTTGACCTGCTGGCAATGCTCCTACCAATGCAGCCCAGTATGCTGTTAGCCTTTTTGGTAACAGGGGCACACTGCTGGCTCATATTCAGCTTATCATTCACTGTGACCCCCAGGTCCTTTTCTGCAGAGCTGCTGCCCAGCCGGTCAGCCCCCAGCCTGTATCGGTGCATGGGATTGTTCTGTCCTAAGTGCAGGACTTTACACTTGTCCTTGTCGAACCTCATGAGATTTCTTTTGGTTCAATCCTCCAATTTGCCTAAGTCACTCTGAGTCCTATCCCTACCCACTTCAGTGCATCTACTACTCTCCCCAGTTTGGTGTCATCTGCAGACTTGCTGAGGGTGCACTCTATGCCATCTTCCAGGTCACTGATGAAGATCTTGAACAAAACCAGCTCCAGGACCTGGTGCACACCACTGGATACCAGCTGCCAACTAGACATCGAGCCATTGATTACTGCCCTCTGAGCCCAATGATCCAGACAGCTTCCTATCCACCTTACAGTCTATTCATCCAGCCCATACTTTCTTAGCTTGCCTGCAAGAAAGTTGTGGGAGACCATATCAAAAGCCTTGCTAAAATCAAGGTACACCACATCCACTGGTCTCTCCACACCCACAGAACTAGTCATCTCATCATAGGAGGCAATCCTATGATAGTCAGGCATGACTTGCCCTTCATGAATCCATGCTGACTGTTCATATCCCTTGGTCCTTACAGTACCTCTTCCCTATTGTCCAGTTTGATGCAACTTCTCAATGTACAGAGAAGTAGTATACACAGTACAAGCAAAACCTGTTAAGTAATTAAGAATATCTGTTTCAAATTTTTTTTATGTTCCACCCTTGGTGTGGTCCCCCTGCAACAAATTCGAACGCACTGTGGTCCCATTAAAATAGACTCCACGGCTGCCTCTACAAGCGCTTGTTCACATGCTAATTAGACTGCCCCAGCATCACCTCACTGTCACATGTATTAAGCCCCTGCACATTTTAAAATGGTGGTGGGGGCGCGTTATCTAAACCTCATTGAATGAGGTTTAGATAAAGCTTCTGTGACTATCTTTAAACACAGGGGGACTTAATACACATGAGGACAAGCCGTGTTAGTTACAGTGCCTGTTCAGGAACTGTTCTAATTAAAATGCCCTCCTCCCTGAGCACATGTATAGGCAGCCCAAGAGATGTGAGCTGTATTTCCACTTCTGCCAAAGATCCACTGGGCAACTTCGGGCATTTCCTGTCCATGACTCTGTTCCTGCTCCCACCCTTTGTCTCTTTGGTCCATTCCTGAAGACATGGACTGTCTCTTACTCTATACTTGGCCAGCACCTGGTATAATGGAGTACTCATCTTGGTCAGGGCTTCTAAATAATCCTGTTATGCAAGTAATGATCACTGGGTTTTGTTTCAAACCTTGGCAAAATTTTTAACCTATCTAGGAGACTTGGCAGCCTAAGTGCTATTTTCAAAAATGACTTGGGTCCCTAAGTTGCTTTGGTGGTTCAAGACATTTTACCATTTATCTATACATCTGCTTTTTACTCAAGAGACCTGTGCATTAATATGCCAGAGTAAAATATCAATGTTTTCTCTGTGCCCTAGTCACTGCTGCAACATCTCACGCTCTAAGTGTTGTCTGCATGATGAATGTGTTAGAAGCTTATTATTTTATTCATCACCAAGGCCGGTGTATACTCAGATGACTATGCCAAACAATTATTGAAAATAAAAATTATCTAGCCGTTCTTAGTCAGCATGGTTGTAAACTAAATGTCACAATAACTTCCAAACTGACAGGCAGTTCCCAGATGACTCTCAGAAACCTAGTCTCTTAATTCCATTATTCCTTTAAGAAGCATTTGTTTTAATCATGCTGCAGTGGGTATCAGACTCACTTTAGGTTGTCCCAATAAGAATAATTTACTTTAACGACAACAACTCTCGTTTTGCCTCAAGGGATTAGTAAAGTCTATAAAATCCATTATCCTGCCATTAAAAACTGAGGATGAGATTTCCAAAGATGCCTAAGGGATTTGGATGCAAAATTTCCATTCATTTTACTGGGAATCTGGCGTTCAAATACATTAGGCATGGAGGAAAAATCTCACTGTTTATCACCAAATTCCTCCACAGTTCTGCATGAGATACTGTAGTCATTGTCTACTAAGCCTGGGAGTGAATGGAGAAGTAAATTCGAGATACCTCAGATACAAGTGCATGATAGCCATTGATGAACACTAACTATTTAGCAGCATTAACCATGTCATGCATAATACCATTAAACTCTTTTCATACAATTTTCTTTACTTAAGCATCTCACCCAACAAAATTATGCTCAAAGTAGCTATTTTGACTAAAATTCTTTCTGGAATGGACCCCTGCTCCTTTCAAGCATCATTTCCCATTCCTAGCTCTTTGCTTTTATATGTTTATCTTAATCAAAGAACCTCTCCACATTTTCGTTATACATAACCTACCCATTACATGAAAAGCTTCATGTAACTGCAGTCTGAGAGCACTACACAGTTTCATTTCAGTTAATGGCTGATGGATCTGCTTTTAATATCCTTTCATTTATGTATATCACTTTAATATTCAGAAGTTAGCTAATGTGTATAATGTACTCTGAAGGGAAGTGCTATAAGTGATAAGCATTATCAGCCTTGGTAACATGATAGGTAATCCACATTTCTTTGAAGTGTTTTAAGTGTGTTAAGTGCCACTTTAAAAAGGGGAAAAGTTATTTACATAAGACAATGTAAAAGGACACATTTCAAAATGTGCTTCCAATTTGCTTTTGTTATGAGTTTTAATGTGCAAATTGTTCAAGCAGATAGCTGAGCAACGTGCATGTGCATCTTTTGCAAACATTAATTCAGAGTGCAGCGTGTGCAACTAGACCTGGAGATGAAAATGTAAAGAATGCTTGAAAAATTACCCTACAATATTGAACGGGAAAGTATTCTGAGGTTCTAAGCGGATTTTTAGCAACTGTCACATCCATCTACCATACTGTCTCATATACCAAACACCTCCAAATAAGGCATACACCTTGGTTCTAGAAGGCAGCAGGCAAGAAGAGAAGATTTTTCCAGTCACCACGGGAGTGGGGGTGGGAGGGGTGGTGACTGAGAGATGGGTTACACCATCTTCGAAACAGAGTGCCCAGGAGGCGTGGCATCTCAGGAGACCATGTGGGTGAAGCAGCAAGAGCTTCCTGACATGGCAGAACAGCAACAAGGCTAAGCCCTACAGGGTTAACACAGGATTAAAAAATTACACTTTTCTGTTTAGCCACATTTCACTTTCAGCTTGCCCTTTACTACTGCAATCTCATTATTGCTGGAGATTCTGATACTGAAAGGAAATTCTTGCTATTCAAGCTAGCAGGGTCTCAAAAACAACTTCTATTCCTATTAGACCTTGTAATGTATCTATTTTGGTTTTTACTAATTACAATTTAAATGCTGAATCTAAAAATGAAGCTGGCTTTGTCCCTTCAAAGCATTTTTTCCCAGTATTTTTCTGAGGCTTCATGTCGGTGCACAGAACGTTTATACCAACACACACATTTTTCACTCTATTCACCAAGGAGCTCTGCTCCTAATGACTTCAATGCACTATCCAGCTTACTGGATTGAGCCATTTGTATACAATGGCTAAAGAGTGCTAGACAGTTTGCGGCTTTACACCGGTAGCCACTGGACTTGTTAGTAATAATAAAGACAGACTCTAATGCTGTAAGCTTCAGGGATGTCAGATCAGGATTCAAACTCAGTGTCTGTCTGCCTGCTTACATAGTCCTCATTGCTACAGTAGCTGGGAGCTCCACAACCATGAACAAATTTTGTCCTTACAGCACCCCTGTGAGGTAATGAAGTGTTAGCCTCATTTTATACATGGGGAACTGAGGCACAGGGTAGATTAAGCTTCTGACCCCAGTCACTCGGGGATCCAGGTTGAGTCAGGAGTCAACCTTGGTTCCCCAAGTCCCAGATCAGCAGTTTATCCACAAGCCCCTACACTGCTTCCTACACTCAAATTCACATCAACATTTAATTAGCAAATTCTTTGAATATTGACATAACCATAACAGCCTTGACTATAGACCTCGGAACAAAAAAATCTCCATTTATGCAAACCGGATGCGACAGGAAGAGCAAAAGCAAAGAAAGCAGTATAAAATCAACTTCTGGGGTCATCATTCCTTCTTCATACCACACTGGAGCGCTAAATACACTGGTACAGGCAAAAGTCCTGGTGCTCTGCCCATTCAGGGAAACCATTTATGAAGCCCTACGCTTCTGACCAGCTTCTTGATGCCTTGGCAGCTGACAGGAGGGCAGTATACTTCCCCATGGGAGGATCAGGCTTGTGTTCAACCTCTCAAGACAACTTGCACCTCAGGCAGGTAGAAGCTGAGAGCAAGCACCAAGGTGACCCTCTCTGTCTCTGCGGAGAAAAGGCAAATGCTGCATTGCTGTGGAATATTTCCCTTCCTACCACCCAGCACGGAAGCAAGCACAGCCTCCAGAAGAACAGGCAAGCAAGAAAGGGAGTACAATCAAGACTGCTACAGTGGTGGATGAGGAAAAAACCACCCTGAATATACCTTTCAAAGCCAGTCCCTGCCTTATGGAAGGGATGGCAGCTTCTTGTTAGATTAGAGTGGCCAACCCCACCACAGACACACACAAAAAATAATCAGTCTCACCTTAAGCAAAATGTTTGTGATCTAATCACTTTACAAAATAAGCTGGGGTAATCCTGCAAGATAGCAGGATTTATTCTCAAAGCCAGTCCAATTTGAAAATATCTGGCCTGGTCTTTCAGCTAGCTATAGGGGAACCCTAGGCCTATATACATTACTGTCGTTATATTAAGATAGATACCTACATGACAATCATAGTATCAAAGCCCCTCACAATCATTAGCATTAATCTTTGTATCTTTTGCATTTTTCCCCTTTGTACGGGACAGAATTAGGGATGGAAGGGACCTCTAGAGTCACCAAGTTCAAGCCGCTGCATGAATGCAGGACAGACTACTCCTAACTCATGCCTGTCAAATACTTACGCAGGCCCTTCTTGAAAACCTCCAATGAAGGAGATTTTATAACTTCCCTGGCGAGCTTGTTCCATTGCCCTACTCTTCTGACAGTAAGGAAGGGTTTTTTTCTCAGCTTTAATCTAAAACTGCTGCAGTTTAAGCCCACTGCTTTGTGTCATGTCCTCCCAAGTAGAGAGAACAGCTGTTCTCCTCCTCTCTGTGGCAGATTTTCAAATATTTGAAAACTGCTATGATGTCTCCACTTAATCTCCTCTTCTCCAAACTAAACATATCTGATTCTCTCCACTTTCCTTCATACGGTTTGCCTTCTAACCCCTTTATCATCTTTGTCAACCATCTTTGGATCCTCTCTAGTTTCTTTACGTCCTTCCTAAAACGTGGAACGGTGCACAGTACTCCAGCTGAGACCTAATCAGTGCTGAGTCGAGTTGTACTACTGCCTCCCAAGTCTTGCATGCAATACTCCTGCGAAACTGCATTTGGGTTTTTTTGAGACTCTCACGTTGCCAACTCATGTCGAGTCTGATCCACTAGAACAACCAGATTTGTCTCATCAGTGTTACTGCCTAGCCATTACTCTCTCATTCTGTACTTGTACACTTGGTTTTTCTTCTCTAGGGGTAACAATTTGTATTAGTCTTCACTGAATTTCTTTTTGTGGTCTATAAACCAGATTTACATATTATTCAGATCATTTTGAATTCTACTCCTATCCTCCAAAGCATTTGCAACACCGCCAGCTTCTGTGTCAAATGCCAACTTGATCAAGGTGCTCAGCTCCAGCATCCAAATCATTAACAAAAGTATTAAATAGCATCACACCCAGCCAGCAGAAGTCCACTCAAACCTCCTGCTGTTCTGACATTGAGCCACTTATACTTGTTCTTTGCTTGGCGTTGTTCAGCCCATTATGAATCCACACAGCAGTAACTCTATTATAAGCATGCCACATGGGACAGTACCAGAAGCCTTACTAGTCCATACTATTTCCATATCATCCACCAAACTTGTTTCCTTATCACATAAGGATATTAAGTGGACTCAGCATGGTTCATCCTTAACAAGCTCATGCAGGATCTGGTGAAGGAGGTAGGGATGGATTAAACATGCTTTACAGAGCATATAGATGACTTGCCCAAGGTCGCACAGAAAATATATAGCTGAGCTAGAAATTGAACGACAATTCCCTATCCATTAGACCTTTAATCCTCACCTAAGTATGTCCCAGGAACGGGAGAAGTAGTTTTCCTGAGGCCAGTGAGCGGTCAGAGATGCCCAGGACACCAAAGCGGTAGTTGGGCTTGCCTGGTTACATGCACACATGTATAAATGTGCAGAGTCTTTTTCTGAATATGAGTCTGCAATGCACAGTTATCATGCACAATGAACTGCAACAAAATCCACAGCTCTTCAGACCAGTGGGGGCCAACCTTTTGGGAAAGCATGCCACAAATTAGTCCCTCACCTTCCCTGAGTGCCACTCCGATCCCCTTTCTCGGCCTGACCTGCCGCTCTGCTTTTTCCTTCCTGCACTGTGCCCCCTGCCCAGTCTACTGCTTTGTTTTCCACTTCTGGCCCTTTCTGCCACTGTGTTGCCTATCTCCTCCCCAATCTGCTGTGTGCCACACAGAGGCCTCCTGTGCCACTTGTGCCAGGTTGGGTACTCCTGCCTTAGATCATGCCCAACATTCAGCTGCTATAGATGCTGTGGCAGGGCACTGGGTGTGCCTGCCACTTTAAGGCCCGGGAGCTGGCAGCCTCCAGGTGCCTGATGAGGGCAGCCATTTTGGAGCCAATATAAAACCAGGCGGTTTGGCTGCTGGAGGCCAGGCAGCAGCAGCATCTGGCTGGAGAGCTGTTAGCAGAACACCGGAGGTATGGGGGAGCTGTAAGGGGATGGAAGGAGGCTCCTGGTCCTGGGCATGACCTGAAAACTGCGCCCTGCTGGGAGTGGGTGGCCTGGTGGGGCTCCCAGTGGCGCGGGAGCCCCCAGGAAATGCCAGGCCAGTTACCACCCCGGTGGAAGGTGAGATGGGGCGTCTTAACCCCTTGCCCCCACCACCGGGTGGGTTAACCCTGAGAATTGGAGGGCCCAGAGGGGGACCCAGAGAGTTAGTGCGAGGGGCTAGAGACCCGCCCAACCATGGGAGTACCCTCGACTGGCGCAGGCTGGGGCCAGGACCCAGGGAGGGGTCAAAAGGGCCAGGGGGCCCACCGCGAGGGACACCCAGAGCTGGAGGCCTGGGGTTCCAACTGGCTTGGAGGTGGGCCAGGGCAAGTTGCCATAGGTCCAGGAGGGACCACACCTGAGAGGGGAAGATGGGTTTTGGGGGGGCAAGGTAGCCCGGATGATGGCGGAGAGGCCGCCAGATGGTATGGACTAGGGACGGGTCTTGTACAGATGAATCTGGGGTCCAGCATGGGGCCGCCAAATTAGTGAACATCAAGATGCCATCTGCAAGGCTTGGGCTGCGGTATGGGGATGGAAGGAGCCACAGATGGCGCCCCCTGGTTCCCCGGAGCACAAATGGACAGCCTCCCGCTTAAGGAAGATCTAAATGAACCAGTTAGGATCAAGTCTTGGCGAGGGACAATAGGCAGGTGGTTGGCCCAAGGACAGGTGGGCGGGCCATAGAGAGCGGCCCCGAGGAGGAGGTCCCCTGTCACAGATGGAGATGAGGAGAAACGTTAAGTTTGGATGAGAAGATAAAATAAAAACTTACAAACATTAATTGAAATAGAAGCCACAAGAACCTTCTCCAGCAGTATTCACAGCCTTTCATTAGTTTTCTTGAATTATTTGCAGCATAAGAAAAACTGCATTCACAAAAAAAACGATATCACCAAAGTTACAAGTTTCCAAAATACTTGTACAAATGTATATATTCACACAAAAAAAAACCCCCAACAAATCAGGCCAAAAGAGACGGCATGGGTACTCAGGAAATCCTCTGTCAGCCATCCAGTTTGGGAGCAGGGCAAAAGAAATGTTCTGTACAATGCAGCAAACAGAGGGAAGAGAAAATTAGATAGAGTGATACTTACAGCAAGTAGCTCATGACAAGCCGCAGGCTGAAATGTACTTGTATAAACTATTTACCTAATAGTTCTGAGCCAACAAATTTATAAAGATCTAAGTATCTTTTGTGGATTTATGAGCAACAAAAAGGGAGGGAATTAATCAAATATACTGCTTACTGTGAACAGTTACCAATCCTTAATGTAATACAATACCCACATCAAGCATTCATCTGAAAGGCAGTCTAGAAAATGCCAGCCTTCCAAGGGCTAAATTATAAATTGTTGTGTACAGAGCCTAACAAGAAACAGTAACCCCACCTTACACCAGCTAGAAACTACTCTGAGCCCATCAAGGTGCATCATCCAGAAAAGAAAGCTAAGCAGGTTCTAAGTGATTCATCAGTCAGTACAGCTGCAACTATTTTAAGCTGCACTTTATATTTCCAGAAACCTGAATGGCCTTATCTTCTTCCTATCTGTCCGAACAGGTCATTTAAGATGGGAGATCAGGTTTGTGTCTGGGATAGCATTTCAAACCTTGCATGAAGAGCACACATGGAGAGGATTGGGGGCTATGCGGCTAATTACAAAATGTCATTACAAATAAAATATTGATTCTGTAGCACAGTGCAGTTATCAGCCATCAGCAAAGAATCCCACGGATTTTAATGGCCAATGTTCACCCAGAAAGTTTCCAGGGAAAGAGGAGGAATGCAATGAAGTGTGCAGCTGGAATTCCTAAAATGGTTTATACCAAAAAAATCCCAAAACCCTGGCAATAACGGGAAGCACAGCCAATGCTTGGCAGAACGCAGCACATAAGAAGAATTTAGGCTTAACGTATACTTTGGGCAAACATTTCCTGCTTCTTTCTATGGGGCTGAACTACAAGGTGTCCTCTGAAAGCACCAGGATACCATATTCTACTACCCTGAATACTTAGCGCAACCTGTAACTTCTAGACCACAAATAATTTTTACAATAAAATGTTAAAACATACCCTGAGAGAAGAATTTTACTGGCTAATGAATTTTGCAAGGAGAAGCCCTAAATGCACGGTTTGGGATCAGTTCGCTAGTTGTCACTAAAATGCATTATTTTTATGATACATATTTAAAAATCACAAGCAAAGTCATACTAGGTGCCTGCATGTGTGAAGCAGGTGCTAAGATTTCAGCCTGGTCATTCTCCCTCAAGTGACTGGAGTTAAGATGAACTCCAGTTTTGGACATGAGGAAAAATCATTTTTGAGAAGATGTTTTATCTTCTATTACATCCCAAGATGTAAGGATCATCTGAAGCCATGTCGCTACTGCTTGAATTTGCACAAGATTTGCACTGATGGATGTTGGTTCTTATTTCTTTTTATCATTTTTGTTCACCTCAGGTCTTGCCTTACTGATGCATAAAGCTTATGTACCCCAGGGGTCAGCCTATGTAAGCACATTAAAAAATTAAATATCCTGTGGACCAAAAATATACTTGACCTCAAGTTATACAATGAACATATTTGAGCCTATTTTTTTTCCAGGCAGACTCATTAGTACTGCTACAAATTATACTTGTATGGAAAGGCCATAGAGAGAAATAGCTACCTTTAATGAGCATGGCTTAGAGTCTCCCCTAGGAAAGCACTTGTGGTTTGGGTGAACATTGATTCTATCCCATTTCATAGTGCTTACATATTTGGTAGCATTTCCTAGCACTACTACAAGGTAGTGGATGTGTATGTTATACTATAATGCAAATGCCAGCATGCTGAGAGTTTACTACAGATGGTGGCACGCTCAAAAGCGTCTACCACGTCTACCTTTCACACTAAATTTTCAGCTCGGGTATTTCCATTTGCCATAGTGGAATCAGCCACAGGTTCCTATAGGGTTGACTATCTTGTCTCTGAGACCAACTAATGTCAGCTTTCACTTGCTCCTTAGTCATGGAGTTCAGTGACAGAGCATGTGGGCGCAGAGTGCTTCATACAGTGGGACTCTTAGCTCTGGCTAGAGGCTCTAGGTAACACCACACTGTAAATGAAGATGGTGGTAATGAGGGAGACCATCTTTCTGACTCTGCTGATGAGAACATTATGCTCTGGAGATATCAAGGGTGATATCGGATATGTGTGTCCTAACAAATATCACTGCAGACATTATTCTTCTCTTCAGAAGTGCCTAAGTTATCCTTTCTGAAAACCCTCAGACTTTGTAACTCAACAACATCCTGCAGGAATTTCACAGGTTCATTATATGGAACAGTTTTTACAAAGTATTTCCCATTTACTTGTTTCAACATCATTTCAATTGCTTCTGTCAGATAACTCGGGGTTTAGATTTGACATAAGCCCCCTTTGCTGGTGGGATAACGCATGAAAGTGTGGAGCAGCACTGTAAAATAACCCACTTTTGATTAGCTTAGTGCCTCTAAACTGACCCTCTCCTCTTTCCCAAAACCAAGTATTGGGCGAGATAACAATGAGGACAGAAGACAACACCAACAAACATAAGCTGCATTCCAGTACCTGTCTGACATCCGCTGGATAATGCTGCTTTCTGCAATAGTTCAGATTCAGTACACAAGCACCGATCTGCAAGGGTGCTCATTTCAGTTGTACAGAATCAAGCATGAGTTTAGTATTCAAGAATCACGGAGGGGAGCTATACAGGCGTTCCACAAAACATTAACTATGCTAATTTTGCCAAACTGAAAGCTGTAGTCTTTTATACCCATAGATACAGGCAGCTATAAATGGGACTCTTGATTGAGATCACGTTCCTACTTGCGAATCTATAGGGAGCACTTTAAAAAAATTAGCTTTTCACAGTCAGTGTTTTAATTAGATCTCTCACCTACGTTTCTTACATCTCTTACAACATGTTTCTCTATCCCGCATGGCATTTTGAAAACTCCCTTTCTGCGTCTCAGAACTACTGGACCTGGTGAGATTTTAATAGAAACCTCTGCACTGTGCTATAAAGAGAAACATTACTAGAGGTTTTAATTAGCAGCTGTCAAGGCTGAGCCATAGGAAACCTTGAATTGTTTGTTTAACTTATTGCAAAAAGCCCATTTATTGTCTGACCTACTGCATTTGAATGATGCACACACACACAAAAAAATACTTAAGTGATTTAAAACTTTCCCCCGCTTCCCCCCCAAATAATAAACATCTGGTGGTAAAAGCCATTTTCTCAATCAATACACAGCATGCTTCTCTAACCTTAGGTTTGGCTGCTGAACTAGTTTCTCATCTCCCATGATGGAATCATTTCCTGACCCGCACAACAAAACTGAAAGCCAGCATAATGTCATTATACAGTCCTCCCCTCTTAAAAGAACCTCATACATCAGATCCTCAAGCAGATTCAGTCCGTTTCCTCAAGATAAAGCTCCGGCAATGAGACAGGCGAGCGGGTCTACTTTGGGCAAACTTCAAGAATCGCCGCGACCTCCCTCTCCCTGGCCGGCTCTTTTCATTTTCTCCCCTACCCTGTTTCCAGCCCCAGCTGCCCCCCACCAGGCATGGACAAACACAAGTGCCTACCATTGAGCTGCCGGTAGACGATATCCTCCAGAAGCGAGAGCCGTTTCAGGACCGCATCCTGGAGAGGGCTGATGCCACCGTGGGCCGTCAAGTTGGCCACTTCGGCCCTGGGGTGGACTTCGTGGAAGGAATCCCCCGTCTTCACAGCGATGGGTCTGCACTTGGCTAGGAAGAGGACGAAGCCGGCCACGGCCAGCAAGTTGAGCGCCAGCAGCACTTTGACTCGCCGCAAAGAAGCCATCAAACTTCCCTGTCGGCTGCGGGGCTAGTGCAGGACGGCGCTGGCGGGGGGCCGCAGGTGAGGGCGCATCCCAGGCGGGGGTCCTGCGGGCAGAGCGGAGTGGAGGCGTGGAGCCCCGTCCCTCCCTCTCCCCCTCCTTCCCTCCCTCCCGCCCCGCAGGTGCGCCCCAGGGGGGGACTGCGGCAGGGCTCCCGGGGGTCCCCGCTGTCCAAGCGTGCGGGGCACCGCTGCGGCAAAGCCCCTGCACCCCCTGCCCACCCCACCCATCCCCAGCAGCACGCACTGGCACTGGTGCTGGTGTGGGGCGGCCCCCGCATCCTCCTCCTCCTCCTCCTCC
>JAGPOW010002118.1:7271854-7298458 GCA_030014935.1 Caiman crocodilus | reverse complement strand
GTCCTTTTGTGTCCACGGCGTGTGGGGCTGAAGCTTGGCGCGAATTTGACGCTGCAAGCGGGAAACGACCGGTAAGGGTTGCAGCTCGATATAGTGTCGATACCAGTTAAGATGTCCAAGTAGTTGTTGTAGCTTGTGTTTGTCGGTGGGAAGAGTCTCATTAGCGATTGGCTCGATGTCAGGAATCGATTTGTGTGTAATTGCGGCTCTTTTGTTGCCGGTGAACTGAGTCCCAAGGAAGAATATACACGCCGACGGCTCGGCGTGCGATTTGTTGAGATTAACAATCCAACCCTCATGTTGTGGATGACTGATTAGACGATCCATGAGATTTTTGAGTTCATGATGATTGTGGCCCATGATAGCGAGGTCATCGACACAACTCCAGATTTGTAGTTTGGCAGAGGGTGGTAGGGGGTTCGAAGTTTGGAACCTAGCTAGTGTTGAGTTCATGGCATTAGTCACTAGGGCTGAGGCATTACGATACCCCTGGGGACAAACGGTCCACTTGTATATCGTGCCCCCCACGCACATGTTCAAGATGCCTGTGGTGTCTGTAATGGGGAAGGAGTAAAACATGTTCTGTAAGTCCAGAGTGGTTCCCCACCATTTGGCACTTTGGAATTGAGCCATTTCAAATAAGCACTGCGGTAACGTGGATGCGTTCGTTTGAACGAGTGGCTGGCAGCGCTTGTTAGCTTCCCGGTAATCTACAAGGCGAACCTCGTTGGGTTTTCTGAGTTTGGCAATTCCCCATCCCGGTGACAGGTAAACACTTGCTGTAACTGGTTTAATACATCCCTGCTGTTCAAGTTGATGCAGGAGGGTTTGTAGCGGATTTTGTAAACCGCTTTTGGTTGGGATGGGTTTATACCGCCAAGGTGTCATAGTTAAGAATGGGTTGATGCCACTCCGCTTCTAGGACGACAATTGGGAGTGCCTCGAGGACAGTTTGTTTTAGCTGTAAATTTCTGATACCTGGGATGCCTAGGATATTGACATTTCCTAAGACTGCCGTTAGGGGTTGGTCATGACCCTGAAAGCAAAACTTTACCAGTTTTGCTGTAGCAATGGTGTTCAGTCCCTGGACTCAAATGGTTTTTGTCGTCGCCTCGTGGGGTGCTATTGGAGTGACGACGTTGACTTGGGTTCCTGTATCTAAAAGCAAGCAAACTTCTTTTTCGGAAGTTGGATTAGTAGGGTTGGTTATATGTAGAGTAGCATAGGGACGGGGGTCCACAGGGTCACAGGATCTTGGGCTGCCAGCGGTTCTGGCAGCCGCTACTCGTTTTTTTGCTTGTCTTGGAACTAGAACCCCAACTGTTCAGCCAGTGACTTTTGTCCCACATCTCCCAGGGCGCGAAGTTGTGACTTGGTGAGTCCGGACTGATTAAGGAGGAAGCCAAACCTGGCTCACTCCTCAGGGGTTCGCATGGGAAGTTCGTTTCTACGGCCTGGTACTTTTGGTCCCTCTGGTTGGGAAACCGGGAAAGCACTAGCCTTTTGCTTTTCGCCCGTCATGAGGCTCGTGATTTCGTGGAGCTTTCCCAAGGCCATGCTCATTGGATCATTAGCGCAGGTTCCCAGCAGTATTTTTAGATCTATGTGGCAATGAGGGGGAGCGTACACCTCTATTGCGGCCTCGATTGTGGCTGGGGACAGCGGAATGTTCCCGGGATCGAACAAGTGGAGCTGAGGCCAGTATTGTTGCTGCTGTTTTAGGCTTAGGCCAAGGGGGTGTCTTTGCGGACTCCAGAGAACGTACTGCATGCCGCCAAGGCCATGTATTAGGCCCAAGGAGTCATAGGGGCCTCTTCCTTGGTGCCATACATGGGCCCGATTGTCCTAAGATTGCTACGACCAGGGCGGGGAGAGGAATATTCCACTGGGTATTGTGGAGGATTATTCCCGTATCCCCAGTTGCCCCTGCACTCCATCCCGGCTGTCGAACAAAATAGCTCACCTCCTCTTCGTCGACTACCTCGGACCCAAACTCGATGACTAGTTGTCCTAGCCACTGTATGGGGGTTTCATTGGGCTTTTGTTTTGAGGAGTCGTATAGTTCTTTTAACTTTCCCCGGTTTCGGGTGCGATAGGTGAGGGTTTGGGTGGTTTGGCCCCCCCGCATCTGTGGTATATTTTGTGATTGCTATCGGATGTGCCTGTGCTGTGGGGGGCTGTGACCCGGATAAATCAGGATATAACTGTTTTACTTGCGCTGGGTACAGGGTGGGGATAGTTCCGCTTTTTTCGGGGTTTTCCGGCTCCCCTGTGGGCAGTTCGGGAGGCGGTGCGGAGGCAGTGACATAGGGGGGCAGCATTTCTTGGGGCCCTCCCTCAGTCGTTTTGCCCTGGGGTTCTTTGTCGGTGCCATTTTGGGGCGTTGGTTCACACGCCTGTAACGCTGTATGAGCGGCGGAATGAAGCTGTGCTTCCAAGTCTGCATTTTCTCGCAGCGAGCTCATTAGAGCTCGGAACAGAACATTTATTATTCTTCCCTTGTCCCTCTTAGGTCCGCCCCACTCAGTGGGCGTGCAGCTTTCTGTCTCCAAGTCCTTACAGAGCTTGGTGATCATTTCATGCCCCCTAGATCCCGGGGGAATTGCCAGGCAGTTAAACTTAACGGCTGGGGTGGGCTCTCCACCCTCTTGGATATGCCGAATGCAACAGGCTAATTCTTGGACCGGGGTTGCACCCCCTTTTGGGCTGGACTTGATTCGGACTAGGGTCACGGTTTCTACTGTGGACGAGAATCTGAATAGCACATTGGAGCTGGATAGCAAGCATCCAAGCGCCGCTGGGGTCAGTCTGGTCACCATCCACTCCTTGTGGGCGGTCTCTCCTGACTCCTGAGCCACAATGGAGTCTAACGAAAGGAACCCAGACACCCCTGAACCCGCGGTGGCGACGGTCCCTCCTGCCTGGTGGAATGCGACATGGGCCCAAAGGTGGTCGCTGGAGGTAACCGGACGAGTTCCCAGCCTCCATGGGCAGTTCATAGTCAGTTCCAAGCTGATGTCACCTCCCGAAGATCCTGTTCGTGACGCCATGTCTGGGTGGCGTTGGGCCCCCAGTTCCGATTTAGTCTGGGTCGAACAGGTGGGTGGTTGTGAACTGACTAGGCTCAATGTGTTTTGGTTTTAAAGAAAGCTTTACTTACGTCGGCTTAGGCGAGGTGGAAATTCTTAGTTACAGTGACAGGAGAGTAGAGGTAATGGATTAGGTTTGCGAAGCGCTGAGTATAATCGCTCAAAGGCCTACGTGAGGAATGTCACGACAACGCTAACGGGAGAGTGGCGAGATGGCTGGCTTGTCACCCCGGAGTCTCTCAAAAATGGACTCCGCATTCCCTGTTTTATAGTACAACATGTGGGCTCGACCAATCATTGTGTTTTTCGTGTTATGCCCATTTTTGGTTGTACTACTGCTGTGGGGAGGGTTCGAAACACTTTGCTGTTTGAGCATTATTGTCTGTGCCAGGAGCATTTTTTTATAGGACGCTGTTCTGACAGAACTGAAGTCAGCAATGACTTCCTGAATTCAAGGAACCTTGGCTGTGAGTTACAGGATGTTTGCAAAGCAATTTTTTTTGATAGTCCTATGCACAAGTTAATTATTTCAATTATTAGATTGCTCAGTCTCTCTGATGAATCTGCAGGCAGGGGTGATATCAGGAAGCCTGAATCAGTCTACCTTTACGAAGAGGGAGGGAAGAAAATGGTATGCCCTTTCTCCCTACTGAGTGAGTCATCAAAACTAGAACCTCAGAGGTAGTCACCTAAAGTCCTGGCCCAACTTGTGGTGATTATGAAGCCTCATGTCAATTCCGGTGCACATGGATCCAGCAAAAGTTTTTTCCGGCAACACAAGTAAAATGTAGAAATACAAGCAGCTAAATATGTATATTAAGACAGAAAACAGAGCCTTTCAAATCATACTCCATTTGGGAATATTTCCATTGGGTTTTCATTTGGGAAACAGCATTTGCTCCCTGAAGAGTTTAAGAACGTACATGCACAAGTTAGCCGCACAAGTTTTAACACCCTCCTGGCAAGGTTTACATGCGAGACACTCCTCATTTTGTTTTTTCGTGCAAGGTAGGAAATAGAGCTAAGGCAGGAAACAGAAGTGTCACCATTTTTCAGACCCTCAAAATAACAAAATTCAACAAACGGCCATCATCTGGAACTAATGGCTGGATGCCACTGAAATGTCTTACCCCATGATCTGTACTAGGGCCTCTTCCCTTTGTCTCTTTCCCATTTGCAAAAGTCCTAAGAGGAATCAGACAGAGCAAGGCCCTTTCTTGCACACCTTTCAAACTACACACAAGCTGTCCTTGAACATCCCTCTGCATACTACACATCCTCCGCAGGAACCCTTCCATCATATGTCCCTCCTGATCATCAGTAAGGTAGCTGAACCAGAACCACTCACTTTTTGGGAAGATAAAAGAGGAGTCAGAAATTACAGAGAGGCCAAAATGCAGATGAAAATGGAAACCTGCATGAATCCTGAAGTATATCCTATCCAGAATACTAAATTGCAATATGGCAGCCTCCATCATTACCCAGTGGGTATCACCTGACCGGTTCTGCTGCACAGAGAAGGGATCTACTTTCAATCAGCCTGCTGCCACCTGTGTGGTCTTAAGTGTTTCACTATTAACATATCTGTCTGTTGATGCTATTGTACTGTCTCCTAGGTGATATGGGGGGCAAGGAATGTACTCCAATTTGCACACTAGAATAAGAAAAGGCAATTGGAGTGTGCAGAAGAAGGTGCTGTATCACACTGCAAAAGATCAAAAGAAGATTGTGCTCTGTGGCATGGAAATCTTGAAGAAGAAAACCACCCACTCACCCCCGACTTAGAAAAGCTGATGCTTTGTTTATACTGTGCAGCAATACTGTGAGACCTGAGGGAATTAAAAAACAAATGCAATTTTCCACAGATATACAAAGCCTATGGAAATCATCAACCCAAAGCATCAACCCCAACTCTATAGATCTGGGGTTTTGGCTCAAATGGAGACCCACACCACAGACAGCAAAGCTAGTATTCTCTCTCTGCCCATTTTCATTTTTCTCATACAGTGGCTGAATGAAAATGCTATTACAAAATAAACAAGAAAAGGAACAAAGAAATACTTAACAAGAATGGTGAGAGAAGGCCAATTTGTGTGTCTAATATGCTGGAAAATTTCTATTTCTGCCTAATACATTGAAGCCAATATCAGCAGTTTATATTCTGTATATATGCTGGCCAAAATAATTATTTCTCTCTTTCTGAGGAAAAAAAAATCCACTAAATCATGAATATTCAATGGATCAATTACTGCCATAACAGTCTTCTAGCTAAAAGCTCTGCTCTGTGAACACAATGAACACTGGCTGCCAGTTACAAACCTTTCCCCCCCCCCAGAGTAATTTGGTTTTCTGAGGTTATGTCATCCGGATCATCCTCTCACTTACACAGGCATAAAGGCTTTGTATCGCCATCGAAAAACTGAAGCAGATGTTCTTCACAACTCTGCTGCATCTTCAGCACTCAGGAAACAAAAACTGGCTACAAATTAGTTATCGGCACACCTCCCAGGAGATAGCTGGTACAGCCAGCTTCTTGTGCAGCCTTCTCCACAGCTTCTGGTGAAGGCAGTTATGGGAGACTAGGACACTGAAGAAGAGGAGAGGAGGTGGTTGGAGTCCACCAACCCTCAGCTGGTTAAGAGTCCCAGGGGGCACTATCATTTTCCACATATATCACAGGTTATAACTCAGAAGTGTTTGCCGAGTCAGGGATATTGTATCTTGATTCTCCAATGCCTTCCCCTCTGTGGCTCCCTGGCCACAGAGAATCTGGCCTGTTGTGTTTTCCTGGCTGAAAGCAAAATATATATAAAGCCACATGACCTGCAGCTCTTAACTTGACCTTTGACTTTGAATCTCCCTGTGAAAACTGAAGAAAAACACCAGCAGAAAAAACCCTTACTTTCCCCTTCAAAATCAAAAATTGAAATTCTGCCTGAATGACTGGCTTACTGCAATTTGCTTCCTTTTCTCTCTTCAGGCATCTGCTAGCTGAGGCTGATACTCAGGAACCATTATTCTCCCACATTTCCATTAAACTCTTGAAGATTCCTAACTATTTAGATTTAAATCTGCCACACTAGGGTCTTTAACCATTGCTGAAAGACTTTCTCTTCCCATCAGTTCTGAGAAATTCAGATCTCACCTGCCATCTCTCACAGTTTTTTAAATAGGAGTTTGTTCACTCCAAGGTCAATCCTAAAAAAAGTGCTGAGCACTTTGGGAAGGTGCCAGTCATCGACTTCTTATATCTTTGGTTTTTCTTAACCATTTGAAGCTCAGTCCTTTATGAAGATTGAGCACCTTGCAAGAAAGGGCCCTAAACACAGCCGTTTTGAAGTTGATTCCCATTCGATTCATTTGTGAGAAGTAACAAATACAAGTATTTAACTAGAAGTAAATCTCTTTAGCCTCTGGTAGACATTATATATATATCTAATGACTATGTAAGTCACGTGCTAAATTGTAACATGCCACATGTTAAAATAATTTATCATCCAACAATGAGTCACAAAAACGGAGATCCAGCCTCAAAGATGTTGTCTTCCAATGCCTTCTCTGGCTGTCCCTCTTCCGTGATGATTTATGCATGGAGTTGATGAAGGTCTCGCGTTTGCACATGCTTCTGAGCATGTGCTCAGAAGGAGCACCTCAGAAGCTCAGAAGGAGCTACCTCCTCCTGCAGCTCCCTTACCTAAGATTCCCGAGACAAACCACCCAAAACCCCTTCGCAACCCAGTGGTCTTTGGCAAGGACATGAAGAGCACAGTCCCTGCAAAGCCTAGGTGGAGATGGTCAATGGCTGTATCTGGACAGAGCTCACACAGGTACAGGCAGAGGAAGAGCTGGCAGTAACAGGGGTTTTGGCATTGCAATGTCTTCCTATCATCCTGTTGATTCTTCTGCTAACTTCTTCTTCCTCTTTTGCTGCTACTTCCTAGAAAATTCCTCCTCCTTTGTTTGCCTGATTCCATTCAGCAAACCTACAGTAAAGGCAAGGTAAAAAAGTGGCTGGCCAGACCCCTCAGAGCACTCCCACTCAAACTCCCCTTTGACCTGTTCACTAGCCCTAGTACTGCTGGCTCTGGTGTCTTTCTGACTATAAGTGGTCAAGCATCTCATTAGGTGTCCCAGAAGAGTTTGAGTTTTGCCAGTCTTGCCCCCTACTCTGCACAACATTGCGGGAGCAACCCCTTCGCTCAGGGGCAGTTCAGAGCTTGTTTCTCATTGGCATCACAGTTAAAGTGTTATGATGGGAGAAAAGGGCTGATAGCCCCTG
Organism: Caiman crocodilus; assembly: GCA_030014935.1. Taxonomy (NCBI): domain Eukaryota; kingdom Metazoa; phylum Chordata; order Crocodylia; family Alligatoridae; genus Caiman; species Caiman crocodilus. The sequence goes on along the minus strand of JAGPOW010002118.1, from coordinate 7,291,090 downwards.
GCAGCAGTTCTCTAGCTCCCCTAGCTGGCAGAACAAGTTGCTGGGGTGCTTTTTACTGCCATGGATAGCTTGCCCAGTACATGGGAAGCAGGTCACGTGGCACCAGTTTCCATCCAGCAACTTTACTGTTGCTTAATGGAAGCAACGTCTGCCAGAGGCTTTAGTTCCAGGCATCCAGACTTCTTGCACTACAGGAGCAACTGCTTCATATAAGTAATTTCCTTTTCAGCTGAATCATTAATGATTTGGAAGGGTACAGTTTTAACCTTACATTTTCTGCATTCCAGTCACATTTCATGACATTTTAACCTACGAATATGACTGTAAGCTACTCATCAGAACATGACACATTAATGAAAAGGAATGGAAAATGGTCAACATTTTCCATCATACTTTTTTTTTTTTAAATTTAGCTTTTGCCATTTGGTTATGGGCTTTTAACAAATTCAAATAGTTATTTCACCAATTTTCACCACTATCTTTAGGCATCATCGTATCTGAGGACTCTGAAAAGCATTACAATCTCCGAGACTACAGATGAAAGAATTCATTCATAAATAATGAAAATATTGGCCTAAAAACTGATGCATTCTTTACCTTTTATCATATTTTATTTCAATATTTGAGCTGGGATAGGATATTACCACCATATTATTAGAGCTACTCAGATACCTTCTAACTAATTTCTCATTGCAACTGAAATGCCAAATTATTGAACCTGAACATGATCACAAGAAAGCCTCAGTTTGATAAGTCTCCCCAGTTGAAATTTTTTTACAAAATCGTTTTGAAATTCTTGCAAAGTATCATTTTGATTTTTTTTTAAATTAAAGTTTTGTTTTCTGGTTTGAAAGAACATTAGTGTAAAACAGTTAAAACAGCATTATATATAATATGCTGAGTTAAAATCTTTTGAAATTACTCAGCATTTTCAGTTTCCCCCATCCAAAATGTTCAAGAATGTGACTTTTCATTTGAATATGAAAGAAGAGGAGTTTTCAAAAATCACAAAAGTGTTAGGATAATTGGAAAAAAGTTTCCCACCATCTCTACATATTATCCCAGTTAAGACAATATATTTAGACCTCTCAAGCTTGAATCTATTTATCTGTTATAGCCCTTTGATGTAAGGGAGGTAAACTTATGACCATTTTACAGGGAGGAAATTGAGGTAAATAAAGTAGGACCCAGATTCTCAAAGCATTAAGGCACGTTCCATTGACATCTGGAAACACTCCCATTCCTTGAGCCACGATCAGGGAAAAGCCTGGGACGGTGAAGGCAACGTGGGGATTTACACCCCTCCCTAATCAAAGTGTCCTGCCAGGGTCTGGCCAGGTCCCTCTTCAGCTCAGCACTATGAAGGGAAGGGAGGGCTGCTCTAGTGCCCCCCAGCTTCTAGCCCAAGCCACTGTAGGCATGTGCCTGCATTTCTTCAGTCCAAAGGGAATGTCTGTGTAGTTGCAAACTGGTTCAACCTAGGCAGGTTAGACTAACCTGCAAAGATTGAATCAATTCAGGCTCAGCCTTTTTGAATGTCTCTCCTTAGCCCAGCAGAATTAAATATTTGATAGTGCAAGTATGAGACAGAGAAGCCCTTGCACCTCTTTCAAGGTTCATCTCTCAGTAATGGTCTGATCTTGCTTCTGCTGAAGTCATTGGGAGTCTGGCCACTGTTTCAGTGGAATTAAGATCAGACCTTAATAGAAATGGAGATAAGGCATACAATATTGCTCCTGCCTCCATAGCATTACAGAACTGTTAATGCCTTTGTAGTGCTTATAAAACCATTCAAGCACCTGCAGAATGAAATATCTCTTGGTAAGAAATGCTTCCTGTTTAAGTTGGCTCAGAGTAGACTCCTCAGTCCTCCAGGCAATACTCAAACTTCAGCGCACTGCTCACTATTTTACCTTGCATTAAGGCAGCTGATTTAGTATTGGGTGGATTCCACAGGAAACAGAGAGAAAAAAAGCGTCCCCCTGGTGGAACTTAGCAGAGCTGCTTCATAATCACAATCAGAGCCTTGAATCCCAGCTCTTCTGCGCTCCTCCTGCAAAGGGGCTAATGAGCGATGGGCCCACAGTCACAGATAAGCTGGCCTTCCAAAAACCCCATGTCTACAAACCCAATTCTCAGGGGCATGTATTGACACTCAGTCACAGAATTCTTAGAATGCCAGGAATGTGTCCTGCGTGCAACCTCCCTGTGATCCCACACAGCAGTAAAACTGTACTGCACCCACTGCAGCTGGGGCCATATGGCACTGCAGCAGGGACAGGACAGTGCTCGTGTCTACATGTGCATTACTGCACAGTAAGTTATTAACTAGTTTTTACAGTGGTATCTACATGTGCAGGTGTTACAGCTCAGTAATGCTGTGTGTGGACTGACTTGGGACTAAAGTTAGTCTCAAGTCAGTCCACACACACAGAGTTACTGCGCAGTAAGGTGTCTACATGTGCCTTACTGAGCATTAACTACTCGGGCATAAATTTGCTACCTGCATGATGCTCAAGTCGGTGTAAGTCACCACAGTTACTGCGCATTACAGATGCACGCATGTAGACATGTGCCTGTACTGTGCAGTAATTTTTGGTTACTGAGCAGTAACTTAAATTACTGTGCTAAAGCAGTGCATGTGTAGATGTGCCCAACATGTAAGAAATCCATTAGCTCCACTATGGATGGGGTCATTCAATGCTATTCAGTGGGAGGGGAAGGATAGGATTACTCCTCTATTCTTAATCTGGACATGAACATCAAAGCAAAAAACAGACACCTAATTCTGCCTCCTTATCTAATGAAACCCTTCTTACATTACTGCCTATGATATGAAGGCAGTAATTTTCAGATTTGCATCCGTTAAGTAGGGCTTTTTAAAAAAAATATACTACTGATTTTATGGGCTAGAGTCTGTGAATAACCTGCTTCTGTATGTCTTTTTAATGAGATTCTTTATAAGATAATTAAAGTCTCTCTTGCACTGTATTTGTGCTTAAACTATGTTATAATAATGCTGGGGCGGTTTTTACCCTGCTGTGATACTGAATGTTAGTTGACCATCTGGAAGCAATAAACCATCTTAACCTTAAAAAATTTAAACCTTCCAATAAAAAAAAGTTACCACAAATTGCAACAACTACTCATTGGATGCCAATGTACTGGTGCGAATGCATCACGCTAATTTCATCTCAACGAGAGCTACAAATAAAATCCCTGTTACAGGATTTAAAGAAGCGTCTTATAAAAATTTCAAGAAGCCTGCATCCCATCAAAAAAATAAATAAAAAAAAAATCCCACAACACTTCAAAGCAGTTCTTAACATTTAGAAATACAACTAGGTCAAAAAACAGAACTATGTTTTTACGCCGAATTAAAGCAGCACATTCCTTCCTGCCATGTAGTCCTCCTCTCTGATATGGTGTATGTATGGGCATTGTGTATAAGTCCGACATATGTGAACTCCTCTAGACACATATGCAGCATGCCTGTGATAGACTGACAGACAGACAGACAGATATGCAAGACTTCTTTCCCTGGCTCTTGGAAAGGCAGAGCATATTGTATAGTGCCTAGAGAACCCTCCAAGATGTCTAAGCATTCTGGCGTGTGACTTTGAGTAGGTCATGCAGGGCTGCATTTGCAAAACAGCTCAGGTCCAGGTTTTTGAGCATTCAGCACTAACCTTTGGGCCAGATCCCAATGTGCACCTGCCAATATTGCTAAGCTCTTTCAAAAGTCTGGTCATTTATTCTGATGTCAAGACAGGAGCTGTGATCATTTGTAGGTCTGGTCCCAGTTGTTGTATTGCCATTTTTAAAATCAGCCTTGCAAAGCACTTTGCAACTCTCAGCTGAAGAATACTGGATAAGTCTTAGAAGCACTGGTTCTGAGCAGAGTATTTTCTGATGCGTGGCTAGCTGCAAGACCCAGTCTGGACAGAAAGATTCTCCCTAGAGCAGTGCCTCACAGAGAAATGAGGGATATCCAGTACTTATCCCTGTGTGCTCTCATGAAGAGTTAAATCCTGTCACCATATTTTGTCTATTGACTACATGAGGCTACTGGGAAAGATGAAGAATTCACAGCATCACCCATTTCCTGATGCCTTCTGGCCCCAAGTCTCTTTTTTCATCCAGCTCCTGTATTGTAGTCAGGCTCATCTAATGTCCAGAACAGCAGGAGCCAAGCACAGATTAGCCCCACACCCTCCCTGAATGCTACTCTGATGCCCTTCCTCTGCCTGATCTGCTGCTCTAATTTCCATTTGTTACTCTGTGCTCGCTGCCCAATTACCTGCTCTGCCATCCTGCCCATCTGTTGCTGTGCTGTCTGTCCCCTCCCTGATCTGTCACATGGCACACAGACATGGCCCAGGCCACTTGTGGCATTCATGCTGCAGGCTGGCCACACTTGGTCTAGAAGCAACTAAAGCAAACCAACTTGCTACTGGTTCACTTAATGAAACTTTTGGTAATGGAGATGTAACTAGAGCAGGGCAACAAGGGCAGCTATCATTCTTGATGCCAAAAGGTCTATTAACTACTGTTTTCAAGGAAAACAATGCTCTCCCTTCAGGAGCACATGTTATCTCAGATATCCACAAACCTTCTTGACTGCAGCGGGAGTTACCACCAACTAACTGTGAGAGCAAGTAGCCATCTACTTTCCAGGCAAGGTGGGTTGACAAAAAACACAGTGCAGCTGTGCTCCACTGTCTGGTGACTGCCAATCCAATTGCTTTCTGCTTTTGCATACCAACTTCCAACTGGACTAGGTCCATTTTGACTGAGACAATGTCGTCTACTTTACCAGCATGATTTTACTATTTCTGGCTCGCTATGAACCCGATTAACCTGGAGTACTAGCATGTGTTGTCCCAAAAGACAACAGTCACAGGAAGTGGAGGCAATTACAGGGGCATTACTAGATACTGGAAGCTACTCCAGTATCTTGGAAAGTTGCTGCCAGTTTTAATAATGGGGTTGCCGTAGGTACAGATAACCCTAACATCACTTCGACACCTCTCCAAGCCACTTTGTGCAATGCTGGGGTCTTTTGACTTGGTTGCAGAGGAAGGATTTCTCATTCACAGAGATTAGTCATGACTCCCTGCTTGCTGATAATACAACACTTGGAAGAACTTTGGGATGTCAGATAGAAACACTGCTGCCCTTTGTTTTCTGCTTTCCTTAACTGGTTTTTAGCATTTTAAAGCACAACACACTCAAGAAAGCTTGTAAAACTCCTCATAAACTTGATGGTACCAGAGGCTTGTAGAATACCTTCTAAAACAATGGATAAAAACTAATCTTGGATCTGTCACAAGAAACCACTAACATATTTTGAAAAGCTATTACCCTTTAAACCAAAAGCAACTCAGAATTTGATTTGGGAGAAGGGACTATAAAATACTGAAATTGTTTGGCAACTCTACATGGATAATGGGTGTAAGGGGCTGGAAGAGATTTTATAACTATTTTGTTCTGTTACTTAGCTTTGTTTTACACTGTGTCTGCAATCTGCATACAATTCACTTTAAATAGTCAGGAAATCTGAAAGAAGCTTGCAGAATCCATAAACAACACAAATTTGCTGGAAAGAAATACTCCTTTGTTATACTGCAGAGGTAATCAAGCCAACATGGTTATGAATAATTATCCATTGCGATTACATTAGGCATTGCAGCTTTAAAGAACTTCATAAATATTAAGGTTAATTAAGACTGATATTAATTAATCCCCAGACAGACACAAGCAGCATTACATTCATTTTACATATGGGCATGCTGAAGTATATACATCACATTAAGACTCCAGACACGGCAGCAGGAGGAATGTCTGGACCAAAAAAACCGAGGGGAGTAGAGAACAGACCAAAAGGGATGTCTACGCCATGTCAGGACCCCAGTGCAAAGTTAGTTTTGACTTGTCTCACCTCCCCCACTTTTCCTAGTCTTTCTGCAACTCTCGCCCTGCCCTTCCATGTTGCAAATTTTTTCTATCATTTTGGGTGTCAATGAGTAGAGAAAACCACCCTTAAGATTCACTTAACTTCCCCAAAGCCACAGAGGGAGCAGGTGCAACAAGGAGATTTCAGGAGGAGTCTCTGGCTCCTACTCCCGTGTTCAGACCACATTTAAGGGCAGCAATGCTTGGAACATGCTACAAGATGAAGACTCCATAACAGACCTGAGCTTCAGCATTGTCAGTGATGCATTTCAGTGTGGGGTTGTTTGGGGCCTGTGCAGCATATCTGCGTTCCCGAGAAAGAGTGGATATAGCAGAAGAAATACTATTTTGTAACCTACTTTGTGCAAAAGCATATTTTTATGGCAAAAATGAACTTAGCTTCAGTGCCTTGTGGGGCGGGGGATGAACAGATAATTAACTGGAGTGATTGCTCTTCTTGTGTGGCTGCACCTGCAAGTTTTGGGGCATGGAAATTAGCAGCTCAGTGGCACGATTGATTTTTATTTGCCTTCTCATCACACACAGGACTGGAGCCTGACAACCGTGCCTCTCGTAAAATCAGCTACTTGCCCTGCCCTTGCACTGCCGCAGGCCATGGCTGATTTTACAAGATAAGCAGCAATGTGCACCCAGCAGTGCCAGCCCAGGATCAGACTTTCAGCGCTTACGTTTGTGGGGTGCCCTCACTTTCACCAATGTCGTTTGTTTGTGTTCTGTTCACGCCTGGTCTATACAGGTTTCTACTGATGGCAAGGACAGCAAAGAAGTCTGAACACTGTGGGCATAACTACAAGCAAATGCCAGCATCTGAGCTGCAGCCACAGGGGCAGAAGCCCCACTGATACTCACTTAACATGGAATCCTCTTGCAAAGAAGTGTTGCGCTGCATGGAGTCTGACCAGCTTTCTGCTGGCTGAATACTCCAGGGGGTCAAGCCGAGTCCCTGGGGAGGTCATCTCCTTTGTCATAGCTCTGGGTGGGCAGGAATAAAAGGTTCTTTCCTCCTCCTGCCACTTAAAAAAAAAAGCTTCCCTCTGCTCTTTTTTTAAAAACTTTTTTCCTGTGCATATATGCATCAATTTGGAATTCCTCTTCTCCTTTCCGCCTTGTGTACACATTCCCACAGTCTAAGGTATAAGGTGTGCAGCAGAGTAAGGAATTGCCTATGGTGTATATCTACTCAACTATCCTGGTCCCAAGCATATCTAGACGCATCCATAGGAGCTGCAAGGCTCCTTCTTGGAAGAAGATAATGGAATACTTTACGGATTGGAAATCTCTTTTTAACCACCCAGCATTCAGTGTTTAGATGGATAATCCAGGTATGTACCAAAAAGAGCTAATATGGGATAAGGCCTTACAGTGAAGCAGCAGTGTAGGGACGCTGGTGGACACCTGAGGCACAGCAGAAACGGTGACTTCTGGCTGGTGCCATAATGACAAACACAAAGTGCGGCTGCCAGCAGCAGCCATTTTTCCTCACTGCCCCTCTCATGTCAGCACCTGGCATGGTTACCCCAAGAATTCACAACCCCCCCATACTCCCAAATCATGACTCTCTTTTCCAACAGAGGCAATAGTTTTAGCCTTTTACCCTTCCATAGCAAATACATTCAGTTCTAGGAAGCTTACATACTTATGGAGATTAAACAACCCACCAGGCTTTTTATGAACAGGCATTTTTGCACCACTTTGTCTTTCTCTGGTGCACACCATGCTGCTGACCGCTCTAGGCACTGAAAGAGGCAGAGGCACTAATGGCCACCTTCTAAACTGTTTCAGTGGTGCTCAGCTTGCAAGGCATGTTAGGGTCCATTGACTGAAACACACTATATAAATTCAAACCCCTCTTCTATAGTTTACATGCACATTTGGAAAAAAGTGGCCCTACATATTTCAGAGACTTTTATACACAGAGCGACATGCATTCAGTCATCACAAGAGTCAAGAATGTACTCCCCAGGGTTACAGCTATAGAGGTGTGCTTTCATTAATTTCGAAGATACACTAAAAGAATATTAATGGCTGCAAAGTCAAGTGCTCAATAGTTAAGAAATGCCTGAAAGAGGTTATCTGTAGAATCTGAATTTCTAACCCTTGTGTATATGCTTTATGACTGAGGCGTTAATTATATCACCTTACATCATTTGTCCCCCATAGGAGCCCAGGCCTTTTCAGCATCTAAAATAGGCTGCATTACGACACTGAATCAGGCCTGTGTATTGAATGAGGCTGTTTGAAGCATCCATGTCTCATTTCTTGCAGGAGCTGAAAGGTGCCTAATGCATGAAATGGTGAACACCCATCCAGCATCCAGGCTGAGAGCAATTGGAGGACTGTAAAAGGAAACGGGAAATAGAACAATGGTGTCAGAGATGGTACAACAAGATGGCATGATAGCTGGATATGGATTCAGGGAACCTTTTCCTGAAGCAAGGCATCATAGTGTGACTATTTTTTGTACCAGTACATGTCTGCAGTAGATGTTTACTTCTATAGAGATACTACAAACTCACTTGGGTACAAATGACAGAATTTCCACCGCACAAGGCAGTTGCTGGAATAATGCTCTGCTGTATGTGGGTCAACGCATCTAATTAGTATACCTGAACTGAAGCATAAGTGACAGCTGAAGGATGGCAAATGTTTTCACAAGGAACTCTAACTGCAACCTGCATCCTTATTTTGGGGGCTTTCTTTAAAATAACCAAGGACACGTGCACGAGATGAGAAGTTAAACCCAAAACCCAGTCAAAAAATAGGTTACACCGATAAAGAAATTATGCCTTTAGCAATCCTTCACTCAGCAGTGCATAAGCAATATATAGCTGACTCACTCTAATGTTGCTGTCACCGACATTATAAATATTTCAAAACAGAAGGCATTTGAGGGAAGGAGGAAACTAGTTCTGAGAAATTTTAGTTTGACCCACAGATGTCTAGAAAATAAATATGAAAAAGATCAGAGTCCTGGGAAACTGAGCAGCTTTTAATAGCAATTTCGCCAACTGTGTTGCCATCACTGGGAAATATTAGTGTGATACGATACCTCATATACCAAGATCTTTTTTGGAACAGAGTGCTGACATTGTGGTTTCAGCATTAATTTTTTTTGAAGTTATCACAGATGGTTAACATGGGCCATATATTTTCTCCTTTTAGAGGTCAGTGAACCTCTGCAAAGGCAGAGAGTGACCCTTTAACATCTCCCTGGCCTTTTCTATCTCCAGTTCACTGGGTTTACACTAAACCCTCTTCTGCACCATCTGCACATAACCATAGAGAAAGGCCTCCACATATGCAAGCACAGACAGTGAGAGAATTAAATACACATGACATATTTAAAAATGGGCACCGACCTGAACATATACATACGCATGGTTCTTCCTAATTTCTGGACAAACTGCGGGAAGTGGATCTGAAGCTGTGCATTTGCAATTTGCAAAAGAAAAATTTGTGTGGGTAGATTTCTTTCTGCCTGGACAAATTTAGATAAAGGAAAGAACTAAGTAATTTTGGAAATTGTGTGTATTTGCATAAATTAAAACAGAAAAGTCTCTATTCACTCAGTTTAGCTACAAAGCAGCGTACAAGGGCTTTATATTTGATGAAGGAGGGACCATAGAAAATATCAAAAGTAATTATTCAGTAGGGGCAAACTGCTAAAATACATAGACATGTAAAAGCTACTGCTTTCTGGGATTAATATAGTTTAGAGAAAGATACTCCAAGCAACTTATTCCAGTAAGAAGGATATGGTGACAGGGCAACAACTCTACCCTGTCACGAAACGCAGAGAGAACAAGGGGAAAATAGAAAATTACTCGCCAACAGGCCTGGACAGGGGGGAAGTTGCACCAAGTCCCGGATGCCAATTAAGATCATCAGCTAGGAGAGCCGGCAAAGCAGAGAGAGCCGACCGAACAGTCGGCTCTCCTCCAGCAAAGGGAACAGCACAGAGGGAGACCCATGGGAGCACGGAGTGGTGGCAGCATCACGTGGCCAACCACAGGGACTCTGGAGAGTGATATACTTACAAAGATATACTTACCTGCAGAGCCGGGAAGATGAGGTAGTTGGAGCATCCAAACCAGCGAGTCTGAGTCCAGTGGATGCAGAACTCCATTCCGGAGGCCTGAAGGAGGGAAAAGAACAGACCGAGCATGAATGTGAGTTTGGGACATTGACCCAATGTAATCCCACCATGAAGGATAAGGGTAGGGACAAGTTGTATGACGGTCTGCTTGGGACCTGTGCAGGGAAGAACGGAGCAAGTGACCGAGTCTATGCACCTTGAACAACTGAGAGAATTGGGTAGGGTCTTACTTCCCAAACTCCTATGCACATGCCAAGCTTTAAGCATGTGATTTGACCCATTGAAGTCAAAGGCCAATGACCACACTTACATAATTAAAAATCAATAACCTGCACAAGCGTTTGGAGGATAGAGCGTTAACCGATATTGGTACTGCAATAAAACCACTAAGCCATTACCTAGATATAGGGAATCTGTTCAATTAATTTAATGGATTTGGACCCATCTTTAGCTTGGGAACTGTTTGTGAGAAGAGGCAATTGTACTGATTTGTCTGACACTGTAAACATTCAAAGAATAATTTTCAGACACACGTTTCAGTCTGTCAATTGCTCTAAAAAAAAGGGAAAACGCCATCTCTTCAAATGGATAGCACAGAATCTTTGCACCATTCAAATCCCACCAAAACCCTACTTTTAAAAATTCACCCCATTACTGAATTAAAGCCTGTGAGCAGGTAATTCAGTTTGAGCCATCTCTCTGGTCACCCAGTACCCTTTGTGTTTGTTTTCTGAATGAATCAGCAGCTACAAACATTAATTTCAATTAGCAAATACAATTTGTTTAACCATACTTGGTAATAGGTTTCACCTATAGTTAGTAAAGGGTTAATAAGTGACTAACGCATATATTCTAATAAGTGATTAATGAATTGTTGCAGAGTCCACTAGACTGATAGGAAAGTGGAGAGAGTTATAAGCATCCATAAGCAAAGCTACTTATGTCTGAAATGCAATTACAACATCTGATAATCATTCTTTATGAAATATGAATTATCTGCAACTTTTGTACAAACAAATCTAGTGGGCATCCACACCAAGCTGACAAATGGAGAGAAAACCTGGACAACACAGGAATTCGACTCAGAAGTTAATACATTTTCATAAATCATTTCTCTTCGTGCAAACCTGCCTCTGCATTTTAATAACAAACATGTTACAACCTGTTTTTCCAAATGGGAAAATGTAGCATTTTACCTGTGTTTACAATTTATCTTTGGGAGAAGGAATTTCAGCTCCACTAAGGAGTAGAGGTAGTTAGCCATGTTAGTCTGAAGTAAGAAGAAGAGACTTGCAAACAGAGCTTGCAGCTTTTGCTGTAGGTGCAGTTTTAATCATTGGGGACTACACTCAGGCAACTAAGCCTGTTGATGCGGTATTTCTATAAGACATAAGGAGCTTTCATGGTTCCTTTAAAGACCTGCCAATGCCTGGGAAAAAATAGACCACTGAAAGCACTCTATTTAGAAAGAACATCAAGATCATATTTTCTGTATTGATCTCCCCCTCTTTCTGCATCATCAAGGACATTTGCATAAAAGCAAGCCCTTTATTCAGGCATTCATTTGCTCCTGCTGCTTATTCTCCAAACTGAAGCTGTAACCCCAACGGGCCTCTCATTCTCATTTCCCCTGCACAAATATTGCTATGTCAAACACAGCCTCCAAGGCGAGAGCAGATGAAACTTGTAAGCTGAGGAAGAGACACTTTTCATATAAAACATCCCTAATTAAAAAAAACCAAACCAAACCATCCCAACAAAGAATTAGTTTATAGGGAAGTGGTTCCCCAAATATCTCTAACTAATGATTCGACAAAAGGAATGAAAGTGTTCACAGTTTATGCATTTGCCTGCTTTGTAGCTTGGATTTAACTTTTATTAAAGGGAACATCAGAAGCTGAGAAATCTAAAATCTCTCATTTTTTTATATAAGCCATGCCCATAAAAACCAGACATCTTTACCATGTATGTGATGTAAAGGGCTTAGGAACACAACTGGAGCACTAAGCCATGCCTTATTTGCATTTTTATTATGGACCAGATTCTGATTTTTTTTTTTATGCAAGTCACAAGACAGGATGCAGTTCCAGGACTTCTACTTACTGTTAATGCTTTAAAATGTAGGCAGTTTAACTCAAGCAATGCACTGAGGAGACTGAATGCAGAACCAATTAGAAACAACAAAAATGGGCACATCTCTGATATACTTTAGGCGTGCCTGTTAACATATTTTATTAGTTGAGCATGATAGTGATCCTTTTTCTTTTGGTCACATATATTTGTCTACTGCATTCCATCTAGCCCATATTTAGGCAAATATTTACATTTTATTTTGATTTTAGACTGCCTATTTTAGTACCTTAGGTGCTTCACACAAGTCAAGGGCAAAAAAGATCACTGCCGTACACTTAGAACTTGCCATCTCTCTCATCCATACAAGAATCACACTCATCCATTGTCATAATTATAATCCTGTGTCAAACATACTCATCACAGAACAAGTCAAAACTTCCTTCGTGCAAAGGAGGATTTTGCGAGCAGGCCCCCAAGATTAACAACCCTGGGGTCTGGTGGACCAGCTGGGGGCAATTTCCAAAGTTCATAAATATTTCAGGAATAGGTAGAAAGGTTGTGCCTCATGGTCAGAAATGGACTGTGTTCTCACGACACACCACTGAACCATGATCTCCACATTTAGGTGAAAAACCAAGGCACAGGAGTAGATTAAGTGGCCATGCAGGGTGTCTATGGCGAAATGGGAATCAAGTCTCCCAAGCCTTCTTCCCTATCTTAACCACAGGACCCCCGCTTATGCCTCCCTAGTAAAAGTGTTTTCCCAGCAGTCCTCACCCATTAAAACCAAGGGCACACTACCTCAAGCGCCTCCGCTCATCTGCTGAGGCAGTCCACGGAAAGATAGGTAAGTAACTTGAGTAATTGAGTCCCAAACTATTTACTTCTTTTCAAAATAACTGGTTCCCCAAGTTATTTATATAGAATATAAAATACTATTCTCTGACAGTATTGGAAAATTACTGAGTAAAGGGAAACAACAGTAAATCTACAGGGAGACAAGATACTTAAGATAGAAGTAAAACCAGGCAAAAAATGCTCAGGTCGCAACGCATAATTACTTTACAGGTGTTTAATGAATACAAAAATTTAATTTAGAACATATTATTTATAGCTGCTAAATGTGATAGCATCGAAAGCATTGTTCTTTACACCAGATGATAAAGATCATAAAAATGAAACATGAAATGTGTCCATTGTGAAATTATTGATTTGTCTGTTGTTTACCTCCGGGAAAAGCACCAGGGTCCTCTTGCAGTGCAATTACCTGAAGTATTTACGCTAGTTAAGGTAGTTTGAGGGAAAGCAGAGCAAGCCAGTTGCCTAGAAACCCCTAGTGGCTAGGTATAAATAGCATTGATGGTATAAGGGATGGGGCAGAATTGGCATGGCATAACAATCGGGCTGAGACACCAGGCAGAAGGGGATAACAAGAACACAAGCAGCTTACAAATATATCAGGGGTAAGCATCGGGGGCTAGGTGAACAACTATTCACCAGAGCACTCCAGGGGAAGTGCAGGAGCAATGGTCAAACTCCTAGAAGAAGGTTTCAGAGTAGATGTAAGGAAAAACCTTCACGGTTCGTGTGACCAGACTCTGGAATAGACCCCCAGCAGGGTGGTGCAGGCACCTACCCTGGAGATCTTCAACAGGAGACTGGGTGCACACCTTGCTGGGGTTATTTGACCCCAGCTGTCTTTCCTGCACAGAGTAGGGGGGCTGGACCTGATGATCTTGGGAGGACCCTTCCAGCCCTAAACTTCTGTGAACACATTCTGTTTATTAGCTTCTCTAATAGCACAGTTATATTTTGACCATGCAGCTAGACTGGCAAGTGAACAGATTTCTTAGAAGTACCCCTCAAGTCACAGGCACCAGACCAATATATTGCAGGACATGCAAAAGCAACTTCAGAATGATTTTTTAAATGATTAATTTTTTCTAATAAATAAATAATAAATTTATTTATTTATTAAATTATGAGATGACTAGAGAAACAACACTACTATACCAGAAGCAGCTCAACAATGGTTACTTACATGTTAGAAAGGAATAGAAATGTATTGGAACATAACTCTGAAGGAAAGCAGCCCTGTCTTCTATGGACCACCAAGCCAGCAGGATGAGGTGAACCAGGCTTTTTTCAGACAGCTAGCAGAAGTTTCCCAATCACAGGCTCTGGTTGTCATGGGGGTCTTCAATCCCCTGACATCTGCTGGGAGGGCAAAACAGCAGTGTACAGACAATCCAGGAAGTCTTTGGAGACAACTTCCTGGAGTGGCCAACTAGAGGCCATGCTCTTCTTGTCCTGCTGTTCACAAAAAGGGACGAACTGGTGGGGAATGTAGTAGTGGATGACACTTGGGCAGCAGAGATTACAGGATGATTGAGTTCAGGATCCTGAGGAAAGGAAAGATGGGAAGTAGCAGAGTATAGCCCTGGGACTTCAGAAAACCACTTCGACTCGCTTGGGGAACTAATGGGCAGGATCCCCTTGGAGGCCAGCCTGAAGGAGAGAGGAGTCCAGGAGAGATGGTTGTACTTTAAAGAAACCTTACTGAGGGCACAGAAACAAACCATCCTGATGTGCAGGAAGACTAGCGAGTATGGCAGAAGACCAGTTTGGCTTAGCTTGGGTCTCTTCAATAAGCTAAATCACAAAAAAGGAAATTTATCAGAAGTGGAAACTTGGACAAACAACTAAGGGGGAGTATTGCTTGGGCATGCAGGGATGAAACCAGGAAGGCCAACATGCAATTGGAGTTGCAGATAGCAAGGAATGTGAAGAGTAACAAGAAGGGCTTCTCGAAGTATGCCAGCAATAAGAGGAAGATCTGGGAGTGTGGGTCCTTTACTGAATGGGGAGAAGGCAACCTAGTAATAGATGAAGTGAAAAAGGCTGAAGTACTCAATTGCTTTTTCACCTCAGTCTTCGCAGGCAAGGTCAGCTCCCAGACTATGGCACCTGGCAGCATAATTTGGGGAGGAGATGAGCAGTCAATTGTGTCAAAAGAACAGGTTAGAGACGATTTAGAAAAACTGGATGTATACAAGTCCATGGAGCTGGACAGGAAGCACCCAAGGGTACTGAGGGAGTTAGCCGATGCAAATGCTGAGCCACTGGCCATCGTCTTTGAGGACTTGTGGCAATTAGGAGAAGTCCTGGATCTTTGGAAAAGGGCAAATATAGTGCTCATATTTAAGACAGGGGAAAAGGAGGATCCAGGGAACTACAGATTAGTCAGCCTTACCTCAGTCCCTAGAAAAATCATGGAGTAGATCCTCAAGGAATCCATCTCAAAGCACTTGGAGGAAAAGGTGATGAGGAGCAGTCAGCATGGATTAACCAAAGGCATGTCATGCCTGACCACACTTGCAACGCATTGGCAGGCATGGGGGGGCACGTGTCCCTCCCTGAATTCTGAGCCGACAATAAGGCACAGGGCCGCAGCCTAGCCAGAATCAGGGCTCTGCAGCAGCAGGCGTGATGGCAGCAGCATGATTTCTGCAGTGGGGCGTTGGGCTACAGCCTGGCTGGACCCAATGCCTGGCAGTAGAGGGGGCGGCAGTACAGAGCTGCATCTCCCACTGTCAGCATTTATGCATCACCTGTGCCCGACCAACCTGTCTTCTATGATAAGATGGGTGGCTCTGTGGATGCGGGGAGACCAATAGGCGTGAATACCTTGACCTTAACAAGACAGACAAGGCTCCTTGGGTGAATTTGATATCTTTTATTAGACCAACCCAAATGGTTGGAGAATAGTTATTAAGCAAGCTTTTGGGTTCAAAAACCCTTCGTCAGGCTAAAAGCTAAGGAAGTACAGGTTGGATGAATGGACGAAGGTGGATAGAAAGCTGGCTGGATTATTAGGGTCAGACGGTAGTAGTCAATGACTCGATGTCTAATTGGCAGCCAGTATCTAGTGGAATCCCTCAACAGTCAGTCCTGGGGCTGGTTTTGTTCAATATCTTCATCAATGTCCTGAAAGATGACATAGAGTGCACCCTCAGTAAGTTTGCAGATGACATTAAGCTGGGGAGAGTAGTAGATAAGCTGGAGGGCAGGGCTAGGATTCAAAGAAACCTCGACATATTGGAGGATTGGACTAAAAGGAATCTCATGCGGTTTCAAGACGGGCAAGTGCAAAGTCCTGCACTTAGGACAGAACAATCTCATGCACTGGTACAGGCCGGGGGCTGACTGGCTGGGCAACAGCTCTGCAGAAAAGGACTTGGGGGCTACAATGGACAATAAGCTGAATATGAGCCAACAGTGTGCCCTTGTTTCAAAGAAAGCTAACGGCACACTGGACTGCATTAACAGAAGCATTGCCAACAGATCAAGGGAAGTGTTTCTTCCCCTCTGCTCAGCTTTCGTGAGGCCACATCTGGAATACTATGTCTAGTTTTGGACTCCCCCTCACTACAGAAAGAGCGTGGACAAATTGGAGCAGGTCCAGCAGAGGGCAACAAAAATGGTTAAGGGGTCTGAGAAGATGATGAAGAAACTGGGCTTTCTTAGTCTGGGAAGAGAAGACTGAAGGGGATTTAATAGCAGCTTCAACTGCCTAAAGGGAGATTCTGAAGAGGATGGAGCTGGACTGGTCTCAGTGGTGGCAGATGACAGAACAAGGAGCAACAGTCTCAAGTTGAAGCAAGGGAGGTTTAGGTTAGATATTAGAGAAAATGCTCTCACGAGGCATGTAGTAAAACACTAGAACAGATTACCCAGAGAGGTGGTGAAATCTCCATCCTTGGAGATTTTTAAGACCTGGCTAGACATCCCTTGGCTGGGATGATCTAGTTGGGGATATGCCTGCTTTGAGCAGGGGGTTGGACTAGATGATCTCTTGAGGTTCTTTCCAACCCTAATTTTCCATGATTTTATGAAAGGGGGGCAAGATGTCATCCCATACCTCACAGTAACCAGTGGTCAGTGAGATGCTATGTAGGCTAGTTCTTTTCACCCTTAGGAAAAGGCAGACATGAAATTATACAAGCATAATCAAGTGGCACTGAAAGTTCTGCACATGTTCCCATTTTTCAGTAAAGCAAAAACTGTGGAGTCAGGGTTTGTAAGCCAAACCAGTCGTGACAAATACAAAGCAACACTGAAATATCTGGCATTTTATCTCTCTCACCCAACTTGCCCTAACAGCTGAAATCAGCTGAGGCACTCAAACTAACAGCTACCACAAAAAAGAAAAGATATTTAATTACAATTTTAGAGAAATTTTTGCCTGAGGGGGAGTTTCAGTAAAATATTTTCCTAGTTATGAATATTATTGTTTGGACCCTAGGATCCTAAGTATTGTCAGCCACTGCATACAGCAATATGAAGCCTGAAATAAGGGAATATAAATCACATTTTTTTCCTCCTGTAAACACTCAGAATAGTCACTGTTAAAATTCTTCAGTTGTCCTTGGACTCCATCCTACAAAAGAATAACCACATATATAAGTCTTTCCAGGATCCAGGCCTATGATATCTAAGTAGGAAACATTTAAAATATAAATAAATCCAGTATTTCATATACCAGAGCTTGGTAAAATGTCTTGATTTTTTATGTTGACCGCTACATGTGCAAACGACAGTATGTGCAAACTAACGGTGCCCCACAGAACGTTACCAGGAAGAGAAATGTTAATTCTTGATCCCAGGGAAGTCCCCTCTACTGGAATTGCTCTGGGGCTCTTAATGTACAAGCTAATATGTTGCGATATTAGCTTTAGAGATTTTCTCTATGAGACCCAGCCTGGCAAATGCTTATGTAGCTGATATACTCAAGTAAAGGAGGAAGGGCTATCAACCCTCCTTGAATTGTGTCCAAAGAAAGCAGTTTCCATGATGTTTAGACCTGAAACTAAAGACTCATGCCCGTTCAAACAGAATGTGCCATCCCTCAAAGGGTCACATGATAAATTAAAAAACCATCAGTATAAAGACTGATGCATCAGGAACATCTTACAATCTGCTTGTCGAGCCACTTGCTTAATTTACAGGATACCTCACTCCAACTCAGACATCAAGGTAATACGTACCCACCCTCGCTTTTGTACACCATTATTGGAATAGGTTAAAAGGGGTCACTAATGTTAGCTGAGGTAACTTGGGAGCAAAGGGAGTGAGTATGAAATAAGAACGAAAAATGGGTCCTGCTTTCAGGCTAATTAACTCAATCCAAGGCAACATACTTCAGGAACAACAAATTAGAATTCCAAAACCTCAGGCCAAAACCTGAGAGTCTGCCCTCAATTAAATCTTTTGTTCAAATCAATGGATGTTTTGGCTGACTAAAGGATTCAGAAATTTCCCCCTCTGTGGACAGCTCAGATCCACAATCATTAAGAGAAGATATTTTATTAAAATAATTCAGACAGGAGACTTTGTGCTCCACAGATTTTTATATCCTTGTTTGAAGTTTGCAAAGTCAAAAACCCCAACCACGCAATGTCGATGCTAATAAGAAATACTAAAATATGTTGCAAATAATATAGTTTCCCCTTCAGTATCTGGAACCCTTTAGGTTTAGATCCCCAGGGATGGGGATAGCTAGTGTAAACAGACCAGCATTTTGATTAGTGCTTGAGAAAAGCATCTCTAAGGAAAAAGGGTATGCTGCAGGAGGAAGTGTTGACTTGTAACAAATGGAGCTTTTACTTTTGAATTGGTCTCAAACCAATGTCACGCTGGAAAAGAATTAGCGTGTTACTGGAGCTGTAGCTTCAGATAAATCGAAGCAATTTATCTGAAGCTACAATTCCAGTAACACAGTAATGCGGTTGATCTCCTTCAGAAACAATCAGGCGGGCAAACAAAATACTGCATAGTGTCAAAAGCCTCTTGAGAGCTGGTCTGGTTACAGAGTTAACTGTACCAAGGCCTCCATAGCCCTGCTGGCTATCCATCACTTTATGGTTTTCTGGGCAGGCAACACCCTTCCAACTGTGTTTATAGGATACGTCCAACGGTTTTGCAACCCGCAAACCCTAGGGTTCTGCGGGAATTGGCCGAGGTCATAGCGGGACCGGTGGCGCGGCTCTACGAGCGCTCGTGGTGCTCTGGTGAGGTGCCGGAGGATTGGA
>JAGPOW010002118.1:7252689-7271754 GCA_030014935.1 Caiman crocodilus | reverse complement strand
CCCGGTGCTCTTTCCTGCCAAGGCAGGGGGTCGGACTAGATGATCTGCCCAGGTCCCTTCCGACTCTAACTACTATGATACTATGATACTATGAACCCTATACCTCTGGAAGCATGTGATTAAAGTGACTAAAGAATGAGGAAAGTATGATTTTATATTCACAAAAGTAAACAGCATATCCAGCCAGGACTAAAAACAAAGGTCAATGAATGTAGCTCCCCTTACCTAAGCTTTAACTTTCCTCTTTCCTTGCAACCGGTAGCAAGTTTCATTCTGCCCCTCTGTGCATGGAGAGAAGAGCCTGCCCTAACACACGTTCTTTGTGCCTGTCTGCCACAGACTTGGCCCCACCTATTGCTGCTTGGCTCAGCCCCTTACTCCCATTCAATTTTTTTTTTACCTGTGGCCTTCAATGACTTCATATTCAAGGGAAGGGGGAAATAAGTCTTGCTACCTAGCCAGAGCCAAGAAGGGGCACTCCCTAATTCACATCTTCCCCTATTGCACCTGTAAGGAACTTCTAACATTGTTTCATTTCCTATCTGCTTTCTTAACTGTAAACACGCAGGCAAGATGCTATCAAGTGGTCTGTTTATGCAGATATGTTATAAATAACTTCACGATGCCCTCATTTTCCACAAGGTAAGTAAAAAAGGTGCTTACATGGTCCTTAATATGTGAATTTAACTCTAGCATTTGTGCAAATCAAATAATTAAACTTATTTTTATTCCTTAATTTTTCCGAGAATTTTCAATTGAAACTGGTGTGCTTTTATACTAAATCAGTGCATAGGGTTTGCTGCTTGCTGTTATACAAATGCTGCAATTCATCCTAGCGAGTAAACTGACCCCTACGTACCATTTGCTTTGGTTTTAAAGCACTTATTTCCTTTTGAATGAAAGGCACTATATTAAAGCAAGCCTTTTCCCCCCACTTTCAGAACATGATAGAACACAGAAGCATAGAAAAAGTCTGTTTAAATACCTTTTCTGAATCAAGAAAACTCCATCCATTTTAATAGCAACCAGAACCAGTAGTTCTTTATACATGATCTGAATGCAGCAGATGTTAAAGAAGCTGTTTATTCTTCCTCAGACTGCTTTAGGTAAAAAAATCAGTGACTTGCAAATGTGTACACAAAGAAGGTCAGAGACCCAAGTTGCCTTGAAACAGTTTTGCTATGGGGCTAGTGGGAGCTTAAGTGACCCTGTAATTTCCCAAGTTCCTAAATTTCATTATCTTCAAGACTATCTTCAAGACTTTGTTTCCTTTCTGATGTTTTTTCCCTTTGCAAAAAAAATGGGTGTTGCCTCCAGCATACCTTACAATTTGAAACATTTTCATTTTCTTCTCCTTGAAAGGTTAGTATACCTGAGGCTGAAGTTAACGATCAGAGATGCACTCAAGTGTAGACTTTGCATAATTGCTCTCTCAACCCTGCTATAAGGACAGCCGTGTAGTTTTTCTTGGGCGATCGAGAATAAATATAACGTCCTCTCCAAGTCTCAAGCAATAAAACTATTTATAAAGTTATTTATA
The DNA here is from genome assembly GCA_030014935.1 of Caiman crocodilus. Lineage (NCBI taxonomy): Eukaryota > Metazoa > Chordata > Crocodylia > Alligatoridae > Caiman > Caiman crocodilus. Next base: position 7,270,214 of record JAGPOW010002118.1, on the reverse strand, counting down.
GCAAATTTATGATAACTTCCTTTCACTTTACAAAAGGATATGAACTTCTTTGTAGTGCTGATTCATTCCCATGAAGAACACGACAGTAAAACAGCTCAAAGATAGTCCTTTCCGGCAGCAACACCAGTGTGAACGTAAAAACAACTCTGATGGGCACATGAAGTGTCAGCGGACATTTATAACCAAGAACCTTCAAACTACTTTTCCTCTGTGCATCTGATCCAAAGCCATGTGAGATTAATCAAAAGACTGTTTATTTCAATGGCACAGCTAAGATGGGAGGAGAAATAATTTATAATCAACCGGTGCTGCAGGGCTAAAGTGCAAGAGGACCCAACTTCCAGCTGCTGCTGCTGGGAGAAGGGCATAGCAGAAGTGGAGCTATTTACTCATGGTACATTGGAAAGTAAGAGGTGTGGACCTTTTAGCATGAAGATGTGCCATGTTTTCCTCCAAATTTCTTTGTGGGAATTAAAACGCCTATATCTGCCTTTTTCATAGATATGTAGGAAAGTAGAGCTGGAAGTGGTCCAGGCCCCTGCAAACCAGTCAAATTGATTTTTGACCTGGGTCAGGGGGAAGGGGTGGTTTTCCACTGCAGTGCCCCCCCAGTCACCCGCCCCACACACACACTCCCACCCATATGCTGCCAGCTCTCTCCCTCCGTGCCCCACCTAGCGGTGGCTCTAGGGTGACTGCCAGCTGGGGGAGCCAGTTTAATACTGGTTAATACTTTTCTACAGTGCAAACCTTAACTGTTCCTTTCATCCCCTGCATCAATAATCAGAAATGCTGCATTTCAGGATTGTAAGCTAGAAGGATGGCAGACACAGGCCTCCGAAAGCTGCTCTCTCCATGGTGCATGCAAGTCATTATTCTGAATGCTTCTATCAATTATAAATGTATTAGTGCTTATTAACTGTGGCCAGAAGGCATTTTTTATTGGCGCACACATTTCATAGCATGAGCAGAACAGGGCATCTGGAGGGTTATCTTCTTAACTCAAGCCAATAAAATATCATTTTGTGCCTTTGGAATAAGTTACAATTCACTCCTTTGTAGTCATACATAACAGGTTACATGTGAACACACACCACTGGTACACCTCACCGCTTAATCCTTTTGTAGGGCTAGTTCAAGGTTTTCAAGTACGATTGGCCTGACAATAGGATCTGAGAGACCATTCTTCCCATATCTGCTTGTGAACCGAACAGTCCAGGTGTTACTTCCATTTTCAAGTCTTAGGAAGATCATTTAAGTGGGGAGCCCAGAGCTTCTTTAGGTGAAGTTGGCACGGGCTACCCCCAGACTAAAGACCTAGGTTTCACTTTTGAGTCGGGCATTACTTATCCAATGTCAAGTATGGCATAATTCATTGTACAAGCAAAAGGGGAAAGGTGGGCACTGCCCCCTTTAATGTACCGAAGATTTCTCTCCAACTCTGCATATAGGGGCAGCCAACGTACTGTTCGTTTGCACAAATGCCAGAATTTTACAGGGTGGATTCCCTTAATACCTGGAGGAGATACTGCATTTGTTTTCCCTTCTTGGGCAATGACATCACTCTTAAATAATTCATCCTAACTGTAGTAAAATACACATTTTGCTCTTTCTGGGGAGTACAGAATATTTTAGGCAGAAAAGAGGCAGTCACATATCTATAGCCACAGGGGATCACTAAGCCAGTCACAACAGAGTGTTACTCTTATTTATAGGGATCGATCCAAATTGTGAGGAGACAAAGGCATTTGCATGGGCTGCTCACAGTGTGGAGCCAGTTTTGCCATTTTCTTTTTCAGCAAGCCTTTCCCCCCTCCCCACTGATGATTGGCTGGGGGGGGGGGGCAGGAGTCCTGCCCCATACTAGTGATTGGCTGAGAGGCCAATCACTCTTCTTCAGACTGCAGCATCGCATCCGGCTTCTTAAGAGACGGCGCCAAAACACTTTCACTTTCTGACTGGTGCCTTTGCCGAGTCTATGCCGCTACCCCAGCCTCTCAGTAGCTCTCAAACCACGTGCTCTATGGCTGCAGGGACTGCCATACTTCCTTTGTATTCCAGTAAGGGGGGATGCTACACAAAATTGCGGGAAATGCCGTTTTTTGTGGAAACCTCCATTTTTCACAGTTTCCACAAAAATAACGAAAGTGCAATTTAAGTAGATCCCTACTTATTTAGTCTAAAACAGTAAATTATTGCCTCCTAAACTTAGTTTGAAGGAACTGCTTGATGAGCAGAATCTTACTTGTCATAAGGAAATAAGGATTTGGCCCCATATTTTATTTGATGCAGGAAGATTCCTGACAGCCAATGCAACACATACTGAAAATACTTTTAATGGGACAGGGACTGTCCAGCGGGGTTAGGGCCTCACCCAATAACACAGGTGATAAGGGCTCCTATCTTTTAGGCAACACACTTAGGGCCAATTTGAAAAGCAAGATGTACCTAGGTGCTTAACGGGGCTTTCAAAAACTCCTGGGTTACCAGTCCCCGGGACAAGACTCAGAAGTCTGCTAGGAGCCTCACTACATTCTCTAAGCACTTAAATACCTTTAAACATCCGAACCATGGTATCAGTAAGCCCCAGCACCATGGAGCAGAGACACCTGCCTCAAGTACAAGAATTTGCAAGACAAAAAAAAAAAGTTGAAGTCTGAGTTTTGATCAAAGAGGTTTGGTTAGCTGATCCTTAGTTACCTATACATGCACCCAGGGGCAAGTAAGAAAAGGAATGAGAACAGAAGCAAAAATTCTTGAGGAAACCCACCTTCACATTTCACTTTAAGTTCACTGAGAAACTCAGATTACTCTCCAGGGGTGAATGAAGAAATGACGTTCATTGCTTTTGCTGACAGCCAGTGTTAAAAGTCAACTAAATGCCATCAGGCAGGGGTGTCAGAGAGGCAGCCTACAGGCTAGATCCAGCTTGTGGGGTTCTATCATCCAGTCCCTGGTGCTGCCGGTAAGTCTGGGACTTGGCTCAGGGGTAGCATGCAGCACTATTCTAGCTGCTCAAAAAGGCACCGTACCCAGCATGGAGTGAACCTGCAGTGAAGCAGGAGTTGTGTGCAGCCTGGTCCCAGAGTGGCTATAGTAGGTGCCACGTGTAAGATGATCCCAAAGTAGCTGGAGCAGGTGCCACGTGCAGCGAGGGCCTACAGCAGGTGCCGCATTAAGCAGAGTCCCAGACTGGCCACTCTGGGACATGTGCTTGAACTGCCATGTGGGGCCCGTCTGTGAGTCTAGTCTGATCTGGGCTGCAGGTCCGCCCCACGCCTACAGGGCCAGATGAGCTCGACATCCCTGCCATAAGGAACGACAGCACTCAACAAGGGTTGATTTAGGAGTTGACTGCATCTACAACCTACGTGGTACTGCAGATTTCAGAAGGCTCAGTCAACACTCAGTCACCATTCATCTTCAAAATATTATTGTAAAAAAGGACAGGGAGGGAAGGGTTGGGGTTTTTTTTGGCAGGAGGGGGGTTATGTGGGGAGGGGTTTGGCTTGTTCTATTTTTAGAGAGTTCCTTTGTTTTGTCCTTTAAATAGTTTGAAATTTAAATTCTTCTTCCTGTCTGGCCAGCTAACATTTAGGAAGCCCTCATCTACACTCATCTACTCAGTCTGATGTAAAAGTGCGTACTAAGATTTTTACCACATCCGGGGTATTTTCAGATCCTAAATGTCTTCTGACCAAACTGGTTAATGAGGATTCATACTTCCTTCCCATACACAGCACCAGCTCTTCTAGCTCATATACAAAGCATGTAGGCCTGAAAGGCCTACATCAGCAGGCCATTTAGTCCAGCCCTATTCACAGCTGTAGGACCGATCAGCTCTTCCTAAACAAACCCAAAGAGATGTGTATTTAGGATCCCCTTAAAAAACCCCCACTAGCGAAAGAGATTCCACAACCTCCCTGAAGCAGCTTGTTCCACTGCCAACTGTTCTTATTAGGATCCCCACTCCACGCCCTAGATTTGGGCCTTAAAACAGGGAAGTTCCCCCCAGGAAAAATCTGTAGGAAAAATATACTAGTGTAAGTGTTGTCTATCCACTTCCACCCCAGCCATTTATGATAGCATGTGCCAGGTTTGCCTTTCCCATCACCTAGGCTAGGGACAGAAGTTACACGTAAACCAGTTTCAGCCATTTTGAAAGTGGTTTATGTGCACTGAACTTCTGGTCCATTACAGATTTGAACCAGCTTCTGATCATTTATACTGGTTCAAGTGAAACCAGGTTGGATGTAGTTTCAAACTGAACTGATTTAGGTTAAATTAGCTTATTGAACTTCTATCTCAGATCCCCTCCAGATTCAAGTTAACTCACATTCCCTCAGCATCCCAGAATGCTTTGCACCTCCCCTGCAAACTGTTCCCTGCCACTCATCACAGGGCGAGCAGGCTAGCCTTGGCCCACACTGTCTGTCTTTAAGCAAGGAGTCATGCTTTGGCACCCCTCCAGCTTCTGGCCTGGGCCACTGCAGGTATGTGGTTGTGTTTCCAGAATCAAAAATGAATGTCTGTTCCCTTGCTTATCAATTCAATCTATGCAGCTTAGATTCACCTGCGAAGACTGGATCAGTTTGGTCTCTGGATTTTTGACTCTCTGCACTTAGCCTAAGTGGGAAAACCTGCAACATTACCTACCCAAATACCAGGAGCTCCTGTGCATTTGGGACCCTTGTATAATTTACAAAAACAAATCCCTATTTTTCTGTAGTCAAAACAAAGTGAAAGCTAAGATCTGGCCTTTTTGCAAGGGATGGCTCAAATCTATCAACAGGTGCCTCACAGATAAAAAGGATGAGGACCACTGACATAGAAAGTAAGACCACGGACTGAAAGTGAAACACTGGCAGAGCTGAGGTTCCATAATGTAATTAAATCGTGTGGATAGCTACAATTTGGAAAAAGCTTCTTTCTGCCTCCAAGCTAGCTGGTCTGACCTGCATCTTTGTTTAAAAGAGATAGTAAAACCTTCAAGCTGCTGGTATAGGGAAGAAAGGCACAGTCAAAAGCAAACAAACAAAAAAATGGTCAGCAACTACCTGTGGGTTGATTCATACAGATGCAGAGGAGGGAGGAGGAGGCAGGGCAAACTGTTTCTCCAGTCTAGAAATGAAGATAACTTGGTTAGAAAAGAATTTACTAAAGCTTACAAAGAAAGATTAAGGTTCCTGTGAGGGGAAGTATGTGCTCAGGCCTTTATTGTTTTCATCCTTTGTTCTGCATGCTACCTACTGTTAGGTGAATAAATAATGAACTATATCAAAGAGGCTGTTTTGAGGCACTTTAATCAGTTGCTGTCATAGGTTCCAGGATGAAAAGGGCTTACAAGATGCCAAAGACAATTGGGCCTGTCAAGCGACCAGGGCTGGTAAACAGGGACTCTGCAGATCAGAGAAAAAAAAATCTGGAAAAGATAAGAACGCAGGGTTATGTTCAGACAGGGGTAAAAAGGGTAAAGTCTACCCTCAAAAGGGTCCTTCACTCAAAAGGACTGAAAAGAGGTCCAAAGCATAGTTCACCTCATAGTCCAGATATACCCATTTAAAGAAAAAAGAAGAAAAGAAAAAGACATTTGGAAAGAAGATAAAGGTACCAGTTTCCTCCCATTATAGTGAAGCAAGGCTCTAGTTTATTTAGCAGCACATAATCAGGAGATGTGCTGGGGACTAGATTTTCAGATATCAGGGCAGCTGGCAATGCCATTTGTCCCCTAAAAGAGATCACTATGTGGAGCACTGAATGGCTTTGAAAATTGGACCCTTGGTTACCAGCCTAAGAGAGAGCTGATCCTTCTTTGAAACACTGGCCTCAGGTGTCAGCACTGAGAGCTTGAAACATCTGGCCCTGGATACCTTAATAGGTATTTTAATCTCCGTCTCTCTGACCATAAAGAATTGTTCCCAGTAGTACATTTTTTCCTTCTCTATACAATCTAGCTTTAAAACAGGTTATTAGTAAAGCTTCCACCATTTCCCTTGAGAAAATGAATCTGCAGCCTAATACATTTCACTGTCAGGAACTTTTCCTTGAATTTATCACATACCCCCCTAGCTGGACCTTGTTCCCTTCCCCACCTTTATGCTTCAAATATTTATAGATTACCTTGCTCCCTCTCCACCATTCAGTCACTTTTGCCAACTGTTAAGAGCTTTCCATATCAGTCAAGCCACCCAAGCTCCTGACGAGGTCTTAGGCCATGTGTAGATGAAATGAGGGGCACGTGTGCATGACACTAAAGCGGGTTAAATGCTTTTGCACCACTTTAATGGTGTTGATGTTTGCACGTATCAGCGGCGTATTGTGCAGTAATTCCAGCTGCTGTGGCAAATTTGGTGGCCTAATGCACTTGAAATGACTTGGACTGCAGCAAACTAAAACTCCTCCAAGGAGTTTTAGTTTGCTGCCCTACAGCTGCAGAGTAAAGCATTAGGCTCCATGCAGCTCAGGGGCTTTCCAGGAAGCCCATGCAAGCAGCGTGGCAGCAGCCTGGGAAGGCAGGCTCCACATAAGAAAAGCAGTAAGCCTGATCGTTCCTCCACCCACCAGAGCCTGCCTGAGCTGTGGAGGGCCCCGGTGCTTCCCTCCATGGTTGTGGTGCCCCCCAGGATTGCCTGAGCCAGGTGCCTGGGCAGGTGCTACCTGGACAGGGACCTACCGCTGCCACGGAGGGAAGCACCATCCCTCTTCCTCCAGCCCAGGGACCACTCCACCCTCCAGCAGCTCATCCTCCCCTCCCCGCCATCAGAGAGGGAGTTAAGTTCAGTTGTGTGCATGACACGGGGTTTAAAGGGCCCTAAACTGAAGCAGTCTTTTGAAAAACCCACCACTTCAATTTAGGGGCCCCTACTTTGTCTACACATGCCCTTAGCTGCTCTTCTTTGAGCACAACTTTTCTGGCAGTAGACGGATGAGAATTTAATTAAATAATTTACCTGCACGTAGGAAAGTGGAGATGCGTAAACAAGTAGAGCTAACGGTATCTTAGATTAATTTTGGTGCCAGCACCTTACCCTTCACCATCTCCAATTGTCTCTTCCCCACATTCTTCACAAAATGGGTCACAGTGACTGAATGCCCCAGTGGCCTGCATAATGGTCTGACAATTGTCAAATGCAAGCAGCTACCAGTTCTCCTTGCAGCTTCTAATGTTAATATATGGGCTGCAAAATGATCACCCAAGTCACTTGTTTTTCTTGCGTTCTTTGATGAGCTGGCACGGGTTTATATGCCAACACACACAGTAGCTCCCACTTTCTTAAGGGAAAAACTACGCAGGGAGTACATAGTGCAGTGTCAGTAGGGGCAGTGGAGGGTGAGGAGGCTACCTAGGAAGATCTAAATCTTTCTTCCCTATTGTACATACTCTTCATCAGCACAGAAGTGGACTTCAGAACTTAAAATACCTGGATTAAGTCCTAACTAAGGGAAAGGTGCATTCGTATATTATGTTTTTACTGGATAAGATATGCCTTCTATTTCCATTCAAAATCTGAAGGGAGCTTGTCTGTCTTTTGAGGACGCTATTCTACTTTCCTAACTTGCTCATATTTCACATACCTGTCCCAAGGCATTAAAATTGAACAGTCCAGAAATTTGCGCCCACAATTCCATTCAAATAAACCCTCAGACTCTGGTTATGGATCAAAGAAAGTCAATGAAGCACTCGGTACTGTTAAGGAACAAAAAGATCCAGAGATGCATGCGCGCATACAAGTGAGCAACCTAAAGTAATCTTGGTATATGCTAAGAATAGTAAACAGAATGCCCCTGTTTTTAAACTTATTCAATATCCATGTTTTTAATCAAATTTTGTGTGCAAATAAATGCGATGCCACATGTGTTCCTTGTGAGTTCAGTAGAACAGTTCCTTGTGAGTTACAGGAACAGATTAACTATATTAATAAAAGCTAAAGTAAAAAAGAGGGATGTCTTCTTTTTACTTTTTAAAGCGACTCATGCATCCCAGTTGTAAAGCAGAGACAGAACTGATAGCACTTAACAGGCTTATTTTTTTCTAGCTCATTTTCCATCCAGGATTTTTTTGTATATATATGGCTCTTGTTCCCCAACTCATGCTCTGTTCCTGTTTCAAAGCAGGTGAAATTGCGGTGCAGTGCTTAAGAAATATTTTTTATTACCACTAGGCTGGCTGGCCCAGAGATTCCAGACTAAATTTAAGTTCCTAGTTCTACAGGAGTAGACAGTCTACAATCAAATTCACACATTTTCCTACCTCTTACCTTTAAAAAAGTCTCTCTCCCCGTCTCCCCTATTACAGACCTTAGTGGAGCAGGAAGGAGGAGGGGGTATGCTTTTCCTATCAGGAATTCAATTGCTCATCTTCCTCCTTATCCCAGCATGTCAAGACACTGGATTTTCCCAGAGAGCTTTTCACCATAGGAACTTACCCAATGTGTTGCTAACTGGCTGATGAAGAAAACAGTTTCACACTTGGAAGGTCAGCGATAACAAGTCTGAGACGGAACTGATGAGTGATGGCATGAAGAACGAGCGCCCCTGGCAAGCTTAAAGGTTGCTGGTAGGAGCTTTGGGAAGCACACTTGGCAACAGGAGCAGCACTGAAAAGATTATCACTCTGCAGTGGGCTGAAATTAAGGTTGGCATCTGCTGATATGAGTGGGTTTAATCAAGAAAACCTTGCTTGGTTTGCCCACTGGGCATTATATAGATCTAATCATTCATACCAGAACTCTTATAAGCCCTCTACACCAGGCGCACTACTGAGCAACAGTTTCAGGTTTGCTCTGCAGAGGTTTATTAATGTGAAATGCTGTTTTCTGAACAGAAGAGTGGTAGAGCTAAAAAGTATTAAATTCTTTCCCTTTGTCTAAGCCATTTCAATGTTATTTGAAGTATGAGTCAGCATAAAGGGAAATGTTCTGTCCAAAGCTATGCACTTTTACTCTTTAGGCAGAAAGAAGTACTTTTGTCTCCATATTTAATACCCATATTTGTTCTGACAGCTTGAACGTAATCACTGTGGCAGCAGGGTAACTATGCAGCTGTATTCTAGTTCATTACATGGCTTCTACTCAAACATTTAGACTGACCTTTGTGTGAATCAAGTACAGCAGAAGCAACAAGAGCAGTTGTCCGATAAGCCAGATTCTTGTGCGTAACCACAGATCAGGTACCTTGCAGGTTATGACAGGGAAAGCTCCCCACTCTGAACCATCCCATACACAAGCAGTATAATACAGACATACTTTTCTTTACCCTGATCTCTTCATTTGACCTGCAGCCAGGTGCAACTCCCCCATTCATCAAAAGGGCCATTGACTTGATTTGGTCTTCACCAAGAAGGCTCAGGCTTCCCTCCCCAAGGCTCAGGAGTGACTTGGTGGCAGCCTATAAGTGTATAAAGGGTGTGCATCAGGAACTGGGAGAACATCTGTTCACCAGGGCACACCCAAGGGAAGATGAGGTCTAATGGTCATGAACTGCTAGAAGACTGTTTTAGACTGGACATAAGGCAAAACTTCTTTACTGCCCAAGTCTCCAGTCTGGAATAGACTCCATGAAGCAGTGGGGCAAGCACCTACTCTGGATACTTTTAAGAAATGCTTGGATGCTTATCTTGCTGAGGAGATCTGACCCCAGCTGACTTCCTGCCTCTTGGGCAGGTGCTGGACCTGATGGTCTTGCGAGGTCCCTTCCAGTCCTAATGTCTATGACTCTATAAAGAACCACTCTCTAATTTCTCTGTTATTGGACTTATCTTCTCGGACCTATCACCTGGTCTCTTTTGGCATCGTCTATCAGCACCTCTTCCTTCCTTCCCTGTCACGTGGCCTTTCCACGACTTCCAGTCACTCACTGCTGATTACTTCAGTCTGCTCTCCGTGCTCTCTGCCTTTCTTTCCCATTGATCTGGTCATTCATTCTGTCACATTTCACTCTCCTCCAGCATTAACCCTTTTGCCCCGCTGTCCTATTGCTAGATGTGCTCTGCCACCCCCATCTCCCTTTCATCTCGAAACACATTGAACAGGCTTGCTTCTGGTAAACACCTGGAGTTCCTTTCTCCTGACTCCGTCACAGACTCAGTCTGATCTTACTTGCCCCTTCCTCAACATAAACCACACTTCCCAAAGTCTCTAATGTCCTCCTCCAAGCAAAAGACCACGTAGCTGCCTTGGAAGCTTTTTATCAACCTCTACTTGAAGTCTTGCCTTTCCTTGATTTCTTTAAATCTGTCTTTTCCTGGTTTACCTCCTCTTCCTCTAATTGCTCTTTTAGTGCATCCTCCTCATCTTCTTTCCAGTGGTCTGTGGGGGTTTCCACCAGGTTCTGTCTTTGGACCCTGCCTCTTCTCCCTCCACACTTTATCTCTGGGTAAGCTCATTCACATATACAAATTCAGCTCCTACCTGTAGGCTGGCATCCACCTCTCTTTCTGATCTATCTCCTCCTGTCCAAATGAGAAGTCTCAGCCTCTCTCTGGCATTTCCTCATGAGATGTCTAGCCTTCAGTTTAAGCCCAGCATAGAAAAACTAAGCTCTTACCTTTTCCTTTTCCTGAATCTAACCTTTTATCTCCTTTTTTCAATCACCGTGGACAGTTCACCATCCTGCCTGTTACTCTGGCCATAGTCTGGCTGTCATCGTCAATTCAGACCCCTCATTTGGTCCTTCAAGCTGCATCAAAATCTTGCAAATTCTTTCTGAATATCACGTCCAGGATGTGGCCTTTCCTGTCCACAAGTACAGCTAAAACGCTGGTCCAAGCTGTCAGCTCATATCTTTATTATTCCAATAGCCTTTTCTCTGGCCTTGATAAATGCAATATTAACTGCTTATATGCATTTATAACATTGCTGCAAAACGTTCACAGTGCCCAGGAAAGCTAGATGCTATAGTCCAGCCTCTAGGACACTCACCTGAGATGTGGGAAATAAGCCTTAACTCCCTGACCCAATGAATATGTATTTAAAGAAATAAGTCCCAGCAGACTGGTTATGATGCCCCTATTTGAATTGCCCATAAGCCTCAGGATTAGGGTACTCATCTGGGATGTGAAAGAACAGCAGGACAAGGATTTAAATGTTAGTTTTCCACATCTGATGGGTGTGTCTTAATCACCATGTTAATGACTCTTTGGGGTATGAAGCCCCTCTCTTTCTCCGAATTCCTTCCCCCCATCCACCCCACTCCAATGTCTTGATTTTATCCTGTTCTGAAAGAAGAAAGCTGAAGTCACAAAAAAAGTTTGCAGTATAGGAAAAATGGTGCAATGCCATGTTACCATTCCTTGTACCAAATGAAAATATTTTTTTTTAAAAAGAGGAGTGGAAGAGGGACAAGATACCCATGTGAAATGCACAATAACTTTATGCAAATTCAGCCCAATAGCAAAGCAGCGGCCCAAATAGCAGGCCAAGCTACATTTTATGAGATCGGTTCCACCTAGGTTACTGCATCCAGGCATTTTCCCTGTAACAGCTAAATGAATGCTTAGGCATAATGAGTCATACAAGGGAAGATAAATTGGTTTTATTCTCCCTTTCCCCCTTATTTTTCTGTCTAGTTTATTACTACTCCATCCTGCAAACAAAACAGTTACCGCCTTTCAGACAGCCCTGCTTACAAAAACTGGCTATAATTAGGGACCTGCTTAATTCGCAGTTTCGCAGAAACTGCAAAATCCAGGATTGTCCATGAAATCCACAAAACACAACAAAAAAACAACTTAATAAAAATAAAACGCTTATTATCTCCAGTGGTCCTAATTACCAGAAGGGGGAAAGTGCCAGCTGGTGGGGCAGCATGAAGGGCAATAGATGCGATGGTCGCAGCCGTCTTATCCCTTCTTCCCCCACTGGCGCCTCTCCGCCAATCAGCGCTAAGAGACGGGCCGCACAAAGGGCAGCCAGCAGTCAAGATGGCAGCCACCCCCTCGTCCCTCCTCCTCTTTCCCAGGGCCTCTCCTACAATCAGCACTAAGGGGTGGTGCTGCCATGAAATGACCAAAGAATTAGATCCTTATGCCAAATCAACCCATGAAAACTGGCAAGTCCCCCTCCCCTGCAATTTAGGTAGACACCTAGTTATAACTGGATGAAGGTTAGTATAATGCTCAAAATTCTTTAAGCCAAATAAAACATCCTCATGAAATCAGTTTCTTTTGCTAACCCTTGTATTTCTCTCATCCATTCAGATCAGAAATACTAGAAGAACAGCCTCGCAGAATCATTCAGAACGTCTGACCAGACCCAGGAGTTATAAAGCCAAAGAAAAGTCTCTTGAAAGCTCTGTTTGGGAAGTTAATCAGAAGGTATAATAATTCATAGGAGGTTTGCAGTTTTAGCATAAGAGAAGAGACTGAGAGTAGCTTTCCTTATCTTCTTTGATTTGAGGCATGCTTCTGCGCTCCTTGACATCAGGGCATCTGGACAAGCTTCTAGTTCCTGTTTTCTAGTCTCCAGTATGAGTCATACCACAGACTGCTCTTAAAAGAGATCCCTGATCTGATCTCCTTCAGAAGACTTTGGGAAGATGGAAACAGGATAACAAGTCTGTATTTGAAAGGGATCTTATTAAATGCAAATATGATACACAGGTAAAAGATTAAAGCTAGTCTCAGAGAGCATAGGTCAAGAACATTTTTATTTTACAAGTTCTTGTATGAAAAGCCGTAAGTAGGAAGCATTCTGGCTCCCAGCCACTCAAATCCACAGATTCCTGCACAGAAAATTATGGGCATTTGTCAAGGCCCTGCTCTTCCCTGTAGCAGACCAGAAAAAAAAAAAAGATGGCAGTATGACTCAAGATTAGCATACACACATACGTATATATAATGGACTCTAATATAATAAAATACAGTAGCTACTTTAGACAGCTTGACTAAACCATGATCGTTAGGCTGCTGCCAGTTCATAAACTATGAAAGGAAAATAAACAACCCTCCCTTCAGCACTCATATTATTCTTCTCAGATTAAAAGTATTGCTGGTACTTATGTTTCCGCTGCTGTCAAGAGGGTCTTGTCATGAGCACTGAATTCACTTAGAGACATAAAAGAAACAGGAATGATGTTCTAGTCATGCTACTACATCTATCTGAGATAAAAGCCTCTATTTTATAAAATAAGTTGCATCGCTGATTGTTTTGCTCCAATTTAAGTGATGTTTTTTGGATTTGAACTGAGCGCAAGGAAACCGAGTTTGGATTTTCCATTCAGCCAACGGGAAGGACACTGAGGCAACCGTTTAAAGAGGTTTTTACTTCCCAACGGAGGGTTAGCAGCAACCACGACCAAATACACACGTATTACAGGACATACACTAACAGGTTCAGTTTTGCACGAGTCCCAGTCCTATTGCACACACCCAATTCCCAGCACCACCAGCATTATGCCTGAATGGGCAGTTACAAAGGACCCAATTTTCAGGGAGACTGAGTAATAGAATTCGACGTGAACTGCGGTGGTGCGTGCATCTCAGAAATTAGGCTGAATGTGTCCTAAAAAGAAAATGAAGCCTAGAATAAAATCTGCTTGCCAGTCACAAATATCGTTTCCTCTGTGTTCGATGAGATCACTTCTTTATCAGTGTCAGAAGAGAACCAACGCAGTGCAGAGCCAACAATAAAATAGGGAAAAGTGGTTTAAGAGCAGAGGGGAGGGAGACTTGCCACTTGGAAGCATGTGACAGCCGAAGAGAAACAACTGTTTCAAATTAAACCTGTATATGAAAGTTAGAACAGTTTAGCTGTTACACTTATTTAATATTAATCACACTGATTCAGCAGGACCTCGGTGGTAAACTAGAATAATTTAAAATTATTGCAATTGTTTCCTCTCTCCATACCCCCAAATATCCCAAGTTCCACTCCATACTCATTGCATTGCTGGAAAAAGTCACCCACTGTTGTGTCTTGGTTTCCCTGCACTTGTAAAATGTGAATAATGATACAGATTCATTTGGAACTTGCTCAGGTATGGGGATGAAGAATCCTAGACAGAAGTTACCTATAATACCTTGACTTTGTTGTGGGAGACCATATCAAAAGCCTTCGTAGTCTTAAAGACAAGCCAAGGAAGTATGGGCTGAATGAATGGACTGTAAGGTGAATAGAAAGCTGGCTGGATCATCAGGCTCAAAGGCTACGAATCAATGGCTCGATGTATAGTTGCCAGCCAGCATCAAATGGAGCATCCCAGGGGCCAGTCCCAGCCTTTGGGAACGGTTTTGTTCAATATCTTTGTCCATGATCTGGAAGACGAGATGGAGTGCACCCACAGTAAGTCTGCAGATAGCACAAAGCTGGGGGGAGTGGTGGATATGCCAGAGGGTAGGGCTAAGATTCAGAGAGACCTTGACAAACTGGAGGATTGGACCAAAAGAAATCTCATGAGGTTCAATAAGGACAAGTGAAAAGTCCTGCACTTAGGATGGAACAATCCCATGAACTGGTACAAACTGGGAATGGACTGGTTAAGCGTCAGCTCTGCCAAAAAGGACCTGGGGATTAAAGTGGACGATAAACTGAATATGAGCCAGCAGCGTGCCCTTGTTGTGGAGGAGGCTAACAGCATACTGGGCAGCATTAGTAGGAGCGTTGCCAGAAGATCAGAGGAAGTGTTTCTTCCTCTCTATTCAACACTGGTGAAGCCACAGCTGGAATACTGTGTCCGGTTTTGGACCCCGCCACTACAGAAAGGATGGGGGCCAAATGGTTAGAGGCGTAGGACACATGACTTCCAAGAACAGGCTGAAAGAACTGGGCTTACTGGTGCTTGTACATGAGCTCCAACACACTGTAATTCCAGCGTGTCGGATCAAACTCGAGTAAATCGAGTCTGCAGAAGCACAGCAATGGCTGCGCATCAGCAGCCTCCTGCATCTCATGCTTCAGCTTTCCCGCACTTCAAAATGGTGGCAGATTAGATACTAGGAAAATCTCCCTCGCGGTCCCTTCCAACCCTAACTTTCTACGATTATCACCATGAGTAATAGGGGCTCTTGGGATGTCCTTTTATTTTTTTTTTTTTTGCCTGTGTCCCCTAAACTTACCCTTGTGATGCCAAGAGAGCAAAACAAGGAGACTCCCACATGGAATTTACTTTCTTATCTTTTTCATGTCCTTGTGACAAGGTATTTAGCAACATGCAAAGATTCGTTGGACTGTGACAGGCTGCACTGGGAGCGTTTTTGCTGTGGTCTCAAGCTTGCAACATCTAGGCCATCAACCGTGTGCCTTAGCACCTGCGGCACCCCAGCCCTCCTTGATTTGACTGAAAAAGCAGAAAGGCTCATCTCAGGGTTCATTTTACTTGGTGTTGTAAAATAAATAAATAAATAAAAATAAAAATCACATTTTTCTGCTGCTTGCCCCCTTTTCTCTCTCTTTCAATCTCTTGCCCATACCTAAAATGTTAAAGCGTTCTGTTAACAGATTTCACTGAACACAGTTTGTTTTCTATATTGATTTCCTGAAGAAAACCTTTTCATTACACTCATACTCAACTTGTAAGAGAATTACCATGAAACAAATGGCCGGAGGGAACCAAGCATATGCTACACAACACAAATTTCATATCTTTAGTTGCTGCAATAATCAAAGCCTACAGCTGCTAGTTGAAGGCATGCAACTAGTGTGTGTGTGTGTGTGCATACACACACACACACACACACACACTATATATATAAAACCAGCCAATGTGCAAGATATGAGCAACAGGAGGAGGATTGGGGGAGTGATGGGGGTTGGGCAGGTAAGGTAATCTGATGTTATAACTATTTTCCCCAATATCCTGCTCTTACATGGACAGGGATTTAACTGGAGGTATGTCTAACAGCCTTACCTCGTTTGAAAATCTTATCCAACACAGTCATGAAAATTATGGACCCAACTCTGGTCCAACTGATGTTTATGACAAAAGTAACTGATTTCATTGGTGTAGAATCAGGCCCTGCACCTTTAATGATTGACTTCTCAGACTGACAGAGGATTTGCTCTCTTAACAAGAGCAGAAGCCAGTTCTCTTGTTCTAATTTCAGCATTTGCATTCTGTCTCTTCGACAAAATCCTCTGTCTGAGTTTTCTTACTGGGTTAAAATAGGTGTAAGAGTGTAGTAGTTACCATTAAAAGGAATCGTATCACAGCTTTTCCCCTACCTTTATTATACAAATTAACTGCAGTAACTCAGAAGGCATTTACCAACAGCTGGGACACTGCAGTAGACATTATAATGGTAATAACTATTTTCAAATTTACCTCACATAGAGCTGTGAAAATTAATTTATGCCTGTAATGTTAGTTTGGATTTACAGCGCTGGAACTGAAAACAAAACCTGCCCCTTTGAGCACTCCACTGTGCTGAGACTGTGAGACCTGAAAGCAGAATGAGAACCAATTCATCTCGAGAACACTGAGTTTCTAGACTGCCAGTGTCACAAGTATAATACAATATATGTGCACGCACACAACATATATACACATATTTGTACAAGCACTTGATACCAAATTGCCTCAAGTGGCCCGTGTTCTTGACCCACCATTTGGCTCCAACAATGTTGAGGATTCAGCAGCAACTGTATATTCTGGATCAGACTCTTAGGAGGTGTGAAAATGGTGCCATCTCCTTTTCTAGTAAAGGAGCTGTGCTGATTTATGCCTGTGAGGACCTGGCCCCTCAGTTAGACAAGTCTGCAGCTGCGCCAAAATACAGAGGATGTATATATTGCATATTTCAAATAAATCTTTGAATACTTGGTCCGGATTCAAACATTAGAGACAGAAGAAATCCATTGATCATCAAGTCTGTCCCCAGCTGCTTTTGCATGACTGCTTCCAATCGCAGTTTAAGTTTCACCCCATCTGTACAACCTAAGCAACAACATTTCTGCCGCTTCCCTCAGATGATTATAAGTTAAAAACTAAGTTTCCAAATAATGCCATTCATGCTGAGAAACTAATCTTTACCTTTTGAACTTGCAGACTTCCCCATGAACAGAATGGATGTGGTTTTCTTTTCAAGCTGCACAGACTCCATTTACAATTAGAATTCATCTCTCTTGGTAAAATACATAAAAGCAAAATTACTTCAATAAAATACTTTCAGATCCTAAAAAGGTTGGAAGCCAGTTAAATACACACAATGCAAGTGCACTTGAACTCAATCCTTTCCCTGAGACTGTCCAATGGGAAATACAAAAAAGTAAACAGAACAAGCCACTGCAATTTTTTCTTGATGTCTGCCATTTCTGAAAACCCAGAGGAAATAATAAGAATAGCCTAATACTGATGAAAAATTAAGCAATCAATAGGCAGTAAAATTGAAAATTGTGTACATTAACAACACAGAAATATATCTTCCAGGAAAATTCACAGTAATTGTCACAAAAGTAAATCACAAACACATACTATTAGTGTTGCAGGAATTAATGTTGCCTTTCATGTAATTTTTACTGATGGGTTACTAATTTATTTTTAAGTACACTATAATTAGTAGCCTGTGTAACAATTTAGGTAAAAAAAAAAAA
>JAGPOW010002118.1:7191330-7203215 GCA_030014935.1 Caiman crocodilus | reverse complement strand
AAAAAAAAGGCCTAGAGAAAATTACAATATCATTAAGGTTTGAACAGCACAAAGCAGACTGGAACTAGGTATCTATCAATCAAAGAAAACATAGACATTAGAAAAAGAAAAGACCTGAGAATAAGGAAAACACTGCATCAGGGAACAAATGCTATGACCACTCTTAAAAGAATTACTTCTTGCACACACCGCATTAAATGGCATCCCAGATGGTAGTGAAAAAATGCAAAACAGCAAATTGCTAGTGGGCGAGTGGGGCGGTGGGGATATGAAAGATGAGCTCAGGACACTGTGCTGTGCGAGCAGGCTTTTCCACATGCAAGGTGTTGTGTGCTCTATGGTACATGATACTCTTTGGGTTCATGTAATTTTCACAGCCAATATTTTTATTCCCTTTATATTAGCAATTCAGAAAACAGCAGGATGAGAGAGATGCGTCTTGAATGCAGAAACTGCTAAAAACGATTAATTAATTTGTAGCTGGAGGATAAAATCTCCATTTCAGGCTTTATTTTTAAAACATATTTCATCACTTATCTGTATCAGCACATTCTTGCATGTGGCAACTCTCCCATTGGGATTAAAACCCAGATCCTCAGAGGAATTGATATGTCTAAACCTTGTTGGTAGTCAGAGTCCTAAATGTTTTTTGAGGATCTGAGCCAGAATATCTATTGACGTCAGTGGTAATTGGGGTCACCAGCGGGGACTATAATCTCTGATCATTTAGGGGTTGACTCAGCTCCAACTGAAGCAAATGATAAAGCTCCCAGGATGTTTAGTAAAATGAAAGACTATCGGGGTGGAGGATCATTGGCCATTCCCCTTGGGTTTCTTTCCCCACATCAGTGCACGAAGAGACTTCCTTCAGTAGTTTCCATTCTTCCACATCCATTTAAGCCTCTGGCTTCTCTCAAAGTTGGAAGTATTTTTAATCACTTGCATCCAAAAAACTAAGACTTAAGTTTCCTTAGAAAAAGAAAAGAAAGCTGTTTCTCATCATGCAATTACTATACAATGCTGCTGGGAATATACACAGTTCACACAAAGTAGAATTTTAAAGAAATGGCCATTCTTTGTCTTAATTACACAGGTGGAAAGAGTAACTGCATCAACAAAATCAGATTTTTGCGGGTGCAACAATAGAATTTGGACAATGGTTCATGGGTGGAGAAATGCAGAAGAGCAGCATTTGACCAGCACAACAACTTGCACACATGATCAAACACCTTTAACTGCTTTCAAAAAGAAACATGTTGTGTGCATTAGTGTGGGAGAAAGGAAAGATTTCTTAGGTCTTGCTGAAGATGCCACAAGTTACTCCTGGTCAACGGTAACCTCAAAGTCTCCATCGTGCTTACAGCAGGTTTCTAACCAAAACAAATTAAAAGACTTACAAGTGACACACACAGAGTAGATGAAGTTCCTAAAATTGACAACATGAAAGAAGCACCAAGAAGGGCTGAATAATGTTTAAGAAAGAAACAAACTCGTGTACAAATTAAAGAGATTCCCTATAAATTAATGCTTTTGTGCATATATGTACAGAACAGTGATTCTGATGGAAGGACAACATTTAGGGCCATATCCTCAGCTGGTATCAACCTGCACAAATCAGAGCTGTGAATGGAACTGCAGCAAACTTAACGCCAGACTCTGAGGCAGCAAGGCACTTAAATACATGCTTAATTTTAAGCACCCAATTAGTCCCATTGGCCCCAGTTAATGTCAAAGCAGGTGAAGGCAGATGTTTAAATATGATGAAGAATCAGGACCTACCTGAGGATCTGACCTATTCTTTTTATATATATGTATATATTAGTTACTTTTATAAGTCAGGGTTGTGGAGGTCAATCTTTTCCCCCACCCCTAGTTGTTCTACTGTATTCTATTTTTTTGAACAAAAGCCCAGTCTTGGGAAGAAATAGGATTTCTTCCCCATAGCAATGATGGGGTACTCTACACAAAGAAGCACCTGGCAGTTTAGTTCACATTTTTTAATAACATGGCACAATTTACATTACACAAGTCTTCGCTGATGAGGAAACATGCTGAAGATTGAGAGCCGCTTTACTTTTCTTTTCACATAGGATCTAGAAAGGACTTTATTACATACAGGATAAACAGCAAAAAGGTTTGTATATAACAATCTCTTTACAATACTGAAAGCTACCACTACGGTTCCAGTGTACATATTCTTCAGGGTTGTTTTTTTTTTTCCTTTTGTTCTTTAAAAAAAACCACTGCACAACATCTGGAGTTCACAAAATCTGAAGCTCACAACTAAACCTTCAGTTGACTACTAAAATAGATCTCTGATCATTAGAAACAACTGTCTGTAGTTAGACTTTTTTTCTTTTTTTCTTTTTTTCTTTTTTTTTTGCCAAAACAGGATAACAACTTCAGATAGCACTTTAATACACTAGAAGACCAATGGAACTAATTTTATTTCATACATATATTTTACAGTCCAGTAGACAAGATATTGAATTCTCTCTGATAAAGTCATATTCTCTCCAAATATTTAGACAAAAACTTAACACATTATAAAAACAAGTGTTATGAAAAGACAGATTTCAGAAGATTGAGGCTTTTTTTAAACAAAAAGAGAAAAAAGGAAAAAAAAAAGAAAAGGACCATAATTTCATAGCATTTCATTCCTTCTATGATTAGGGAACAACAAGGCTGACTTTTTAGCTATTCACAGACTTTATTGCCAACTGAAATACAATAAGTTGCAATATGAAATCTGCATGGGAGTTCATTAATTTAACTATTGATCCACAGTGAAAACATATCCAACATCTTAAGAAAAGTATTAGCTTTCTTGGAGGATTCAAGATTTCAGGGTAGCTAAGTTGACTTAACCAAAAAAAAAATAGCGTGTGTACAGATAAGAATGACACACCATAGAAACAGACACGAATGGCTATGATCAGATTATTTTCTAAAAATAAATTTGACATGTTAAGAGACAAAACTTCCAGGAAGTATCCGACATTTGACTGTTACTCGGTATAACCCAGATTAAGTGTGGCTGAAAAACCATATTGTCATGTCAGACACTAGAGTACTAGTGGTTACAGTCTGCTAGTCTGCACGAGAGCTAAGGAGACGTGCTACAGTTACATTAGCATCCTGATGCTGGGGTTCATACGGAAAGCTACATTTCTAACGGGCTGTTTCTTAATCAGAACAAGCGAGGAGAACGGATTCATTTTGTAGATGAGCTTGTTCAGGGAAAATATGACTTTAAATATGTTGTGTGTTGAAAAGGCTCCTTTGATTTTCAAAGGCTTTTGTGAAAAGCCTTAATATTCATTGCATAGTTGAAGGGGTTTAGCTGTCTATAACAATATATGTAACACAGCATAAGCAGACTGTGTTGATCAATATTAAGTTTGCAAATAGCACAGTTTAAGAAGGATTAATGTATCATGTTACTTAATTTTATCTATTTACATTTGTACAAAGTAAAGCTTTCATCTTACCCTTTTGCATATATGAACCATTAACCCATGACGCAATCTTTATACATATATATCTACAAATGTCTTCACTTCTGGTCAGAAAGAGCTTTGTACGGTTGGTTGTGGTAGTGGTGGTTTGCTTTTAACCAAATTATTCTGAGTAGCGTCTTATTCTTCAGTTCAAATTTTTTAAAATTTTTAAACTAGAAATAAAATAAGAGGAGGAGACACAAAGAACATATGGACTTGGCTAAAAGATCTGGAAAATTTCAACATATAATATACAAAAAACCATTTCAAAATCTTTGCACTTGGGTCTATACATTTTGTACAGTGGGTCACATCCACACAGTCTGAGTCAATGACTAGTAAGAAGGTCTTTATATTATGTTCATTTACAAGGGTCTGTCTATCTTTCAGCTTTATTTTTTTTTTTTTTGCTTTTTTGTTTGTTTGTTTGTTTTGTTTATCGAGCTTCGATGTCCTTTAGGGTATGAGAAGGAGGCCTTTCTCTCATCTCTGTTGACAGAGGAGTAGTCCTTCTGGGGGACCCAGGGCGAGGTCCCAAAGTAGAAATAAGAGGTGGAGGGGCGCTGAGAGCTGCTGTGGGAGGAGTTTTATTGAGAATGCCATTCTGGTGTCCCGTCGGGGGACTAACTCTGGGGTAGTGCATGCTGGGAAGTCCTGGGGTGATTAAGCTCGGGTGAGGCAGGTGACCATCCAAGGCGGCAGGGTGAACTGAGTGCAGGCGTGCATGTTCGTAGTCCTCTCTGAGCATGTGCAACCGTTCCCTGTCATCCAAGTGGTTGCCCCTCTCATGCTCACGCCGGGGGTCGACAGAGAGAGGGTGGTGGTGGTGGTGGTGATTGTAGTCATGAGGCTCCCTGTCCCTGAACGACCTGTCAGCTTCATATAATCTTGGCGTAGAAAGACGATGAAGGGGGTCATTTCTTAGCAAAAAGTCTCTCCCCAGAGGGTCTCTCCGATGAATATCTAGCTCTCTGTAGGGATCTCTCAAGGGATCCCTCATTGGATCCCAGTGAAAGGAAGGGTAGGGGAAACGTTCTCCACCTGGAATTGGACTTATTCCCATAAAAGGTGTCATCATGCGAGTCCTATCCAGGCCACTGATGCTGTTCATGGGGTGTATGCCAGTCACACCGACAGTCATGGGCATAGACACTAAAGGACTTGGATGGACACTGGATGTAGATATTGGTGGGGGTTGGTCAGCTGACCTATGAGTTTGAGGTCCCTCAGGTGGAACATCATGGTCTTCCTTTCGTTCCTCCTTCACTTTGACTTCACTATTTTTCTTCGGATTATCATACACGGGTTCATTCTTCCTCTCAGCCTCGCGGTTGGAGGTGCTATTAGGCCTTGTGCTCTCTACTATGGAGGGTCTAGCATAGGGTGAAGGAACCCTGGACATTTGTTTGGTCTCTTCCACCACTCTGCTTTCATGACTCAGGCCTTCTTTCTCTGAAATGTAGTTGTCTTTTACTTTGTGCTCTTCAACACTGATGTCCTTCCGAGATTCAGAGTGATCCCTCTCTCGTTCTTTAGGCTTCTCTTTTTCTCGAATCTCGGGATTGAGATGGCTCCTGATCTGCTCAGCTGAGCTGCGGCTATGTCCAAGGGAGCTGACTGGATGGATAGGTGCTGGCGAAGGATGGCTGGAGTGTCTTTTCTCAATACTCTCCCTAAAAGAGAACGAAGCATAGATGTTAAGGCCTGAGCATCTCTGCAAATAAAGCAAAGCCTCAGGGTCCTGACTCCCTTTTTATAAGTTTTGCAGGAAGTTAGAGATGTGCCCACTTTAATCTATCATCTGTTTTGCCATCACAAGACTACTAAAACACCCCTTTTCTAAACTGTTTTTATTTTATTACCTAGACTCAAAATAAACAAGGTCTCTGCATTTGTCTTGCAAACCACCTACCAAGTTTTCATTAGTGAAGAAAACAGTCATACCAAGAGAGACTGGCACTGGTGTATGATTTTAAGCAACAGCCTCAAGAATTTTTGAAGAGGTGAGAGAAGGAAAAAAAAGCATCCTAACTTTACCCGCAAGAGTAAGTGAAACATTACATTTAAACTGAATGGTTAAAATAATTTTACCTGACAACTTCTGCTATTATAGACTTGGAAAGAGAAGCTTTCATGTTCAATCTCTATACCCTTATGTACATGACTCACTTCTCTTGGAGTAATTTCTGCCTTTTTTCCTGTTCAATTTACTTTGTTAGGGCTAGTTTTTTTTCTAAAAGTGAAGAGAACTTGGAAATACAAATGATACCTTCCCTGGTACTGCTGATTGAGATAACTAACAAACTCAACCTGGGGCAGGGGCCAGTGCAAGACTGAACATTTAAACTCTCAGCTAGGCTTTACATGAAACATCTGTGTTGCACAGATCCTCGGCTAACTTCTGCACACCGGTGATTTCCACCCTGTATGCATTTTGTTTCTCAGTTCCCTTCTCGAGAAGGAGCAGACAGAGGGGTGCAGCAATACGTCTCTGGTACTGCTGAGAAGTCTGCAAGTTCCTGGAGCGTTTCCATTCCTATTTTAGACCTAATTTATGGCACAGAAAGTGCATTAGACCAGGGGAGAGCAAACCTATGGCCCACCTGCAGGCCTGATCTGGCCCATAGATGAGAGGCTTTGGTGGCATCCAGTGGTGGGAGATCTCCCTGTGCTACTGCAGGGGTGAGCGGGAGCAGCAGCAGGGTACGAGTGCCTGCCTTTGACCCAGGGTGCGTCAGTCCAGCCCACAGCTGGAAAAAGTTGATTACCTCCGCATTAGAAAATGATCTCCTCCCACGTTGGAAGAACTGTTGACTCTGCTGCAATTGCTGCCAGCAATAAATGGAACAACCTCACTACTTACTGTGGGCCAGACCCACAAAAGTATTTAGATGCCTAGATCCTATTGATGGTAAGCACTTCAGTGATGTCAATGGGAATTAGTGCCTAAATCCCTTTGTGGATCCTGGCCTCTGTGACAAGACCCAAGAGAAGAGTCAGTGCTGGGCAAGTGCTCATTGGTGGTAACAGCTCTCTCCCATGAACACTACAGAGTTCTTTGCTGTTAAACCCGTGAGTGACACGGGCAATGAGGCAGTCTGTGGTGCAGCCCCATTATGCATCTGCATCTCTCGATTATCAGGTTTGAGCGATGCAGTCTCTCTGCTTTCTCAGTGCCAGCCCATGACTGGGGCCTGGATGAGGATAGCACATTCCAGGCAAGATACATAATGCTGGCTGGCTGGAGGACACAACCAGAGCAGATGCCGGAGTGGCTATCTGTCTCAGCAATTAAGTTCTGCTTGACTCTCTTTTTAAGGCATACTGTCTCGGGTGCCTGCTTATGGACAGAGGCTGGTTTTTGAAGGCCAGATTGCAGCAGCTTTGCCACCACTGCCAGAAAGCCATCTTTTCACTTGCATGTAACTTCCTGAACACAAATCACACCGCAAGCATCCCTGCCTCTGTTTCTAGATGGGCTCACAGCTCTGTGAAACTCCAGTTGCTACACTGAAACTTGAAATAGTGCAGAACGCAGCTGCTCCGCAACGTTTCTTTGAGAGCCTACCGTCTGCTCTAGTTACAGATTTATTTCCTGATGCCAATTTCCGATAGTACTTTGATCTACTTTGTCCTAAACTGTTTGGATCCCGGCTCCCATCTCCTTCATGCTCTGTACCAACAGCTGAGACCAGCTCCTTGAATCCTGATTTGTATATCAGGATTTGGTTCCTTTATTCCCCCAGCTTGGCTCTATAGCTGCTGCAGACATTTAAAAAAACCCAACAAAACAAAAACTCACGCTTTACCAGAAGCATCAGCATGTTACTTTGACCCGGCTCTGCAGCATTTATAGCTCAGGCACTTCAGCAGGGCTTTTTGGCACTTTTAGCTAAAGTTGATTCAATCAGCTATTAGATAAAAGCACCAAAAAGCCTCAGTAAACTCCCAGTCTCTACAGCTGTCAGGCAAGCCAGGCCCAACTAATGCACTGCCTCTTCTGGGTATGCGCTTGGCTTGGTATGGGGACGTGCCAAGTTTAGAATAAAGCACTGCATTTTTTTGCTTTTTCTTTTTTTTTTTTTTAAACATCAGCAAGCAGGCTATATTACAGGACTGCTGCCCCTGTAACTTTGCGGCCAGATCTATGGCATCAGACCCCTCTAGTGGAGACATGGTGCATAATGAACAGATTTTTCTGCTGGCTTTGCTGCATTCTCTCCCCAGACAACAGAAGCCAAGTCAGCAGAAGTCCTCCAACAGGAGGGCTGCAAGCAGAGCTGCATCAGCTGTATCAGTTTCTGACAGAATACTGTCACATACACCAGTCCTCCTTTTTCTAGCTTTCATGCCCCTCAGAGATGCCTGCCTCCCATCATACAGACTTTGTTTCGGGGAGTGATTTGGGGGGCGCTATTTGCGTCAGTTATTTATGAGAGGAACTTTTATTCAATTCTTTAATTGACATTAAGTCAATTTGCTGCATCATTTATATATTTTAAATAGGGTACAAATAATTAGAAAGAACAGCAAGCATCTTGCATGATTAAATAACCCCAAATATTTCATTAGCATTCTTTCAGACAACCAAATTAAACATTTTTTTTTTCTGGCAATTCTGTCCTACCCAATTAAGCAACCCAAAGATATTGATGAAGTCATCTCACAATGCTATTAATTATTATGTAAGTCATCTAAGTAAAGTGTAGCTTAGCGGCTAGAACTGGAAGTCAATTAACCTTTGTTCTACTCCCAGGCTTACTAAACTACCTTGGGCATTTGTCCAGTTTTGGGCCTCCCACTATAGAAAGGATGTAGACAACTTGGAGACAGTCCAGCAGAGGGAAATGACAATGGTTCAGGGGCTGGGGGACATGACTTCTGAGGACAGGCTGGGGGAACTGGACTTATTTAGTCTGGAGAAGAGAAGACTGAGAGGTGATTTAATAGCAGCCTTCAACTACTGGAAGGGAGTTACAAGAAGATGGAGCTGGACTGTTGTCAGCGGTGGCAGATGACAGAACAAGGAGCAACAGTCTCAAGTTGCAGCAAGGGAAGGTTAGGTCAGATATCAGGAAAAACTCTCTCATGAGGAAGGAAGTAAAGCGCTGGAACAGGCTACCTAGAGAGGTGGTGGCGTCGCCATTCTTGGAGGTTTTTAAGACCTGGCTAGAAAAAGCCAGGTCTGGGATGTAGTTGGGGATGGTCCTGCTTTGCGCAGAGGGTTGGACTAGATAGATATGACCTCCTGAGGTCCCTTCTTACCCTCATTTTCTATGATTCTAGGTCTCTGTACCTCAATTTTCCTGTATGTGTAATGAGACAATAATACTTGAGTGAATGTGAAAAGTATTTAAATTACTACTAAATATGATGCATCTTGAAGACGCATACTAGATCTTGCCAGATAACTCGCATAATATCTGTGTATTTTATGTAACTAAGGGAGTCAGTAAATCTCTTATAGTTTTATTTTTATTTTCCAGGATCATATCACCATCCATGCTGTCTTCAAGAACACAGACTCCTGTGTGGTGCATTTGAAACCGACTATTGTTAACGATGATCTTGTCTGTGAGTTGCTTTTTTCTCTTTTTTGAGTGCCATTTGGGAGTGGTGAATTTCTCAACAAAAACGTGGCAAAAATACTACAGGACAAAATGTAGACTACATTACAACATAACTGTATACCAAATATGGGGCAAGGTAGTGATTCGCTTATGCAGGTTTCATACAAATGCAACTCGGCTGACTCCAGTGGAATTAATCCTAATTTACACTATATAACTAAGATCAGTATCAAGAGTTATGTACCTAATCAAGCTAACATGATGTCTCTGTGCTATCTGATACTTTCTTCTGATCAGATTTAAACTCTGTACAACACGAAAGACAGTTTCAATATTAAGCTACTTCACAGCAACTCAGGTGACAGCCACACAATCCCAGCAAAGCCACAGACTAACTGCAGGAGTTGGGCAAATAAACCCAAACTGGGTTTTGAATTCAGATTTCCAGCAGTAAAATGGGGCTAATACTTCTTTTGCCCTCCAGAGGGTATTGTTAGGCTAAGTTTGAGTATGCAAGGTGCTCAGATACCATGGTACCATGGGCAGTGGCAATAGAAGTATCTATTCGACAGGTTGCCACAGTGGGATCTGTGGCATCTTCAAGTACATGTATTTATGTTACTATATTGCAAAATAAGTCTTGAAAAAAATCACCATCTCTCTGTATGATGCATCATTGGCCTAGATAAGCGAAAGCCGTATTTTACTTGGATAGATGTGGTAACTGTCATTGTGCAGAAGTACGATGTATGAATGAAGCTTAACTTTTTTCAAGCTCTCAAATCAGGCTGATCAATAAAAAAGAAAGGTGTTTTGAACTATGATATGGAGTTCAGAGCAAAGCAAAAGCAACTTGTAAGGAACACATTTTTCAGTGAGTTTCTTTAGCAAGATACATTGTAACAAAACAACAAAATAGCAATGAAATAACCATGCCATCCTACAATCTACCCATATGGTCAATAACTATTTTTGCCAGCCACAGCCCATAGTTACTCACAAGCCTGAGGGTCTGCAGGACTAAGTCCTTAATTTGCGATAGTAAATACTTCTGCAGCATTAAAATTAGAGTTGAAAAAAAATGAGCGTATACTACCAAATGGAAAAATATTTCAAATGGAAAATGTAGGTGAAAAGATCTGTAGCTCAACTTATTCAAAAAGCTCTTAAAGTTTTCTTTTAGAATATTAAATATGTTAGTATAACTTCTGAAAAGCACATCCCCTAAATACTCCTTTTAAAAAAAAAATTAGAAATAAATAGCCATTATGCAGTAAAATAAGAAGCCATTTTGACAGGAAAGCTAGTCAACTACAGCTTAAAATCTGAATTGGGCCTCTATATGTTTGTCAAGCAAGATATAACACTTGCCAGCTGACAAACTGGTAATTTGAAGTTTAAATATTAATAGGATGTATTATTGATGTCACTGTATAATGGGAACAGTTCTTAAAAAATTGACCAGGTTTTACTGTTTGTTAACCCTTTCCAGCTTGGACAGGTTTACACGAGCGTGAAAATCCATGTAAGGCAGTAAATTACACATGAGCTCTGAAATGCATAAAAGCAAGGCAAATGTGTGGATTTCATTTTTAAGGACTCAAGGAAGGTTTAGTGGACTGAATGAAAACTGAAATTTGCTGTATTATTGAAGCATGGCACACCTGAGCTTTTTCCAGTGCTGCAATTTTTTTTATTTTAAATGCTGCAAATGGAAGAAAAGTCCCTTTAGTCAGGGCTTTCCCCCCCGCCCTTTCCTGTTCTTTTTTAAGTACCTAATGCATTTAGGATCGGCCTTACAAAGGTATTTAGGTTCTCTGGGGTGTAATTAGGTGCCTGATGGGATTTCATAAGTGCCTAACTCCAATGTCAGGCATCTATCTACTACTTCAGCACCTGAAAAGAAATCTTTTGTAAGCATGCCCTCTAAAGCCCAGGTCACTTGTGACACTGGCAGAATCCTACCTCAGCAAAGTTGCTTCCAATTAACACAGGAGGAAAGGAGAGGTGAATCAGACTGAGCATTTTCTAGGAAGCATCTCTTCTGCATTATCAGCCTAACACTATTTGCAAGGACTGTGTTAGTTCTGCTACTGAAGCTAAGCTTTAACAACGTGCCAGGCTGGGAAGGGTTAAACACTGAACAGAGCCCCACGCTTCGAACTAGACAATTCTTGGAAGTGTTCTTTCGTACCTTTCTTTGTCATCTTTACTAACAGATGAGTCTCGTTTATCTACATCTCTATCTCTGTCATGAGCTGCAGCAGATGAACTGCGCTCCAGCTCTCCTGGCTTCAGCCAGGGCGGAGGGGTCGGGAACGAAGGAGGAGTTCGGTGCAGTCGGTTCCAGGGCTCGTGAGGGTTGCTAAAGCTCTGCATACTGGGGCCATCCTTGTGGCCGAACATTGAGTTGGGTGCTGAAATGGTGAAGTGGAAAACAAAAAGGTTTAAGAAAAAGGTGTGCTCTAGTGAAGGTACTTACCAAAACAACTTTTACAGCACTCAGAGTTAAAATGAATACATATTATTGGGAGCTGGAAAAGGAAAGGAGATTAACAGAAATTCATTAGAGGGTGTCATTCCTAACAATGGACAGGCATCTGACAGCTGTTTTAACCGTAATGGAAAATTCTGCGTACAAAAGGGGAAAGAATCAGGATAAAACTGACATTTTCCACATTCCAAATGTTTTGGTAACAGCAGGAAATGAAAGTTATACCTGTTCAAGGCAGAGGACTTGATATACTCAGTCCTGAACTCATGTAAAATATGAGTATGTATGCATGTGTGTGTATATGTAATAT
Organism: Caiman crocodilus; assembly: GCA_030014935.1. Classification (NCBI taxonomy): domain Eukaryota; kingdom Metazoa; phylum Chordata; order Crocodylia; family Alligatoridae; genus Caiman; species Caiman crocodilus. The sequence goes on along the minus strand of JAGPOW010002118.1, from coordinate 7,191,341 downwards.
TATATATAATA
>JAGPOW010002118.1:7172667-7191230 GCA_030014935.1 Caiman crocodilus | reverse complement strand
ACACAAATGCACACATCATATATATAATTCTACAGACTAAAATCATAACATACAAAGGGGGAGGAGCAAGACAGTAAGAATGATGCGATTTTTAAGGACTGATTTTTTTTTTTTTTTTTAAATAGCCAGACCAACTATTTTCACTACCAATAGACATAGGGCTAGTAAGCTTTTCCAGCATATGTTCTGGATCAGTAAGCAGAGAGAGAGAAAAAAAAAATCCTATCCTTGGATATGGATTACAGCTAAGCAGTATGCATTAACCACCTTGACCATTAAAACTAAGCTGTTAAGACCTTCACTGGCTTATTCAATAGATGGCTTCCAAGTAGCACTGTCTTTTAAAGTACAGTTGTAAAGTCACCACTGGGTGATAAATTTAATCCAAACTAGCATAAAATTGTACCTTCACAAATAAAGGCTGCTTTTCAAAAAACAATGCCTTTATGACTGCATGATCTAAGTAGTAACTGCTGAAGATACAGCAAACAACCATCTTCATTCAACACGCTGCACCACACAATGAACAGGAAATCATACAGAAAGAAGTTACTCACTAACTGTTGGATTCCCAAGTCCTCCAAAGGCATTACTACCCACGGCAGCAAGACCACTGAATGAAGCTGGTCGATTAAAAGGCTCTGGAATCAAACAGAAGCAGTTGAAACACACAAACACAATAATAACTGTGATAAAATATTAGTGCATTACCCAACTGCATTGTGTTTGCATGAAAACCGAGTCCACATCTATCACTAGTTGAACACCATTCAAAAGACAAGAGCGTTAAGAAAAATACTTCAAAGAATACATAATCTTGGACCTTCTGCACTACAGGGAGTAGGGGCTAATTAATTAAAGGCTATATAAGAGTCTTTACTTTGCTCCATTCCCGTCTCTATTTCACATGCCCTCAGAAAATGTTCCTGGCTGGCTAGCATGGTACCGACTATCCTAAATAACACTATCAAGCCACACTCCAGCTGTGTCTTCTACACCACGCTCAGGATACAAGCAAAGTGGCAAAAATGACAGGGTGTCCCTATATACTATTGTACTGATCCATTTCATGGACATAAGAAGTGGAGACTGCTGCAATAATTTGTTGTCTATGAAAACCTATGGATCCTTTGAAAAAGGATTAAAATCAGTTTTCCAGCAGCTAAAGCACACAAGACACTGGTAAGCTTTATACATCCAATTTTCTCTTCACTTTAATGCTGGCAGAAGTCTAATGACTTCTCTGAAATTAATTCCGATTAATACTTGTCTGCACAAACAGAGAATCAAACCCAGTGTCTTTTGTGAAGCAAGCAAACAGCTGCTAGTGCAGAAGGACAGGCACAGGAACAAAGGACCGGAAGGGATCTAGGTTATCTAGTCCGGTCCACAAAGTTTGACGGCAACTGTTTCATCAAAGGGTCCAAGAGAACGCCCACATTAGATGCACATACAACACAGCAGCAAACACCCAACACAAAATCTTCAAAGGGCTACAGGAAGAGAGAAGGGGAGACAAGCGTGTTAACACTGCCTAGGCAGGAATTTAACAGGCAAGCTACGGTCGATGATCCAAAGAAGTAGATCCGAGAGATCAGAGGGAAAATTCCTTCTCGACTCCAAAGCTAAGTACAGACAGTCAAAAGCCAAAGGCTGAATTGAATCAATCTTCAGAAGTTAGTCTAAACTGCACAGACTGAACTGATAAGCAGGTGAACAGACATTCAGTTTTGATTCCAGAAATGCAGCCACGTGCTTGCAGTGGCCCAGGTCAGAAGCCGAGGGTTGCTAGAGCAGACAGCTTGGGCTCACCCTGTGAGCTGGGTTTTGCCGCAGAGGTGCAAAGCATCCTGGCGGACTGTGAGTTAACTTGAATCTGGAGGGGATCTGGGACAGAAGTTCAATACACGGATTTAACCTAAATCAGTTAAGTCTGATACTACATCCACTGGGGTTTATCTTAAACCGGTTTTGACCATTTTGAAAGCAGTTTATGTGCACTGTCCCTAGCCCCTCCTCCAAATCAATACCAATGGTTTCTCAGTCCCATTCAGAGCACCACTGCACCCTAGCCAACCTCTCACCTCTAGCTGTGGCCCATGACCAGTGCTTCACAAGAAACGAGGAAAAAACTCCACCCTGCTCCTCCAAATTAGAAGCCAAATAATGCATCCAAAGGGGCAAAGCATTAATCCCTAGCCTCTGCAAGCTGCCAGTAGCAGCTCTCTAGTGTGGGATTATCAGATAACTCCCAGGTATTACTTCTCCACAAATGTAGCAACTTTAATCCTCCCAAACACCCCCTTCCCCAGAAATGCAAGACCAAATTAGCTACTCAGACTGATTCTCCAGAAGGCAACATACCGTATTACTGTGTTGGAAAGGTTGTAGAAACTTTTAATGACTTGAAAAAAAACCTTTTTGTTTCAAATCCCTGCTTGCACAAATGGAGGCCTAGCTGTTATACCTTTTATTATTTTTTTGACAAACAAAACTGAATCTCCTGTAAGCAACACTGCAGTGAAGCCTAATCACCTTTGTCTTTTTGAAAAATCATTCATTTTGCTCCAAGTTCCCAGCAGATATTTTTTTCAACTATTTGCCAGGTATGATTTCAAGGCTGTAGCTATTTGCATTTAAAATGGCCTGAAATTTGTATTTTGCTTTGTACATTTTAAGCGACTGCCAGAGCCTTTGTCCAAACAACAGAATGCCACTATTCTTGAATGGTAATGGGAGGCTGCCGTTTAACAATGCTCCACACGCCACTAGAGAAGAACTGGGGCTACCGAGGAAAGAACAACTCGGGCAGTTGTCACTTTCAGTGAGTATTTAGGAGAACAGAATAGTTCAAACTGGAACTTGGCAAGGACACAAAGCATGCCTGTACATTATTTCCCTGTGGTATTCTCAGTTAATCCTTTAATGAAAATCCAGAGCTAGTCACTCACTTACCTAAGTGAGCAGCTGGGTTGAGAAAGTTGCTGTGATGGGGAGGAGGGCCAAAAGGAGTCCCAGCTGGATGAGCAGCACCTAAAAACACAAAGCCAAGGAAAAAGGTTTCCTAAATACAGAGCTCAGTCATTGAACTGTACTATCTGTGGCTTAACTCTTTGGTCTGTGAAAACGTCAAGTCACGTGAAGAGGAAAAGTCACCCTGTTCGCTGCAGACTGACGAGCTAGTTTTCTCTTCTCAGGTGAGGGTCACAAACAGATATCGGGAAACCTGATATGTAACAGATACCAGGACCTAACAGATCGTCAGGTTCCTGATTTTAAAATGTACAAGATAGCAAATACATTGCACGCATACCCAGACACACACCCACCCATCCAAAGACTATTATTTGACGGAGGGCTTACGGCACAAAGGAGATTGGCCGTTTCCTTTAGCACCAAGAGGATCAGCATTCCAGCTAGCACTCCATAAGAAGAATTTTTGATCTTGCAGTACTCACTGGCTGCAGAGAAGAGAGTTGAAGGCCGGGCCAGGTCATGAGGGTGGTGAATGGCTCCAAAGAGGCTAGGGCCTGGTGGCCTGCTTAGGAACTCAGGCTTCAGGCCAAAGTCCAGTTTATGTGGATCAGACTGCATCTGTTTCTGAAACAGAAAACGCAGCTTGAAAAGGCCCATCCTAAAATCACCCTCTGGATCATAATGTAGTAGCAGTGTGTTCACAAGAGAAGTGGGAAGAGGTCTTAATAGGAAATGGTATTAACCGGGTACTAGCTTCTGGCACCATGAACAGAGGTGCAGAGGAAGCAAAGGGCACAGAAAGAGAGAGGGAGAGAGAGTGCATAATATCTCAGGTTCAAACTGGTGTTTTTAAAAAGTCTTGAATCAGCAAATCATTTCAGTCTGTGCATAACTTTATAAATATTCTTAAATCCAATCCTATTCAGCAAAGCACATAAGCACACACCTAATTTAAACATGTTTCAGTCCTTGTTTACAAATGCATTTTGTTAACATATCCCTTCACAATGAATGAAGGTATCAACTCATGATTCCCATTAAGATTGTGACAAACCACCAATCACATCTAACGAGGAAACCCCATTTTCAGTTCCTAGATTGGTCCTTAGCAGTGATCTAAGACTGCAAACATAGGTGGAGCTGGACATGTGAGGGACTGAAGAGAACAAAGTTAAGAGTGAAGTAAATACATCTAAAAATCTAACGAATGCTAGTCGCCTCAAAATTTGCACCATAAATGCAAAGCAGGATTTAGTACCATAGGACCTCCACGTACATAGTATTAAAATAGGTCTGACTGCTTATTTCCAATACAGCAATCTAGATAAGGGTTTGGTTTTTTTTGTCAAAAAAAGTCAATCTCACACCCCTTCCACAAAAATATGGGATTTGGGGGGGGGGGGCGATATGTATTTTTAGCGATCATGACTGTGACACTTTTATAGGGTGAAAAAAACACATCTAATTTCCAATTATCGGTGCTGTCAGAACTCCCTAAACACAGATTGCTGATTAATTGTGCAGGTCCAATTGACGGAATTTTAAAATGCATTATATTGAACCAATAGATCTTAACAGTAATTCTGCAGCATGTTACACTTTATAAATCAATATTTAATACTGTGCCAACTCAGAGTAAGGACTATTACAATAGTATAAATATGCATATTAAAAAGTTATGACCAACTTAATGTGCATGGCTAATAGCTGGTTTTCAAGTCCTAATAAAAGTCCAGGTAGACGTAAGAACCAAAAAATGCCTTTGTCAATGTTTTGGGCTAACAGCCTGCAAAATATTAAAATGCAAATGACACCTATTTTAAGGTCACTTCATTCTGAGAAATAATATTTTAGTGCTCAAATAATTTAAAAAATAGTTATAGAAATACACAGGCCTCAGTGGAGACCCTGCATGCCAGACTTTTTGCCCATTAACATTCTCCCCCTTCTTTTAAACCAAGTTATAGATCTTTGAAGATTGTTACTCCTAATAGCAAAAGCTGTCAAGGTATTCATACTTGCTATAGCAGTATGAATACCTCCACTGTACTAATAAAGAAACAAAATACCCTCATGTTATTAAGACGGGCATGTTGCAGGCACGTTAAGAATGGGACACCATTCTCTGAACGTGATGGTTTACCTTAAAACAGCCCTGAAGAGCTAAAGTGGGGTTTTGGGGGCTCAAAGTATAGACCCTAATTCAGAAAAATCATCCTTGTTCTTAACAACACCTGCATACAGGCTTTCAAGTTAAGCAAATGCTTGAGGACCTGACACAATGCTCATTGAAATCAACAGAAAGTGGCACTGATTTCAGTGAGGGGCAGAATAGACCATAAGTGCTTTTCTGAATAGGTTTAGGTTCATATGGGCTTAAAGGCATTTTTTAATCCGGGCTATAGGATATGCAAACAGGTTAGGCTTAAGAGGCAGAGCAAAAATATACCATCCCAAGGGAACTTGGAGAAGGCTGTAAACAGCCTTTACTATATGTCTGAAGTTCCCTCACTTACAGCAAGAATGCATAGGCTGCCTCATGGTTGCATCTGCTCCTCTCTCAGGGGCCAGACAGCTTCATTAACTAGTGTAGAAGATCATTAGCTCTGTCCCAGACTTTGGAGCCCAAAGAGGGAGCAATTTTTATGCTAGTCTGACTGCAGAGACTACAACTATACCTGCCCCTAGAAGGGTACAAGCCTGTAAGTAGGGGCAGCGGTCCTTCCACCTTCCACAACCTGACAGGCACAAATGGCCTAGGCCAGGGGTTCCCAAACTGTGGTATGCGTACCTCTATGGGTACACAAGACATCGCTGGGGAGTACACGGAAGCAATTCTGCAAGGGCAGGCTTAATTTTCATTATAAGCATAACTAGCATTTAAGAGGTTAAAAAATATAAAACAGATGCTGGTAGGGGTGTGCGGGCAGCTGGTAAATCTGGAAAAGGGCACGCAATAAGAAAAAGTTTGGGAGCCTCTGGCCTAGGAGTAATCTATTTTAATCACAATAAGCCATAATTGAGCTTCACGTTGCGTTTGATGGCAAGGTATAAAACAGTTCCGTCGACCTCTCGTGAAGCACACTGCGGTGTGGGGAACTGAAAAAAAAAAAAAGCCAAACCAGCGAAAGTCTGTCAGTTAGGAGAAGGTGATTGCTGCCCATGCATTTCAGAAATAACTTTTTCACTGAATGGCGAGTACAGACAAGCAATCAAATTAAAGCGAGTGAGCTGGGGCAAGGACCTTATTGCAGAACGGATGGTATGCGGGACCTGTCTGAGTGCCCACAAGTGCCATGTAACAAGTGAAGGTTAAAACCGGGCAGCTTACCCCTGAATGAATCAGGGCTATGATGCTGTGTTTCAGCTTTCTCCTACTGCAGGGTAGTTGCAGGCACACAAACAGTCACAGTACATCAGCTCTTCATATTAAGTTCCAGCCAAACAGTTACCTTGCTTTAACGTGATAATTTGCCCGTACTCTTAAACAGTGAATTTCTCATTATGCTTGAAAAGTTAATATAATCAACCTTGCAGACACAGACAACATCCTGCACGGCTCCTGCTTGCATTAGACAGTACTTTAGACATGGAACCAAATCATTCAATAAAATATACAACAACGGGAAAACAACATTTTGTATGATTTATAAATTCACCAATATGACCTCTCTCTAAACATCAAATCAAAGAAGATTCAAAGGGCACTGATAACATGGGAATAATAATTTCATTTCTAGAAAATACCTTTTCAATAAAATAAAGAAAGGACATAACTCTCAAGGTCTATAATCTTGTCTTTTTTGATAATGGGAAGATGAATGAAGATCACTAACAGGGGAAACATAAGGAAGCAAAGAGGAGAGATCTGTCTGCTGTGGCAAATTAACCTGTCAACCTTGTTTAAAAGGGTTGTTTTTAAACTCTATTAGCTGCAGGGTTTAGCAACTGTTCATCATCTCTATATTCTGTATAGATCTGACTTCTTATAGTCAGCTTGCATACTCGTACTCACACTGCTCTTTTTGTAACATGCAAAGTAGCTTTCTGACACACAACACAAGCTATTGTACTAAGAGCAAAGAATCTCAGTTAGTTCAAAAGTTCAGGAACAACATGGCCTTTTCACCAAAAAGCATGGTGGGAATCTCTTAAAAGATAAAAATAACACCTTTCAGAAAGCCATCAGAAAATCAAAATAGGATTGTAATATGAAAGGAAAATACATATATTTACGTTTGTACAGCCCCTAGCATAATGGGGCCCATCTTGCCTGTGGACCTGGAGATGCCACTGCAATACAAATGTTACATATTAATCACCACCTACTGGTATGTAGGAGGATATCAAGAACCCTTCATTGTGGTAACAGTTTAACTTAGTTTTGACACCTTCTATACAACTATCCAGAGTATGTTACTGCATAAGCCACCAGCATGAAATGGAAGGATACAACAAAAGCAGGCCAAAATACATCTGTGCTCCATAAGATAGTTTCAATGAGTTATTAACCATGGCACAAACACATGAACAATGAGGGGGACAGACTGGATTTGCACTGTGAAGGACTGCTCCAGATGCATGCATTACAAAAAGGACTGACCTTGACTTTTTGTTGATGATGATATATCTGCCAGGCGATGTGAACATGCATAGCACACCACTTCCCAGGTTTCTGTATAAACAAAGATGTATGGAATTAATTAAGAACCTTCGAGAACTATTATTGGGCTGCAGCCGTCACTGATTCCATGTTCTCATTAAACTAACACGGGGGACTTGTATCTGCGTTTTCTAAAAAGCTGCCTGCGGTTCGGAAGAAAGCACTCGGGGCCAGTTCTCTGCTCTGTCCTGACAAGAGGGGCCATTAGAAAGTTGTTTTTGCTATCTTTGCACCACTTGGAAAGTAAAGTAAGGCAGAGAATCTGGCCCTTGAATTTATTTGGACTTTCAGGAATGTTGTGGGTTATCACCTTCTCCAAAACAAATCCACCTATAGTTTTAACATGTCTCAAAGTCTTCTTATGCTAGCTAGCTCCACTCAGGTGGTTGAGAAAAAGGCTTAACTATACCACTTCAATGATACTAATTAACACCTCTTATTTTGCATAAATAGAATGCTTTAAAACTGTACAATCAAATTATTTTTTTTAACAGTGCAATGATTTTTTAAAAATGGTTCCCATCAAAGAGATTACAAGAATTAACCCCCCCCAAAAAAACAATTAGCCTAACATACCAAGCAAGTCTGGTCCCCCTCTCTAAATTTGTCAACTTTTGCTTTCACGTTTACCTTTTGTTGGGTGATATGCTAGTCAAGTAAGCCTACACCGTTAACTATAGTGCGTATAGTTAACTCCATATTTAATGATTTTTGCTCAGATACAAAAATGGATGGTGCTTTTCAAACCATTTGTAGTTTAAAGGCAGCCTAACCTGGTGGTATTCCCATAAGCATGCAGCGTGGCATCTGGCCAGCAGCTAAAGAACATAAAAAGCATCTGCACTGCTTTAAAGACTGGACCTTTTCATTCCTAGGCATCTAATATACTCTGCGTCTGAAATGGACTGTCCATCTAAATTTGACAGTAAGCTTCCTGGGGTAGGAATTTTAGGTTTGGTATAGTACTGAACAATATTAATAATACACTGTAAATAATCAAAAGCTCGATCCCAGTCTTTTCTTAGGCAAAACAACAAGGGAGTTCTGCCACTGTAGGACTAGTACAGGATTTGGCTCAGTAAACCATGTGAGCCAGCATGATAGAAGGATTATCATATTTAACCTCCAGAATTCATTGTGTGAATGGGCTGTGTCAGAAGCAGCACAAATAATAACTTCAGACTTCAAAAGTGCACATTTTACTTGTGTAACCACAAGATACATGCATAGAGGGAATAACTACTTAATAAACATGCTACCAAATACCCCATTTACAACATGCCATTTCTTCATAATTAGTCTGCATCTTTAACCCCACTGGGAACTAAGAGAAGCTTGACAAACTAACACAAGAAGGCTCCTTACCCTCAACATGGGCCTGAACGGATCTGTCAACTGTGAAGAAAAAATGACAGCTTGGTTACATGCCTGTCACTCAAACAATTGCTCTAATTAACAAATTTGTATTGCTTCATTAGGAGGCAAAATTAAAATGTTAAAATTTTACTTTCAAATGAAGCCCTTTTGGATAATAATTAGTCCTTATCCTCGGTGTTAGAGCCAATCTCCCTCCCCCCTGTGACTGTTGTACCTAAGTGTTGACAAGCAACTAAACAAGTCTCATAAAGAGCGTTCTGCCCTCCGGCATTATTATTAATTTGTTGATTTAACACTATAAAAACGGACAGTTTGCTAATCTGGAGAAAAACATGAATATGCCCTTTGGGCAAATTTCCTTTCTAGTCTTTCAAAGGTGGATAGCTTGGGAGGAGACAGAGAAGTAGATTTGGCGACTTTCCTGAAAATCTGCTGGAAAAGAGTGGTGCTAGAGAAGTGCTAACTAGCAACTATGTCTATGTAGTGACTACAGTTTAGTTCTTGGAAAGGAAAAAAGGTGCTTTAATTGAAATGTTAAACGCAGCCTAGTACTAATTTTTGTTGATCAGGTTGGACTTAAAAGATGAATTTTCATGCTGGAACAAAAGGTGGATAAACAACGTTTAAACAGAAATGGAGGTTTTGATATTATCATTATTATTAGAGTTGATGTTTTGACCAGCCGTTTTCTGCTTTCCTCCTTTGCTTATACATTGACTATTGGTGTTTTGACTAGCTTAAATAATTAGAATTGGAAACATGAAGCCAGTCATGTATTCCTGAAATGTTTTGGATGTCACGTCAAAAACAGCACAACATGAGAAGGGAGATTTACAGACATAAGAAAATGCTTTGCAGGAAGCAGTGATGGCACAGTATATTATACTGCAACAGTCAAAACTGCTACAAGTTGAAAGGAAGGATATAGCTAAATGACTTAATGGAATATGCTCTCATTATCTTCTCAGCTAGATGACAACAGAGACAAAACTGCAGTTTCTTTTGGTATAAAGCCAAATAGCAGTGCTGGCTCAGAGCAAAGTAAACTACTAGCACTTGGCCCTACTCATAATTCAACCACTGGAAATAGCTTTGCAATAGGCAAAAGCTGAACCCTCCTGCAACCTGATTTTTTAAATAGAACTCTCCACTGTTTTTGGTTGGGAAGTCTGCTTAGAAACAGATAACATAAGTTTTGTTTGTTAATATATATGATCTACAATAAGCAGAACTTATTAGCCAGCCTGTTGATGTTTATCATTTGCAAAGCCACAAGCCAAAAAGCCAAGGGAAAAAAAAATCTGTTTGTACAGTTTGGAGTTAAAAATTCAGAGGCACCAAATGATCAACCAATTACATCAATGCTTCATCAGCATTATCACTCTGAGAACTACTGTCATTACCCACAATAAAGCAAATCACAGACTATCAGCATAAAACTTTGGAACATTTATAAATTTAAAAGCTCTTTTGGACTTTATCCCTTTGCACCTGAGGTTGTGGATCTCACATAACAGAGAGGAGAAAGGTTTTTCACTGTCTAATATATTATGCTAATGATAGGTGCAAGTAAAGGTCATTCTTTCAAATTGTTGTAAAGCCTGATCATGCACTCAGACAATAAAACACACACCAACTTCAATAGTGCAGGCCCCATAAGCATTTCTGAGATGCTCATCTAGGTACCAAAAACGGAGAATCTTGTATTCCTCAGGATTGTCTGGATTAATAGCTTTAGTGGCATTCTGGTCTAAAATGGCATAACATTTCCAACATACCCTTGGGTCTTTCTGTAGAAGGGTATGCGGGACAGTTCCGGGTCTGGCTGCGACATCAATAGGATTGGAAGTCTAAAAAGGTCACAAGGAAATATCATTAGCAGGGAGAAAATGTGTGGCTAAGAATCTTCCCCCCCACGCCCCCCCACCTTTACATTATCATTCCCCTCAGTAACAAAGAGGCCACAGTATTTTAAGAGGAGGAAAGAATCACAGTTTAATAAAATGCATGCAGACAGCCTCTGTCTTCAAGCTCCAGTTGTTCAAGACCTTTTGGTTATTCAAAATGAGGTAAACAGTTATATAACACAACAGCAACAGTTACACTGGAAATTCCTTCCATCGTCCAAACCGCGATTAACCGGGTTTATACAATGCTTGCAGCGGTATCTGGAGCATCGAGCTTGTACTGTATTACTTGTCAAGTCTACCATCTGGAAATAATCCACTAATGGGAGTCTGTCACGTCAATATACCGGAACAGGCTAAGAATTTCAACTTTGTTGTCAATACATGATATTTTAAAGTTGCTGTTTGAGTGTTTCTAAACACAATTCAAAATGATTTGTTAAAGCATGGCTCTCAGGAAATACTAAGTCCTATTTAAATAAACGAACAGAAGGCCTTTTCTGTGTTTTGGTTTAAACATTCAGCCAATACAAGGAACGGTGTCTCTTTTCCCAAAGATTTAGATACAGTTTCTTCCTCCATTAAAAAAAAAAAAAAAAAAAAGAAGGAAAGAAAGGAAGAAAGAAAAAGAAATCAGCTTCAGTACAACTAACAATTAAGCAACAGAGTTAACAGCCTGATTACCATACATATGAAGAATTCCACTAATGAACCGCAATCTACATATTCAATCAATAAGCTGGCATGAATGGTTCAATTTATAAAAAAAACGAGTCTTCTCTGTAGAGATTTAGGTTCTGATCCTGCAAAGACCGTAAGCTATATAAACCAGATTTGCTTCTCAGTTGCGGGTGCAAATCAAAGAAAACTTCAAAGCAGAAGAATCATTTTGTTCTATAATACGTATAAATGAGAGCACCAAGCTCATTGCGGCTGTGTGTGATGGCTGAACAAACAGGAAGATGGAGTTTCCAAAAAAGAGAAAAGGAAAGAAAAAAAAAAGTTGCTTATTTAGATGATCTTGCAACAAATATAAACATCGGTTCTATATGAAAACCAGTTGGCTGCGTTCTCATATAGACCCCATACAGACCGCATAAACCTGAGATCAAAGAGAATTTCCTCCTGTTTTCAGTTACCCCAGAGTAAACCTGGAGTTAGCTGTCATCAGTGGAATTACTCCAAACTTACATGAGTGAAATGGATACCTGAATGTGTTCCAAGACCTGTACCACACTGCAAGCCTAAAGCTAATCTGGACTCAGCACACACTCATTTGGGTATGAGGAATACAAAAGTAATTCTTATTTTTACCTTAGGTTGAAATGCTCCTTGCAATGAGCCAAAAGGACCGGTGGGAGGAATCATTGGAGGAATACCTGATACAGCTGGGGGATAGGAGTGAAACAGCTATAACAAAGAGAAAGAAAAACAACATAAATTGGGGCACGGTTGCAAAGATGCATCTACCGACTTCAACGAGAACTCCTGCGCAAGTCTAAGGAAATGAATTGTGGAGAAAATTGAAAAGCACTGAAGAAATGATCTCAATGCAACAATGTTAGTCAAAGCGGTCAATGAAATGTTCACAAATGCCATGGAGGTTTACTTGAGAACTTAAAAGTAGTTTAGCTATCAAACAGCCAGCAAACTATTCCCTGGATTAGGCCATCCTAATATGAAGCACTTTTGCAAGGGTTCAATTTTTAAATGGCTTAAAAGTCCTAAATGGTTATATATTGTAAATGGTATCAAAAGGAAGGAGGGGTGATGCACAGTCAAGTAAGACTCACAGCAAATTACCATTTAATTGGGGGAGGGGAAAATCCTTATGAGTTCTAGGGTTTTATGCCATTAAAACCCAATTAGTACTTTAGATTTTTAATAGTATCTGTAGGAAATGAGAAAATACACAATTCTTACTTCATTAGCTTGTTTTAGAGGACATCCTGGAACATTTAATGTTAAGATAGAGATAATCTGATTTGCCAAAAAAAATCATTTAAGCAAATAGCTGTGGCAGGAAGGAAGAAAAGTCTAAATTTAGGGGATCAGTTTCTATAAAAAATGAAGTCCTAAAGTGTCAAAGCACAAACCCTGAGACAACATACACCTATGCTAGACCTCACTGGCCATGAAGGATCTTCTTGCTGTAAAGAAGCTTGGGCACGGAAAGCTTTCCTGCAGTCGTGCCTGCCAGCAAACTGGGGAAACAAGCACGCAAACCACAGTGCGCAAATCACAACTCGTCTCTGTGGTCAGACCGTCAGTCCCCTAATCACGATAGGAAAGGGTTACTCGCTCAAGCAATTCCACAGACGTTGGCATGACTGTTCAGGGAACTGCTTACCAACAGGACTTAGGAGTTCCCAGGATGAGTCTCTGGGTGCATTATTCCAGTACAGACCAAGACCAGGCTGTTACCCAGGAACTGCTGATAATCCCACTGAGCTCCAAAAAACTCTGACCTAGTTTGGTGCTGCTTTAAACCCAGCCTAGCTGGCACATGTCCCCTGTGGCTGTTAAAAATCCACCTACTAATAGAGCCAATCTCAGATAAAACCTCTCTGTCCGCTACTTTTAAGATCCAAATAAAGGTTGTGTTTCATGAGTTAATGGCTAATTGAGTAGAAGCAGAACTGGGTAAAGCCAAAGATAGTACACGCAGAACGGTCAAGCACCGAGTAAGCCACGTTTCCGTGTAAATCAAGCCTGTCAAGCTGTTGCTGAATTTGTTTATCCCACGTATATGTTCTTCTTAGTCCCTTTCCCTTTCGTTATTCTCTCCCAAGGTCAGTTAATCAAATTTTAGTGACTGTGAGCTGATAAATTATTTCAATAATTTAGCTGTTCCCAAAGGTTTATTAGCTAAATGAAATGGCATGAAGTCTGCTTCTTTCATAGCACGTTCCTGCTGTTGCTTTTAATTCTATTTTATTTAGACCTGCTCTTTTCAATGACGCAGAAAACATTTTCAGATTAGCCGATATTGAACTGAAGGCATTTGAGGAGTCATTACTAGGCAACTGTCCTCATTTACAATAACTGTTAATGTCTAAAATGTGTTTTAAATACCCTAGTGCCTACTGCATTTAATTCTCCGTGTAATATGCTAATTCCAAAAGGTGGAAAGAGACATAATACTTAATATTTTATTGGAAATGACTAATAATAAGGAATGGTTTCCTTGCAGTTTTATAACAATTGGTAAGTTAATTAAATGTGACCTTTCCTGAAGGTCAGAATTATTATAAAACACAGAAGATCTCTCTCCATTATCTTTATATCAAATCAAACTCTGCCAGCTAATGTAAGACATTTTTCATCTTCAATGTTTAATTTTGCCCCCAATGTCCTCTGCCTGAACACCTTTTCCCCTCTTTGGCTTTCCTCATTAGAAAATTCATGGGTGACAGCTCTCCTGAAGTGCAGACCAGCCACCTCATGCAAACCCTACTGAACCTTTATCTAATCCTAACTTGGTATCAACTAAGCTGTTGAGATAATTCCTTGCCTAAATGTAGCCAAATCTTAAATAAGTAAGAGTATAATCAAAATAGTGAAAAAAAGGGGCCAGAGGTGGGGAGGAAGGGGCAGGGAAACAATGGCAATTATTTCTGTTTCTTGCGTGCTTTCTGTTTCTACTTCTATTTTCCATTCTAAAATAGACAGGTTTTGACTCTCAAAGTAGCCTTACAGGATTCTTCTGCAGCATTTTTTTGTGATTCTGCTTCTAACTTTAAGGCTATTGATGGATTTTCTCAAGGGAAGTCTAGCTCTTAGGCCAAGTCTAAATGAGAAGTGTCGGTACAGCAATGTTCATTAGGGATGCAATATTTTTATGACATTTTCACACTCACAAAGACCCTAGTGTGTATGTGGTTCTGCCAATATAAAAATAACTTTGGCAACATACCTCAAGGAACTAGTACAGGTACAGAAATGTTCGCCAATATATTCCAACTACTGTAGCCTTAGTTCAACGAGGGATATGAATGTAGCGTCAGAATATCTGATGACCTCCAGGCAGTAGAATATTTTGGATATTACTATATTACTGAGTATCAAACACAAAAGGCTAGGATTATTTTTCATTTATATCAGTACCCCAATTCCATTTATTGGGACATGGTTGACCGTGATGGGCCAAATTTTCCCTAAGCATGAGTTCACAGAGCTCCTTTCAGTTTCAAAATTCATTTATTGCACATTAATTTGTTTCTCCCATTGAATGTTTCCTGCTTGAATCAACATGCCACAATGGCGATAGTCTATTTGAGAAACTGATGTCAAGTTCAGCTAATAAGGCTGCAATCTTGCAAATACTTAAGCATAAGCAACTTTTCTCACGTGAGTAAAACTGAACCCTGACACAACTAACAAACACCCTGACCCTGCAAATCTTTATATGTGAACTTAAAATATCTCTAATAAGGCTTATTCAAATCAGTGGGATGACTCTCATGCTGGAAGTGAAATACATGGATTTAGACTTAAATAGTATATAAATGATAGTCTGAGTATTTTTCAACACTTTTTGCCCAGTTCCACTTCTAAACAAAACCAACACGTATAGCCAGTGCTTTGCAAATTTCTGAATGCTGATGCAGTACTCATTCTCTAATCAAAATATCATTATGCAAGTTAAAATTCTTGCCAGATCCAAAGTCTTTCTGTCTTTTACCAATAAGATGAAGTTTCTGAAAACAGGGGAAAACAACCATATTTTTCAGCCACATATAAATTAGTTCTGCAAATTTTAAAAGCTAAAGCTTTGCAAATAAGTTGCATCCGTTGGTTTAGACTATATTCTTGATTATTAATATTTCGGTTATCAAATTACAGTGCTTTATCATGTATGTCTTAGCCATATTGCTAGATTCACATTACTGTCATGAAATAGAGCTTTCAAAATGTAACAAGCCCAAAGCATGACTTTGAAATCTGAAGTAGACAAGGTTTCAGTTTTTATATAGTGAAATATAATATATTAGTAAAACTATTAAATTACCTACCCCTGAAGGGTTTGTATGATAGTTTGTCATTTCGTTTCAAGTTTCCTAGGAAAAATATCAGTCTAATAGTTTATGGCACGAATGAAAGAGTGATGAAATTACTAGTGTATCCTGCTTCATGTAACACAGTCAGCTCTTTTGTCTCATCTTTTTCACATCAAGCCTCTCTCCACATGGTTTATGAGCAAAAGGTCTTTTGATTTTAAAAGACGATACTGCATCTTTATCAGAAACAAGCACCACAACTGCAAGCTTTTAAAAGCCAAAGCAACCAAGAACAATAATAGTAAATCCTGGAGCGATGATTAAGGAGAGAGTCAACATTCTGCAATTTACTGAGCAGCAGTCCCAGCTCACTACAGAAAAAGCAATTAAATCAGTTTGTAAACACAATAATAAAACTCACACTGTGACGGTAGAAGGGGTCAACTTTTGTAGGGTATTTGTCAAACTGCAAAGGGATCAAAGCACAAACTAGTTACTTTGTATTTTGTTGCTTATCGCTTCACTTCTGTTTGTAACACTCAAGATGGCTTTTCTATTATTCGCCGACAAACCAAGCTAAACAAATACACAAGACTTTTGCATTGCATAGGATTTTGCAGTCTTTCAAATTAAAACAAAAAGGCCTGTAGGAAAGAGAGGAGAGGAATAAGCACCCAAAAAGCACTATTCCAAGTTGCACAGACATCTCACACACTACAGTACATAGTCAGCAGGCTGAGTTCATCAGTTTAAATATCATAATGTGTTCATTACCAGCACATGTATGACAGTCATGAGAAAGAAAGCCATTCCACCTCTGGCAAAGGATACCTGAGCAACAGCATTTTACCTCCATTAAAGCTGACATTTTTTTATTGACGTTTTTTTTTTTTTTTTTAAACAAAGAATAGAGTTGTGCTCTACTTATCCTCACATTTCTGCCTGGGGTACGCACCATGGGTGGTGCTGGCGTTGGCATGATGGCTGTGGGCGGGATGGCGTGGGGGAAAGGCGTAAAGGTGTGCTGGTGTGTGTGTTGATGTGTGTGCTGGTGTTGGTGCTGGTGCTGGTGGAACTCAGTCCTCAGGTATGGTGGTGGGCCCAGGGAGGCCCCACGATCGGCACTTTGGGAAGCCAAAAATCGTGTGTTTAGTTCCTGACGAAGAAGATCTTGCTCTGAAACAAAAAATAAACCACAGGCTCAGGAGCTTTGTCTGTAATCCCAGCTTGCCGTTGCTCATTTTGGCTAGCAGAAATGTATTTGGGTATCCCCCCCCTTTTAAGGGCAAGCTATTTTCTTCCAGCTAATGCTGAACAAGTCACAGGACTTTCCCTCAGTTGTCTCAAAAGGCATCAAAAGAGAAGAAAATCACCCACTTTCCCTTTTGCCCCACAGTTTATCTTCACTGCACAGTTACTTTGTGTTACATAACTCAAAGGCTATTCTTAAATTGTGTCTTCTCAACACAAACCTGAACTCAGTTCTTGCAGTATTTCTATAGGATATTGGCTGGCTCCTCCACAGGTATAGGTTCACCTGAGTGAACACAACTCAGCAGACACTTAAGACCACCTTTCTGCAGTGTGCGTGCAAACAACCATCATTTGAGCACTGCCAGTCCTTCAATGCCACAGCCAACTGGGAAGAAGTCCATGCAAGAGCTTAAAACCGTGGAATTTGTCCTCATTCATCTTAGCATGACACACAAGTGCTTTCAGCAGGCACTGCAGAATGGCTTCTCACTCCAACTAGGCTGACTTCAAAGAAGCTACTCAAGTATGGATAATTAGTGCAATGAAGACGTAGCTCCAGATGGTTCAAGTAACGTGTGCCACCGCATGCAAAGTATCCAACGCGTATTTACCATGGGAGAACACAGAACATAAAGGCTCCCAGAAATACTTTCCAAGAGTGGGAAGAATCTCTCTAGAAAGACCTGAACCCAGTTTCTGTTCTCCAACAAAGCCCAAATCTGTCAGCGATGACAGATCCTCTGTCAAGCAAGTATCCCTTTGTCTTCTTGGCCAAAATAAAGTAAATGCGACTGAGAACGGAGAGGTGGGTTTTTAGGTCACGCATATTGTATTGATACGCATCCAAGGCTTACCTGAGTAAGTACTACCAGCTGGATGACCTGGAACCTGCAGTGTCCCTGAAGTCAATGGAGGTGGAGGAGGCAAAGCCGTAGGAGGGGCAAACATATTGGGGTGATGCGGGTGTGCAGGAGGTTGGAGGGTGGGCGTGAAGGTGTGCAATGGGCTGTGGCTGGGTAAAGAGAGGGGGAATGGTGAAGCGGAGGGATGGTGGGATATGTGGGGAGGAGGGGCCTGAGTCTTGGCTGGAGTACTGCTCCTGCTGCTGCTGTTAATAAAAAGGAAAAATAAAAGGGGGAGAAAAAATGATATAGCAACATATCAAAGGAAGAAAAGCTTCATTCCCTTCCCAGAATATATGTTTAGCTAAGGTTAACCACACTGTTGGTATGATTTTGTCATTCCTTCCTGAAACCTTCTCCCCTGTTGTTTCCACGAACTTTACTTCCAACCTACTCTCCAAGCAGCAAAGGCAAGGTCGGTTCACCTACAAGAGGCTGGGACTCCGAAGTTAAGTGTTATCAGCCCTCTAACAACATGTGAATG
>JAGPOW010002118.1:7132583-7159266 GCA_030014935.1 Caiman crocodilus | reverse complement strand
TTTTTTTTTTTTTTTAACTATGGGTTACAGTTCATTAATTACTTTACAGTGAGTCACAATTAATTAGAGTAAAGATCTGCGTATAACTGGCTAGACTTTTTTAAGTCAGCATGAGGATAAATAAAGCAGATGACCGAAACTATTACTGGACAGGACAGAGGACACTGCTAGGTATCCCAGTCAATCCATAAAGTAAAATGCCTCAGAACTAATCGCCTATTCCACTGGATATAATATAATTTGCTAAAAATGAGCGATTCCTTTTAGTATGCAGCCAGCTTTTATCCTAATTTCGAAGGACAGTAATATCATTCTTGATCATGTAAATTAAAAACATATGCTTTAGAAAGTGTGGTTACTTGCAGCTCTGTCATCTGTACATTGCTAGCACCAATTATCCCATAGTAAATAGGTACTTAGCACAACTGAATCACAATGCTTGTGACACAATTTGTACTTAATTATAAAACAGAGAAGAATGGCATTCAGCAGAAAAGATTTTGCTACCTCCTGTTAAACATGTTTATCTTCTGCGATGAAATGGATTTAATTGTCAACAATAACAGTGCAGATCAATGAAAGGAAGCACTTAGTGGAATTGCACAAGATGTTGACAATCCTTCAGTCATTGAGCTGCTTCTGGCCTTGATTTGAGAAGGCAGAGTCCTCCAATATTTCACATGAAACAACTTATTCCATTCAGCTGTTAAACAGAACATACATCATAAATGTGCCTCTTTTATCCTGTATGTCAGGGGTATAATATTCAAAGCCCTTGGTATTAGATTTGTATTTTTTCCCCAAAGCACTTTTATACTTGGCTGTAGTTTTTCAGAATGGAGGTGATGTATGGCATATCTAACTTCCCTTTCGCACAAAGATACTCTCCATTTACTTAAATGGGAAATAGATACATGCAATCATAAGCCTCTAATATTCCCTGAGAGAAATCCTATACCACGATAACTCAGTCCTGCTCCAACTCCTACAGAAACAAACACATGCAGCAGAAAGTTAATTTCCAACAGAGACGCATCTTTTGGCTTCTAACCTATCCAGTTAAGAAACTATAAATTAGGCCATTAACTATGCAACTCTTAAGTATTCAATAGTCAGCTAACAGCACTGGGGTGTTTATTAAAATGGACTTTTCTCAAATGGGCTGGCAAACTTCCCACGTAGGAAGTGAATGCAGGCAAATTAATTAAGGGCTTTAATTAATAATAGGACATTAATAATAATAATAACAATAATAATATTAATAAAGGACTTGAGCATAACGTTTTTTCTGCACAGTTTTCTGTTTTTTTTTTTTCCTGTTTCTGTCATTTAGTATCTAAATTTAAAAGATATGGGGCCCTTGTAGGCATGTTCATTGTAAAACATATTTTAGAACACAGAAATATAGAACTGATTTACTGGGTCACAGCCAAAACCCAAAGATCTTGTCTCTAATAATAGCCAACATCAAGTATTTTAAAAGAAGTGAGAACTCTATAGTGGACAGATGTGGGATAATCTATCCACCATGTTGTGCATCTTCCCAATTGCTAGCAGAAAGATATAGACTTATGGATAGAGTTTAATATGCCTTTCACAATTATCATCAATGATTTTTTGAATCCTGAGTTCTTGTGTCAATGGCTTCTCACGCGAGTAAGACAGGGTGGAGGTGTTCATGCACCTCTGATTCAGTTAGTCTATAAGGCTCAACTCTACTCTGCCTTCTGCCTGACTTCAGACTAACACAGCTAACTACGTCTCACTCATCGCATTATGATGAGCATGTGGCTTGTGGCTTTTTTTTTTTTTTCCTCAAAGCCATACCACATATTTGGTGGAAAATGTCTTCCTTTCATTAGTCTTCAATGACCCAGCTTCTAACATCCACTCATTCTTCTATTAGGAGCCAAGAAGAGTCTCTCCTCTTCAACCTTCAATACATCATTCATTATTTTTTATATGGAAAATCATGCTCCCTCCTGTCTTTTTCTTAAGATAAGTTACCTCAATCCTTTTTTACACATAGAATGTCTCTCTGCCCCGATCACTCGGCACTCCTCCCTGAACCTCTCATAGGTTTTTTGCATCCTTTTCGAAGGTGGAGTGAGCCGTTCTGCTCATACTCTTCCAAATGAGGCCGTCACTGATTTATATGAAAAGAGTTTACAATATTCTCTATATTGCCCACCATCCTTTTCCTTAAAGCAGTCTCACATTTAGCTTGCTTTTTTTAAAGCAGCTACACATCAAGCAATCATCTACAAGTGAACAGTTAACAAGATACCTCTGTCCTACTTAGAACTCTGCAAAGTCTATGATTAAAGTTCAAATTTCTGTTCTCCAGCACATACTAGCTGGAATTTATCTACAGGGAATGTCACTGCCATCTTGTTGCCTATTCACTTAGCTTGTTCCCTAATACTCCAAGGCCCTCTCTAGTCTTGACACCATAAATAACTCTTTGCAGCCTGTAAATTCTGCTACTCCACTATTTGTGTCCCGGCCCGTCATTTCCCAGATCATTAAAATTATATTAAAAAAAACTAGGCAGGAAGCAGTACAGATCAGCTGCCTGGTACTCCCAGTTTTGGGAACGCACCGGAGGCTGGAAGTGGCCACGCGTTCAGTTTGAGGCATGATGGAAGCCAGCCACAGAGTTATTACGCATATTGTGCGCGATGACTGTGGCCTGTTCTCTGTTTCATGGCACTATTCATTGCATTAACATGTGGCCCAGTTACTCCTTAAGATGTAACTGGTTAAATGCATCCTAAGCGTAACATCTGCCAGATGCCATAGGCACGTCATTTGCTACCTTCCAAGCATCTGAAACAATGTCTGCTAGTAATGACGGATTGAACATTTTAGTTAGCAGCTCTGCCACTGCATCCTAATCTCCTTTAGACTGGGGTGGCTGTATAACATCTGGGCCTAGGTATTTACTGCTTAAAAACTGTCAATTTGCTGCAGCACTCTTTTTTCTTTTCTTTTTTTAATACTTTGAATTTTGTCATGAATTTTTGTCGTGAAGCAGCAGTAGCACTTGACAGCACGGATGCTTTCTGGACATAATGCGTGCAACCTTGATAAGGCTGCTCGCTCCATTTTTGAGCCATTTACTCTTGGCTTCCATTGTTCTAATCTCCAATTTTTCCTCCGCATGAATTAGACTCATCGAATGGCAAAAGTCTATTTTTCTTCATAAAGTCTCTGATAGGTAAAGGCATGTTATCACCCTTTTACTGAGCAGACAGGTAAAGCACAAAAAGCAGCATTTGGGATGCATTTTCCAAAGCATCAAGCGCCAACAACATATGATGAAGTCAATGGAGGAGCTGCCCTGCATGCCTGAAATCCAGGCCCCAAGGAATCTCAAAATTGGATGCTCAAAAACATTAAGAGCCTGTGGTCAGAGGATGCTTTAGAAAATGTTAACAAGTCTGTAATATATCTAAGATGGCACACAGACCCAGGGAATCCCAAGCCTGCCCCAGAGTCACAAAGCCTTCTCATGTCATAGTCACTGCTCATCAGATGAAGCTATCAGTCTATAAAATCCAACACAGGTATTGCAGTGATTTGTTTGGCTTGGCGTAGGTGTCTCTCTCATTATAGATATATTATACACCATATTATTACCTATCGAAATTGCTAGTCAGAGGATATATGTGATGAGAGATTAAAAAAACAAAACTAAACTAATGCCTAAAAATAAACAGCTACAATCTCTGTATACTCAACAATAAAAAACCCCCACCCATGATAAGACTGGATTTTATCTCCAATTTTCAATAGGTTCCAGCTAACCTTAGCATGCAAGTAACTGTCATAAGGACGGAGATGAAAAATAGATTGGTTTTATTCTCTTCTTTGCCCATTGATTTGCTCCAGCCACACAGCTACGACGTTCCATAAAATGCTTATGACATTGGCTCATCCAGTTTGGATGTGACAGGATTACTTGAATGAGCCTGAATAAAACGGGCTTTCAAAAGCAGCTTGAAGAGTATCACCATATGAACACTGATCGAATTTAGCATGACAGCTCAGTTTAATATACGAAGGACAAAAAGAGCTGTGTGATATGTTTATACAGAAGAGTAACACATTTATTCCCCTGGAGAGGTGTCATACCCATAACTCACTAGCCACATAACACCGTTTCCTTTACGAATTTGTTCTATGAGCCAAGAATTTTCTACCCCAGGTCTTTTGGTGATAGGTTTTGAGCAGTTAAAGACACGGTGTTAATATAAAAGCATATTTTAAAAACCACACTGTTTCTCTTGCTAATGCCACCTATTAGATTACTAAACTGCAAAAGCATTTTAATTTTCACCATTTTACCAGCTGCTTACCTTTTACAGGAAATTGCATTTAACTTGCACAATGTCTCTCTACCGATCAGTGTCAATTCACAGTGTTATCACTCACTAGTTTAATACTATAGTTTACGAGTTGCCAACACTGCAGAGAAAAGTCTGAAACCATGATAAAGTTTTCTCCATTCCTGTTCATGGGTAAAATATTGTGGGATTCAGAGAAAATTAGGGAGTCCTATCACTTATTCATTTTCAACGGTGGCGTTTCACACAAAAGCACAATGCAGTCTCAAACAAGTATTTCTAACAGTATTAGATTTGTAAATAATGCCTTTTTTCCAAACTTGCATCCCAACTCCCTTTTAAAAACATCTCAACCTTGGCCTCTAACACACTTAGCAATGTCCTTTTAAAGATATGTATGCTAGTGGTAAGTGGATGTTACAGCATGAGTGAATACCTTCTCTGTCTTGTAAGATCTGCTTGAGCTTGTGTGGCATAATACATCCACTGTGTCCCTTTCGCCGAGTGAAAACCTGGTTTTCTAACGTCCAAGGGTTACGCATTCTTAAACGTTAATGTTGCAGACAGATGATAAGCGCTGGCATATGCCTGCAGTTTTAACTGTATTTTAACCAACTTTCTTGGGTTGGATCTAGATGATATTCCATATATTAATCCATTTTTTTTGTAAAAGAAGAAATAAAGGCCTAGAAATAAAGGGTGAAACATCTTAGCTCCACTGAAACTGAAAATCTGTGCCCCTTGTTTAGTTCTGCATCCTTATTTCAAGAGCAGCGACGTGATCATTTATTGCTCCTTTAAGCATATAAAAAATCTGACACCACAGATGAAATCCTGTCCTTGGGGAAAAGTGGTGTAAATTTAAAAGGGATGAAGTAAGAGTCTGCAGAAATCCTCCCTCTCATCCAGTAAACTATAAATGTAGCAGAAAAATGAAATAATTTCCATAGCTTTTAAAAAATCATCATCATCATCCATAGAATCACAAAGTAGTAGGGCTGGAAGCGACCTCTGGAGGTCAAGCCACCCCTAGGGCTGGATCATCCCAATTAAGTGCATGTCTAACTTGCTCTTACAAATGTCCAAGAATGGAGATTCTCCCACCTCTCTGGGCAGCCTGTCCCAATGCCTAACCACCCTCTTAGCAAGGAAGTTCCTCCTGCAGAATTAATTAAGGGACAAAATATTTCGGTAAATTCGGCAGGTTGGCTCAGTCATGCAGAGGTGGTTTTTCCTCTATCAGTCTGCAAATTTTTTCCGGAGGGAACAAACACAAACAACGTCTCTACTATTTCAGTGCTCTGGTGTTTCTGAGGGCAACAGAAGGTGTTGTGATCTTTTGCTGCATTTCTCCATCACAATGAGCACTATGTATTCCACCAAAAACATGCGCTTTGCCAAGACGGTGTCTTTCTTTGCATATCCCTCTCTTCCCACTGCTCTTTAAATCTACTGGTTTGCTCCAATTACTTCCACTAGTGGATGACATTGGGGTTTCTGGCTCCTTTCAGTCGCTTAAACTTGATAAACTTTGGAAAAACCTTACTATTTGTTTTAGTCAAATTAATTTTCAAACACAGAGAGGGGAGATGACCGGAGGTTGGCAGGTCTCAAAAAGGCTCTATTTTGTGCCTGTCAATCTGTATAAACAGTAAACCATCATCAGGAGGGCCAGCTCCGATTTTGCAGACCTCTCTGGGGTAAGAGAGCTTGTGTACATGAAACGCGGGTGCGCGAAGAGTCCATTATAGCAGAACTATTCCATCTAAGGGAAAAAGTGTTACTGTAATCAGCTGGCTTATCCCCTGCTAAATATATTCAGGACATAAGAAATTTAAATATACATAATCCCCCCCCAACCCACACACACACAAACCCTCTTCACAGTGAGGGTTGCCAAAATATGGAATACGCTTCCAAGGGAGGTGGTGCTGTCCCCTTCCTTGGAGGTATTTCAAAGGAGATTGGACAGACACATGGCTGGGGTCATCTGACCCAGCACTCACTCCTGCCCAGGGCAGGGGGCTGACTCGATGATCTAATAGGTCCCCTTAACATCTATGAAACAGAGAAGAATACAGCCCAGCATGCTGAATGGGAACTTTGATTCGTTTAGTCCAGTATCCTGCCTGAAGCAGTGGCTACTACCTGATGGCTGTGACGAAAGAACAGAAACTCACTACATGGCCAACTGGACAGCTCTCCATCACAGGGCATGATCCTTTTCCAACTCATTCAGCTTACACTAGAAAGCACAGAATTTGGCAAAGCACAGTCACAGGCATATCACTTCTCCACAAGTATACCATGTTTCATATCTTTCTCTATTACTTATAGAAGATATATTAATAGTTCAATGAGCACTGGCAGCCTGCGTGTTTTACAGACACACACACACTTCTGACCCTATAGGCCCCCGGCAAACGTTACACTTAAGGCACGATTAACCAGTTAATCGTGTCTTAAGTAGTAACCCAGCCACACATTAATGCAACTAATAGTGCAATAAAACAAGGTACAAGTCACAAGTTATATGTAATAACTTCGTGCCTGGTTCCCATTGTGCCCTAAATGCACATCTGGCTAGGTATCAGCTGACTGCCACTCCCAGCCTCATGGCTGTGTCCAAGTCGAGGGCTCCGCTGCACCCCAAAGACTAGGAAGTGCAATGAGCTGCCACTCCCAGCCACAGAGATGCACCAAAGCCCTTGATCCCACTGTGCCCCAGAAGCTGGCTAACTGCGGCTCCCAGCCCTGGGGGTGTATCAGAGTCAAGGGCAGGAAGCACAAATGCATCAGACCCCATGGCACCTTTAACTGAGCCCCTGGCAGACATTCAGGAGACCTAGGGCCCTCACAGCATTTTGGGGCTACCGAGAGCTAATATAATCTGTCAGAATAGTCTTTAGTGCTTCTTCCCAAAGCCGCACATGGGCAAAGCAGAATTTAGCCAGAGCACGAGAACCATCTAAAGGGCCTTGGCACGATGGAGAAGCAGCCCTAAACGTACAGCTCACTTACACAGATCATTCGTTCACCGACTCCCTGTTAATCAAACAGCTGAGTCGTACAGTAACATCTGCTTTTCCCCCCACTGGCAGAGGAACCTTGTTACAATGGAAATATGTACACATATTCTTCATAATATACTTCAGAAGAAACGAATGAAGGTTGGGCCTGCAGGAAAAGTAATCACTTTCAGATTAATGCAAGATCAGCACCCAGCTAAAAAAAAAAATCATCCTATCTACATTCCAAGAGACGCGCCACGACGAGCAGTTTCAAGTCGATCAGTCACACCTGTAGTTCTGCTACAAATATTACACAGTGGATCAATTGGTCAGCTATGAGATTTATGAGGAAAGCAACTGCTTGGTCTTAAAAAGGGCTCATTTAATCATACATATGGATTGAAACTAGGACAATATTGCCTGCTGTGGGTCCCTTTTCCAACCCAAAAAATAAACTGTCCTTACAAAATATTTTACCGATATGGTCCAATATTGCTGCTGAAAATCTTTCACGCTTCTAATTTTCATTCAGCTGCATATCGTCTTTTACTGAGGCTAGTTACTAGCCGGTAAATGGTACACTCAGACACAACACTTATGCCTTCGATTTCCTGATGCTGCCTCCATCTTCTAGGGAACTGTAATTTTAAAAGGATTAAAAGTTTACCAGCACATCCATGTAAAGCAGAAAATGAATTGCTTGATCTTCTCATGTCTGTTTGGAAATTAGATTACAGGTTCCAAGTGAGTTGAGCTACAGAAAGAGGCAAATCTATGCGATTAGCTCACAGGTGGCCGGTGAGCCTTTTCTGTGCCTCAAAGTCTAACCGACTCCCATTAATTGCAGTAATAAAAAGGATGTGTATTTATCCTTCGGCCCAAACCCTGCCCTGTGCCAATATGGGCTACTTGCTGTGCTAATTCTCAGAACCAATATAATCATCCTCAATTGTTATTTCATAAGTTTGCTCAGCTGTCATTTGGGATATACAGGATGCGAGGTATGAATTTATGCTGCAGACTCTTACCGCGAATACATTTCTAAATGGGGTCCTAATTTCTTATGATGCTATAAATGGAAAACAAGAGTTGCAATGATAATCTAGGGCGATGCCACGCTCTAAGCAGCTGGTTTTGCAGCCATGAGCAAGTTGCCTCTTCGAAACATGCTGCATTAATCAACTGTGTTTCCTTTAAATGAATGAATGCATAAATTAAGAGTCTCAAGCTTATTTGCCATCTTCAAATGACAGCAAATTCTAACAGTATCAGCTCACATGGACAGTAGGAATGAGGACTGTTTTAAAAATCGATGCATGCGTTTCATAAATGAACTGGCTGCATTACAGCACGCCAATGGTCTGTCTGCCTCTGACCCAGGCCAGTTCCCCTAACCTTGGCTGTCAGTGCTTGGCTTATATAATGAAACATGAGGGTTGATCTCTCTCATGCATTTATATCCTACCTTGTGTAACTGTGGATAATATTTTTATTACTCACATAAATGTCTAATACTTTCTTGAATTCTCTCAGCTCTTTACCTTAACAATTTCCTGTGGTAGTAGGGTCTAGAGGTTAATTGCATTTGGTATAATTAAGAATTTCCTCTTGGCAGTTTTAAAATTTGTTACCTTTTAATTTCATTGGCTGTCCCCTTGTTCCCATAATACAGCTTTGTCTGACTCCCACTTACAGGCTTTCAGCACGACAAAGTGGATGAAGAATTAATGCTCTCTCCCGACATGTTCGAATCAAGGTGCCTTGGTTATTTTCATATACATTACAGGAGTGCTAAACCTTGAAACTTGCTAGACAAGTCCCTCGTACATAAGTTCCTCTCAAATACATTTCAATTGTCACCTAACGCTAGAAGTTAAGCATGTGTTGAAGTGCTCTCCTCAACACAGACATGCATTTATCACTTTCCTGAATTGGGGGCGAAGCCTTGCGTTAGGCCAAGTGCTGCTGTTCTTCCACCTGCATCTTGACAGTGACACCGTCTCACGGCTTTAGCAGATCATGCCATGGACCTCAGCTCTCATCCGCTGGCAATAGGATATTGTGCTAATATTCAAATGCCAACCTACTATTTAGTATCTCATGCTGCAAAGATCAAACTCACTGAAGAGCATACGACTAGTCACGCGCATAAAGTTCTCTGTGCAGGATCAAGGCCTTACTTGTAATGACAAAAGGCAAGTTTTCACTTTCCAAAATGGATTAATGCTGTGGATGGAAGCTGCAGATATAGGAAATACATTAGCAAAGATCCCAAGCTGAACAGATATTTTCCAAAGGTCACCAGTCTTGGGTTTATAATGGAAACTCACCTGCCACTTTTATACGGCGGGCTGCCGTGCTACACTTTCAGATGTTCCAAGATGCACATTTATGACTTGAGGTTTTAAAGAAATGTCTTGCTTGAGAAAATAAAGCATTTGAAGGCAATGGAGTGGTTTCACAAAAGCTTTGTGTGTTTGTACTATGTACTCGATATCTTGCAAGCATACGTGTGATCTCATGCAATATATATTTACAGCTTTGGATTTACAATTGATATAAAATGTCAAGATCACCAAACACTGTATGCATTACTTAACTGGCATTTCAAAGCTTCACATCACCAATCCACATACAAGATCTCCTTATCTTATCTATATACTGTATTTATTTGAATACTTCCCTATGTCGAGGTCCCCTCATGCCCCTCCCTCCTTCCCCCTCAACAAATCAGCATAGGGAAAGAAGCCCTTCATATTATACTAGCATACAAGGAAGCCTCATTAAATACACAGTCTATCAATTTAACTCCTGCCAAAAGCAACATGTGCTCAGTAATAGAAACCAACTATGACGTTGATTAAATACAGCCAACACTGAGCATGACTATAAAACACATGGTCCACATTGGGCAAACATACTGACGGGACCTTGCAAGGATTTTTCTTTCTTTTTCTTTTTTTAAGGAAAATTTTTCATGTTCCAAGTCAAATCAGCCAAATCAATTGCAAATCAGTGAGTCAATCAAGAACCAAATGTGGCTCTAGTACCAGCAAACATCTTCTACCCCGCCTGGAACTTCAGATGCTTCCAAATCGTTTGGCAGGCGTCCTATGTGCAAGCCCAAGCCCAGGGGCTTGGGGTCTGAATGCCCCTAAGTTTCGCTTGCCCTCAGCCATATGGGTCCAGGAGAAAACTAGGGAGAAGTCTCCCATTTCCATAAAGTCGGCCTATCGCCAAGAACTTCCCACTGGAAGTGAAAGTGGGAGACTAACTATGCCTTATCTCAGTCAAGGTACTACCCCCTGCCAAAAAAGTGGTTATCCCCTGCCAGTACAAAAACTGCCATGGAAGCGAGGGGCAAATTTGAGAACAATAACCTTGAAATAAAACTTATCTGTAGCTATTTGCCTAGATGCAAATTACTAACACACAATCATAGACTGACTTCATCCAGAGTCGATGCATGTTACCATTTAGATTTTAAACCTGGAAAATTAGATTCTATACCTGGAAAATTATCATACGTTTATAATTTTTCCATATATAGAATCCAATTATGGGGTGGTAGGGATCATCTTACATTCAGGGTCAACTTATATTTGAGTAAATGTGGTATTTAAACATACAAGAAAATATAAACTTGCTCCCAAAAAGTAAGCTAAGACAGTTTTGTAAGATTGAATTTAAGAATCTCTCTGTAATCCTGAATAATTCTGGGAAATTTGGAGGTGGGGGGGGGGAGGGTTACCTTACTTTCTTTCAACTGTTGCTGTATCTTGTGTGCGTGCGTGCGTACGTACATGAACCCCACAACTGTGAATCTTGGTACAAGATCAGGGCCTACCAAAAGGAAGATGATAACATAGCACTGTGATCCAAACTTCCCTGTGGCTGAAATTTTCATTTAATTTCATCTTCAGAATTTAGGCCTGCTCATTAGTTTGGCTAGTCAGGAAGACCCTAGGGAACACCTGCATAATTTATTTTCTTTTAAATGAATCCTATAAGTTTTTAGATGCAGGCGCACCGCAACACGTGCTACTGGCGACAGGGTTCTCCGTAGGAGAACAGCAGGCCAAGTTGCATGGTAAGCACTAAGGGCTCATATGTAAAACTTACATTTCTAAATGAGGAAAATACTCCTTAAAAATAACAGTTCCTATCTTTTCAAAAAGGTTGTTTTAAAATGGAAAAGATTACTTTAAATTTTATAATAAATTTAAATCCCTTTCACAAGAAAGCCAAACTGAAAGCAAATGTTTACTTGATGCTGGGAAACCAAATCAAGCATATGTGATGTTTCAACAGCAGCCCAACAAAATAATCAATACCTTCCAATTCAGATTATTGACTTTCCTCACATGCCTGCAGGCATAAAACTTCAGATGAAAGCACAAGAACTGCCAAATTGTCCAATTTGCTTGAGTTCACACATTTTACACTGTTTTTTATGATGGTATGGCAGCTTGTTCAAGAAGGACTCCTGAAAAATCAAAGCCAATTTTAACTCCTTATAGTCCATCTGTCACACAAGTGGAGTACTTTTATGCTTTGTTGCAGGGCAGAGCAAGCAAGTTTATTGAAAGCTCTTTCCAATGCAAATAGCATGACTTGTCTTTACCCATAACAAAAAAATGGAGCGCTTTCTTGCTCTGTGTTTCTTTCGCTAAAAAGCTCCAGTCTAACGAGACCTCAGGAGTTGGCTCATTTTTTGTTCCTATACAAAAATAACAAAAATGTCTTTGGTTTTCAGCCACGCTTGTTCAAATCTAACAGGAGCTACACAGCCATCAAGCATCCTCTCGCACTGAAAAAATCACTAAATTCCCATACAGCATGGCCCAGAATCACAAACTCTTCGTGCTCAGAAACAGATTCAAAATGCAACAGACTCTGACTTGTATTCTGCCTTTTCTTTTTCTCCTTACAAGACTGCTTCTATAATTTGGTATCTATATTCTGAGATGATATATAACTGCACTTGAACCACTGCAAAATGGAAGGAGTCCATTAAGTCTCTAAGAATGGTTTGCATGCATTTTAGCAGAAGAATGATTTGCTATGACATAAGAAAACCCTGTTAGGTAGCCATACAACAGCCACAAAGATATCAGTTTTAACAGGGAAGATAAAGTCAAAAGCACACGTTCCTTGTCGGTTTATTAAGCAGCTGTTAGCAATACCCCGAAGGATGAATTGGGCAAACTGACATTACAACACTGGCTTCCAATAGGAAAGGAAAACAACTTTGACGGTGCGAGACACAGTATGGTCCAGTCATATGGGTCTTCCCACGGGTTGGAAAACTTGGTGGTAGGGGACCCGGGGCAATAAATACTACCACCCTCCCCCACTTCTGAATTCCCAAGCCCCGTGCAGCAGGCAGAGCTGTTCCGTGCTGCTAGATCAGGGTGCCCACTCCCTTACCCAGTGGGATCAGGGCTGGACTAGGTCCCCTTCCTCCTGAATGGCTGGTTTAGGGCTAGGTTGTTCCCCACCCTCCTGCAAGCAGCCAGATGGAGCTCTGCCTCACCTGCCCTGGGTGCGGGATCAGGGCTACTGGTAGGATGCAGCTTGCAGACAGACCAGGCACTGCCCAACTGGCCCTTTGGGCAAAAAAGCTTGAGCACCACTGGTCTAGAGGACTCGAAATCATGACTCCTGGGTTCTGTTCTCAGCTCCCCCAGTGACCTGCTTTGCAATAACGGGTACATCTTAGCACTTGTTTCCCTTCCCATTTACTGAGAATGCATGCTCTTTGGAGCAGGGACTGATGTACTGGGTTTGATTGCTTACTATAACAGTGTAACAGGTCCCTCTTCTTCAATGGGTCCTCACCTTGCTACTGTGATGTACATAACAATAAAAATGATATGGGTCAAATTAAGTCCAGCTATAACTCTGGTAATATAAAAAATGAGTCTGAGCCAGTAAATGTAATGTGTTATGGCTGATAAGGTTTTTTTCCCCCTTCAGTAAATATTCCATGCAAGAGTTCAGTTACACAGTAAAGAGAGACATAGCTCATTTGGTTAGTTTTTCAATATGAACTGACAATCATGAATATTTTATAATCATGTCCACAGCCTCCATAGCTCATTTGTTTGGTTTTTCTGTAGGGGCTGACAATCATGAATATTTTATAATCATGTCCATACCAGTACGTGACACTGTGCAGCAAGAAGGACCACGCTAGTAATATATCCTTGTC
The DNA here is from genome assembly GCA_030014935.1 of Caiman crocodilus. Lineage (NCBI taxonomy): Eukaryota > Metazoa > Chordata > Crocodylia > Alligatoridae > Caiman > Caiman crocodilus. The sequence continues at coordinate 7,145,692 of JAGPOW010002118.1, read as the reverse complement.
TGACAATGAGACGAGGCAAAAAAAAAAAAAAAAAAGCATAGACAGGGTAACTTGATTTCTTCATGGAACTGGTAGGGCGTCTGAAACTTGAAGGAGGGGTAGGAAGAAATGCAACTGGGCTCTTTCTCTATTTAGTGCAGTATGGAAAAGGGACAATTACTTGGTTTTACAGATCCCGTTGCTAAAACAAGTAAAATATGCATGCATGTATAGCTTCTGACGGGATCATTTTAGTTATTATTGTCAGGTCCCTGCAGTTTTCCTCCCTTCTTCACAGGGAGAGACAGTTATCTGGGCAAACCACCCTGGCAACCTAGGAGTGTGAATCCTATACCTAGGAGTGTGAATTTGCCTCTAGAGGGAGCAAAAAACCTTCTGCTCCCCAGAGGGGCTAATCTGAGCGTTTACATTAAAAATTTCCCTGCTTCCATATAATCTGATTAATAAGGAAGAATGGCTTAAAAATTTTCAGGCGATTCCCCTAAATGCAGCTGTTGTTCAGTGTCAAAGTCCTCCGAGTCAACAAAGCCAATTAGCTCCTGTGCAAGCAGACCGTTGGGGAGCTACGTACCCCCTTTCCCTATCCACAGAAAAGGCCTGCACGAACTAGCTATGGGTCACATTTTCCTCAGTAAAAAGGGGTACTGTACCTGTGTTTCGGTTTGTGGATGAGCTCAAAAACTAAACTTATCCCTACCTAAAGATACAGCATTAAAAAAGCTCCTATTCTTTCCTTTCGGGGCCCACATGCCATCAATCTTCAGCTCACTTTCTCTGCAAAATGTTTTGCTCATCAGTGCCATCAATGGCATAAACCTACCAGGCATGTAGAACTTAATGGCCTAATCCTCCCATTTTCACAAAGACCAGATTAGCTTTAAGTTAAATACTCTTGTTCCTTAAATTTCCTCCTTGTCAGAATGCCAAGGGAAGCTCTTAATCTTACAAAAGAGCCCGAGGACATTCTGATGCCTCCACATGAACACAGAAAGCAGCCCAGACTGCCAAGATAAGGCCGAGGTATTAAACTAATCTCCCAGACCTGGAAATGTATATGCAGCAGGGATCATTGCTGTTTATCTCTGTAGCTGCTAGAGGGGGGTCATTAACCGTAAACGGGGCTCTTGTCACAAACTAATATCTCAGCAGTCACTTGCTTTCTCTCAGACGGAGGCACTGGCCAGCTATATCTGCCCTGTACCCTTTACTGTAAATTCTCAGCTGCAAAGTACCCAAATAAGCTCGTCAGCTGTACACGGTCCCCGATTCGTGGATTAAATTCCTGCTGCTTGTCTGCACTTGACGCATTAAACAGTCCCATGCAATTTTGCTGACAAGTGCTTCGAGATGTTGCTAACACCCTAATTTGGCTCTCAGTGCTGGGACCCAGTTGTGTGGTGGGGCAATTTTATAAATTCAGTGAAAGCAACAGCTAACCAAGATGCAGGCTCCAATGTCAGTCAGATAACATGTGATCTCTTTTTGCAACCTTGAGGTTTTGCATTTCCCTTATAAGGTAAAATGCATCAAGAAATGGGCAACCAATTGCCAGAAAGCAGAAATGGAGTGATGCATGCATAGGTTAGGCTCCTGCCTTCCTTCCTACTCCCCCCAACTCAACATCAGACAGGTTTCAATGATTCAACTTGGCCCATAGAAAATAAAACAGCATGAAGTAAAAACCTGCCTAACTTAAGAGGAATTACACAACGTGCAGAATTTTTTTTACTATTTTTAAACGTCACTATTGCAAGTTTATGAAACAAAACAGTATTTATCTCCATCTCCAAGAAAGACATGTAAACCAAAGAATCTTATTATAACTTGAAGAAAATTCACTGTTGGATAGGCAGCTTGACAAAGTTGCTTTTAATTCCTCTATAGGGCAGGGTAAAACACAGAAGTTGACTGAATTACCACAGCACCTTCTCTTATCCTCCAAATTCCTCCCTGACACCGAGGAACCAAAAAAATGCAAAGATTTACTGGGTGACAGAGAGCCAAATCTACGCCTCTGCAGAGCAAAGAGACGTTTATATAAACTGAAGACAATCCAAAGACCTGCTTGCAAAATTAAGCCAGATCTCAATGAGCCACTTCAATCAATAGCCCCTGCAATTTTTTATGAAGAACTGATGAACAGGAAAGAATGACTTGCTCCTCTCATCACTATATAGACTTTCCTACAAATTACACACAATAGCATTTAGCTACTGGAGTTTTAACTCTAATATGACTACCAAAAGAAAAGCTAGTCAAGACTGAAATGAATATATCACATTCTACGGGTCACCTACAAAGTCCCCTTAAAAACGATCTCATAAGAAAGAACCTAGATTTATAAACCAAATAAACCTTCCAACGCGTTTTATGTTACAACAACCACCTACAGAATTAAAACAAAATCATGCAAAATATCTGTGCAAAGAGGAAGGGGTAAAATTCTGTCCATTCACTCTCTGGGGAAAATACCCCAAATTAGGCTGATTATCTCTATTCATTACAGGCAGCGCACACTGAAACTAAGAATTTACCATAACATCACCACAATGACTACGAAATAAAATTCAGCCATTCACCGCGCCGTAAAATTTGTTTGTAAGCATTCAAACTGCTATGGCTGTGTCTTCACTGGACTTAATTGAGGAACTGGCTCCAACTTTGGACACCCATGTTAGCCTAGGCAAGGTGTGGGTGGACACAGTAGAAAAACCTGCTATAATGTGCCCACACCTATGCTCTACCCATCCCTCCATGTTGCTAGGACCAGTGCTCTAGTGAGCTGACATGCTGTATGATTCTTTCCCGGTGAAATATCAATCTGCCTTTCTGGACATACTTCTGGGGATCTGTGGGAAGGCACTGGAGGAATAAGCAGCTCTGGGACTTTATAACACACAATAGGTCAGCTGGCATGGGTAGAAAGCACCCTCACACTAAGGAGAGAGACTTTTTGTGGGGGTAGGAGCTCAGTTGAGGGAGGGAAAATGAATTCTACGTAACGTATGTGCTTGTTTGAAAATATAAAATAGAAAGAAGCCTTGAGAAAGGTGCAAGATTTTTGCTGAATATTGCAAATAACTGAATTTGTTCTTGCAAAGGTACTACTGTGGCGAATAACATGCTAGGTCTACTAAAGGGAAGAGGGATGTTGACAAAGAAAGGGAGAAAATGTGCACACGTGCACATATACACGCTGTCAATAGCTGTATTCATATCATATACGATGCACAGGGCTACTCAACTTAAAATAAGTGATTTAAGTGATAGAAAGAGAAGAATAAGTAGCATTTTGTAAAAATGCAGAGCCATACAACAGGTACTAACCAAAAAGCCCCCAAATATCAGAATACAGGAAATATCACAGGGGCCCAGATACCTGCAGTCCAGCTATTACATTTCCTCGTGATTAACCGTATCCAAAACAATAGTGAAATAATTTGCCCATACAGGGTATGCCCACACATGCAAGCACGTGCGCTTGCTGCTGCTCAAATAGAAGCGGTGCAAATTTGAGCCGGGGCTTTCTGCCTCGGCACACGTGCCCAAATACGCACTTTGTTGCGAAGCAAGTTGAACCACTTGGGGCAAAATAACCCTGCCTGACTCCTCCTGGATCTGCTGCCAGGGGGAGCTAGCGCCTGGGCCCAGCATCTGTGCTGTCCCCAGGAGTATAAAAAGCTGCCCTGTCCTGGCCCCATCTGTACAAAAAGCTGCTCTGGCAAACAGCTCAGGGCTACTCGCTCTCTGGAGCTTCTGGGGCCCGGCCAGTTGGTACCTGGGGACACCACCCCCTTGTGCCAGGTGGGCTGCTGCAGCAGCATCCCAAATCCATTGTTAAAAATACCCCAAAATCCATGTTCTTCCACAATTAAAAGAAAAGACCACACTACACACACACACCACCCCCTATAGAGAGAGACAGAGAGACAGTGATCAGTTGGGCAACACTTTATTGGTATGTTTACAATGTTAAAGCTATGTGGAAGCCTACTAGTGTCTCTATCATCATGATAAAATAAATTCTAAATACCTATATGTGTTGATGTGTGCTTTTGGTTTTCTTTGCACATAATGGGTGTGTGATGGGCGGACATGGTGTTTGCAGGAAGGGGATGGTAAGGGCTATGGGGGAAGGCGGGTGGGTGTGGTGGTGCGTGTGGAGGGATGTGGGTTGGTGTGTGGGTAAGTGTGGGGCAAATGCTTGGGCAAATGTGGATGTGGGGGACCTTGTAGGCTCAGGAGGGGTGGGTCCCCTGGCTCCCACAGGGTGCAGCCCCCACTCACAGGGTCCCAGCTCCCTCCTGGAGGGCCACAGCCCCTCTGCCCAGGGCCCATAACTTACCTTTGCATCAGCAGCGGGAGTGAGGCACTCTGAGCCTGCTGCTGCCAGCTATCAGCTCTCAGGGACCATATGCCAGGCCCAACCAAGTCCTGCCAGCCTTGGGGCCCCTCCGCTACCCGGCTGGGCCAGTCCAGCAGCGACAGGTCCCGGCATGGTGCGCAGGGACCACATGCTAGGTCCAGCCAGGTCCTGCCGGCCCTGGAGCCCCTCCTGCCACTCGGCCAGGCAGCAGAAGGGCCCCAGGGCCAGCAGGATCTGGCTGGACCCAGCACGCCGTCCCCGCGCACCATACCAGGTCCTGCCTCTGCCCCACTGTTCCTGCAGGGAGGTGGTGCGCAGCGGTACCTGGCCCAGCCCTGTGTGGCTCGCTAGTCTGGCTCTGCACCAGAGCGGGTCGCACAGCTCCGGGAGGCGCAGCTTCTGTGCGTGCCTCCTGCTCTGGTGCAGAGCCAGACTAGTGAGCCACACCGGTCTGAGCCAGGTCCTCACCTCCCGCAGCCCCAGGGATATCACCCCCGCCATTCCCCAAACCCCGCCAACATCTTCCTGCCACCCCTCACACCCACCCACACCCATGAACCCTCCCCGCCCCCCTACTTACCTTGGACAGCGCCAGAGGCTGGGGCAGCAGGAACACCAAAGAGAAACTCTGGCCAAAACCAAGGGGTCTGTTCTGGAGGACTGACTCCCTGCTGGCTCTGGGCACAGCCGGGGACTGGACCTTGCTCTCTGCAGAACATTTTTTTTTGACCCCTGGATATGCAGGGGTCTAAATTTTCTCCCTGAACTGCAAACGTGCAGCGCGGGGAACATTTTTCATTCCTGTACATGCCTCTTGCCCCATTTCAAAGGGGTTTGAGATGGGGCAAGAGGCACATGCGCACTCATCTGGATGTGCTCACAGCGTGGTTTCTTTTTAAACTCTTGTCAGACAAGGGTTACATTTCTCAAGGTTATATCCAATATACTGCATTGCCTACCTAATGCAACCTGTACATTAGAACTGGCCAGGAATGGAGTTTAGTCCAAGTGTACAGGTCAGTCAAAATGAAGAGTTTTTACAAAAAAGTATCAGTTTTCCCAAAGCTCACCAGGCAAGTTTCTTCGGTCTGCGAGACTGGGTCAAAACTAGAAAGCAACTGGATCAACTAACCTATGATGCCTACCATGTTACACCCCCAAATCTCTTCCTATGCAGCCCCAATCCACGCAGTATCTCTTCCTATGCCTCCAACCATGTCCCTCATTCTTCTGTGAGCCCCTATGTAATTTCCTACATCTTATTTTTGATTCACGGTGACCAGGAATGAAAAGAGCATTCCCATGAAAGGCATACAACTGCTTAATGAAAACAGCAGCTTCGTACCCCATTCCCTCAAATGTAACCCGAGTTCCCCCCCCCCCCCCCGAGTACTTCCAGTTAATGGGAAGTCCAGCAATGCATTTGCAGAGGTCATTTCTCTGACATAGTAACTGTTGAATCCCATTTGCCATCGTACTGGGCAATGACTTGACTTTGCTAGTTCATTCTGAGGCTTGTTATAGCTTGCTTCCATCACAAATAACTTAATCGTTTCTCAGCAATTTTTGCCACCATTTCCCAAATTACAAATAAGTGGACTGAAGTGTACCGACAATATTGCAATGACAAGTTTTCCCAGCATCTAATTGACTATTATTCCCCCCCCTATAAGCTATACATGTATAACTTGGAATTAGAGTGACAAACCAATGGCACTTCCTCCCACTGCAGCTGGGAAAGGACCCTCTGCTATCTTCACTGTGGTGACTTGGGACAGAAAGAAAGGATAAGAGGGCTCTTACCCCAGAGCTCTACAGAAAAGGCGACCACCAGTACAACGAACAGGAATTAAGAGGTTGGCATACACTAAATAAGACCAAGAGAAAAAACAGTGTCTTTGTCAAAACTGCCATTCTCTGTTCTGGCTAGTGGTGATGCTGGCTATGTACTAGCTAAATTCATACATCCTGTGACCGAATTTGATGGAACAATGGCAATTTATGTTAGCTGAACATCTAGCCTACTGTGTTCACTTGAATTTTAGATAATCATTTCCAAATTCATCAGACGATTACGACTAAATTCACTGAACGCGCACTCTCGTATTTATAGCTGGATGCATAGAAGAAGTCAACTGGCATTGCTCCGCTGACTGAAATGCAGCTGACAGCGGTCATCAGGTAAGGATGTGGTCCCATGTTTGACTATGACAGTACGTGGGCCACTAGGCAATAGGAAAACCATCGTGTAGTTAAAATGAAATCATCAGAAACCTTTTCAAAAGAGACTAACCACCAAAAAAAATAAAATAACAGTGGGGTCTTCTACAAAGTCATCTGACTTTAGAGCCTTTAAGTTTTCATAAGATTGTCTCCTCAACCAGGAGAGCAGGAAACATTAAAAAAAATAAAATGAAAGCAACATTTTTGCATAATCACATCCAGGAGCAAGGATGTAAAGAAGTTAAACAAAATATTGTAAGATTGGCAGTAAACTCGTGAGAGCTGGTAACACTACATGTTGCATCGGTCTGAAACGAACGCCTGCTATTTCACAGCAATTCCATTTTCCTTAATATTGGCAAGGACTGATATTATAGTAGGCAACAGCATTAACCTCTGCTAACATCTTAATGATCGAGATGATGTAATAGTCAAGCAACTGAAAGGATGATTTTCTTTAGGAGCTTCCTAGAGTCTAGAGGGACCAGTTTCTTCCTCTTAGCTGTCTCTAAATATTTACACCCGCTTTCAAAATGAGCAGACTTTCAGACTCCACAATGATAATATAAAGTGCAAAATTTAAGCCAGTAGCAGAGTGGCCACTAATCCATGAAAGAGAAAAACGGAAGTACCCAATAATGAAATAGGAAAGAGGCAATCAGATCTGGGGAAGGAATCCAGCCGCTTTTTAAAGACATCATTGAAACTCTGTAATTTAATTAACCAAGCTGGACTATGACTTCAACGTTAAGACCCCAATATTAAAACCAACGATTAATGACAGCAAGCATCCAGGAGATCAGTTTTGTTCTTTACCCAAAAAATTGCAGCCTACGTTTTCCATAAAACTCTGTGAAGAAGCATGCACTTGCAAGCCACCAACTCAAATGCACATCATAGGAGTGCATGCTTTTCATAACTTGATGTCACCTACCTAAGGCACCAAAGTACTCCTTACCATAATGGAAAACACTTGATTAAATCCTGATACAAATGGAAAAGTGTTGTCTTCTGAAATATCTATATCTGCTTCATTAACAATAGCTAAAAGTGCCCAGAATAAGCACAGATAATGGCATATTATAGCAAACCAGAGATAGGATCACAAAATAAATATATAACACGGTCCAGTTACAAACACAGTCATATCCCAGTTATGAATAAAGTAATCCCGGGGTTCATTCTCAATGTGAATCCCTCCATGCAGTGATAACAAAGGGACAGAGACTTTATTTAGCAGGGGTACCAGAGGATTTCTTTCTGAAATGATGGTATATGCAACCTTGCACTATTCCTTACCTGGTTAATGGATGGAAATCACTAACTGTACTTTCAACTTGCACCTATCTTGGTGTACTCAGTAGGAAACGGATACCTTCTCAGACTATAAATTACATTGCTATAGTATTATAGTGGTAGCATACATCTTCATTTCAGATCAGTAGAGTTCTTCCCAACGCAGCAAAGAAAAAGGTAGTGTTCTTACTTATAGTGTATGCTGTTTTGGGGCAGAGGCCTTTTCTTTATTTGGTGTTTGTGCAGCACCTAGCGCTATGGGATCCTAGTCAAAAGACCAGAGCTCCTAGGTGCTGCTACAATATAAATACCCATCAATGAGGCTGTTGCAAACCCTGCATGCAAGTGATGTTGCTGGAAAGATATATGGACTCAATTCGGAGGGGGGAGGTTGTTCACTATTTTCTTAGCAGGTTTGTATGGTCATATGTAGTGTGCAGTAATACTGTAGGTGGGAAATTTTCCTACACATTTTGGCAGCCTTTCCAAATGTATAGTCACAGCCACTCTAGCAATGCTGATTCAACTGAAGTGGAGACATTCACTGGGTTAGAGCAAACACATCCACTGAGTTTGAATAAACAGATCTGCCAGAGAAGTGCATTCAACTTGATGTCACATTTCCCCCATTCCCAACTTCAGGGTTTTGATGCAGTGCAGATGGTTTACAGTATTTCAGCATTTCCCTTTGGGTCTGGTAGCTGGGAATGGACACAAATGTAGAACTGTATGCAGAAAACTGAAGAAATGGTGCTGCCCAAACACTAATGCAATGCGGCAGCGTAGATTTTTTAAAGACACAGAAGTCAGTAAAAGAAAGCACTTACAAGTATGCCAAAGCCCATCCATAAAAGGCTTCCTTAAGTGCTAAGAGCGTGCTTAAAATTTAAATAAGGTATAAAAGATACATTTCAAAGTGCAGTTATGATTAAGGATGTTTGGTAATTTAGGAGTAGAGACTACAACAATTACTTATCCTACTCCTGCTGCAACTCTTGCACATCAGCAAGAAGATTTTTTTTGTAGGTGCTTTCTTGTATTGATTGCTTTCCAAAAATATGGTGGGCGCTTCACAATTTACCAGACAGGCAGTGTCTAACCAGAGTATTAACCATTTAGGAGAGAAATTTTTGAGAACTACTGGGGATGGTAATATTTCTTTTCAGGAGGCTAATGACCAGTTTTGCAGGTCTCCTTTGGTTAACCACAGGGAAAGCAGCGCAACAGCAGCAAACAATACTGTGTCGTTAATGCCCCGTTCTTTCTTTCAGACCTGGCTAACCTGTCATTAATTTAACAATCTGCAATCAGTCAAATATTGAGGTCTAATTTGCAAAACCAAGCAATACTGGAAAAGAAGAAAGTATTTTACAACAATTAACATATTCCCCACCCTCCCCCATCATTTGCTCTTTTGCAGAATTAAATTTGCAAGGGATTAATCTTTAACTTGATGTCAGGCCTTGCAGAGCCAAACTTCCTGTCACACATCATTAAGGCTGCAGAGATGTTTATCTTCTCTGTATCATGTAACTTCTTTCTGCTAAACCCACTCAATTCTGAATGAGAAATTCATTTTACTAAATGTCTTTCGTTTAAAGGATATAATTTTCCTTCTACGTTTTCAGTGGAAAACAGTCACCCAAATTAAAACAAAATGCACACTTCATAATTTTTTCATTAGCAGATTTAAACCACAGTATAAAACACTTACAATAATCTCCCTGCTGAGATTATCCTCCACATGCGCAAGAAGAGAGGATCATTTTGATAATAATCTTCAGATGAAGATTGATATGAAGAAAAATACCTCAGGATTTGTAGCGTTGGCTTAATGCTCTTGTTTATCGTTAATACTGCTTGCATCATGGGCTAGGTAGTTACCGATGGTACTGCTATATCAAAATAATCCCCCAGGAAGAAATAATTGAAAAAGGGAGTTATATTCAACATAGCACTGCTTTCAGATCAAAAAAAAGTACATCCAGGCACTCGATCCCTTTCTGAGAGATGCTGTACACTCTTGTTGGGATTTAGCTACTTCGGTTTGGTTTGGTTTGTTGCCGTAACAGATGACAGTGGCTTTAAAAGCTGCCCTTTCCACTCTGATGTGACACATCACAGGTTGTTAATCCTGCCCTAGGGTCAGATGCAGTTTATCTTTCATGTTCACTTTCAGAGGAAAATGGCAGCTGTGGGAGTAGCCAGAGCTCCTCCGGGAGATGTAAAATATGCTGTAATCAGAGAGGTCTGTTTAGAAAACAGTCTAGTGTGAAGAAAAAGTTGATGTTTTAGTTAAGGGTTCTGACAGCTGGTGCATTTTCATAGCCACATGGGTGAAGATTCAAATTATAATATAATCTATTCTTCACTTCCTATGCAGCCTGACACTTTCAGAGACTATAACCACACAGGGAAAATTCTTCAAAATCTGACTGATTCTGGCTGGAATAGAAAACACGTAGCTAACTGCAGGACCAGGAGATTTGGGCTCTCATCCCAGGTCTGCTTAGACCTCCTGTGAATGAGAATCCTACCAGCTTTATTCATATCAAGTAATACATCTTCCAACACCAGCAGAAACCAATGGGCCAACGAACAAGGAAGTAGAGTTCTTGCTGTCATTAAAGACGACACAATTTGGTGCTCTGTGATCTTGAACAAGTTGCTTTGTCTGTCCATGCCTTGGCTTCCCCATTTGTAAATTGAGAGTGATACTACTTGGTAATGGTTAGGCCTCATCTGGAGTACTGCCTGTGGTTTTGGGATCCACATTTTAAAAAGGACCAGAGGCAGGTAGGGCAACAAAGATGATCAAGGGCTTGGAAGGCAGGTCAGATGAGAAGAGACAGAAGCAACCAGGCATGTTTGGTTTGTGGAAAAGATGCTTAAGCGGATACATGAAAGGCTGCCATAAAGAAGAGGGAAAGCACCTTTTCTCTCTTGCTGCAGAGAGGACATGGATCAATGGCTTCAAGCTGCAGCAAAGTAAGTTTAGCTTTGATATCTGCAAGAACTTCTCCACTGTCAGACCAAAGATGCAGCCAAACAGACTGCCTAGGGATGCTGTGGACCAAGGGCAGGCAATTATTCCAGGCAGAGGGCCGCTTACCCAATTTTGGCCAGCTGTCAAGGGCTGCATGGGGAGCCCCGCCCCTTGGCAGGTGCTCCGCCCCCTGGCTGCCGTCTTGAGACCAGAAGTCCCACCCCCTTACCCCTGACTTTTGCCACCAGAAGTACTCTTTTCAGCAAAGAGTTTTGCCATCTCAGAACCAGAAAAATACCAAATGATCTTCTAAAAAGTGGTCATCTACAACAGACTTGTCCAACCTATGGCCACCACGCAGCCCTCCAAGCCGTTTTCTGAGGCCCGAGGTGCTGCGACAGGAAACGAAAGTAAACACTGTACTTTCGTTTGGGGCGGAGGGGCGTAAAGCGATACTGCTTCCTGTGAGGTCTTTGAATATGGCAAGCCGGCCCACTGGGTGACAAAAAGTTCGTGATCCGGCCCCACATTCAAAAAGGTCGGACACCCCTGATCTACAACATACATTCATTTGGTTTCTGAAAATGTTTGTCCTGATTTACATGCATAATAGCATAATAAATGGTGACTGCATAATACCTTAAAATGAAATCTTACGCTTGTATATTGTGGGGGGTAGGTATAGGTTTGTGGGGGCTGTGGGTGTGTGGGTGGGCATGGGGGGAGGGTGGCTGGAGTTTGTGTTTGGCAGTGCGAGGCGAGGCATAGGACATTGGCTGCCTTGGTTCTCCTACTCTACCTGTGGCAAGTTCGGGTGCTAGGTCCATCTCGTGTCAGGGTTGAGGGTAGTCTTATGTAGAGTTTAAGGTATGGTTGTATGGGACAGTTTAGACAGGGATAACCCTGCCTCAGGCAGGGGGCTGGACTAGGTGAGCTCTGGAGGGCCCTTCCAGCCCTATAACTACAACTCTTCTGTAGACCTCACAAGGGTACTAGGAGATTTAAGGAATTGGGGCACTGCCAGATACTTGGCTTGAAGGCACAGCAAGCATGAAAACCTGCACGTACAAGTTTCACACACTTCCTAGCAAGGTCCTTCCAGGCGTGAAGGTCAAGGAAGTACCCAAATCCCATTAAAACCCAATGGGAATTCAGCATCTACTGCCCATCTAGGGAAAACTTTCCACAGCTAACTAAAAAGCAGCAAAACAATGAAAGAGGTCTGAGTTAACTAAAACATTTTTTAAGCTGATCTAAATGCCCAGGGCCAACTTTCCTTTTTGTCTCTTACATTGTGTTTCAGCAAACTGTCACTCTTACATGGGCAACAAGGGAAAAACATACATATTATTAGAAAACAATCACTGCCAAATCTGATAACAATCTGACATTAACCACCACAGGGATTCTGCTGCCAACGATGTCTTGTATTATTTAGAAAACATAAAAGGAAGGGCTCCTAAGGGGGTGAAACACACAAACAAATAATTGTTTTACATACTATTAATAAATCTTTACAGTTCACATTCCCATATGCAAGCGTTCACTATGCCAACTCTATTAAACGACACGGATCTTGCCCTGGTTAAAACCAAATTGTGAAAGCCATGCTAAATATTATTACAGTTATTAACTATTCTTCTTCTCAAGCTTTACAAGGGAGGAGTGTCACTTCCACTTTTCTAACGCCTCTGCTGGCTCGTACGGTCTCGAAACGAGATTTGGACGCTCCACTCTCATTTCAGGCATATCCTCCGTTTCCCTATATGCAGGCTTGGCAGAATTTGATTTTTGAAATAATTTTGATGCCTAAAATCAATGTTTATTTTTAAGCATTCCTTCTGATTTTTATCAATTTTTATTGATTTAAATTTTCAGAATCGCACAAAATTAGAGGTGGGGAAGGTAGACAATTTAGTAATGATAGTAGACTGCTAAAAGCTTTACAAAAAAAAAATATCATGATAAAATAGAAAAAGTAAAAACACCCATAAATCAATAAAGCATACCTGATTACACAGGGACTGGGCTGGTCTTAGCAGGAGTTTGGCCCCTGCCCTGATCATGCACGAGGCTGGGCTCACCAGCAGTTTGGCACCAGATCCCTGGCTGGGATCTAGGCAGAGCGTGTGGCCGGAGACGCTGGGCTCCCCAGCTGTCAACAGCCCTGCACCTCCAACCCTGCTCCCAGCACAACCCTACCAGTATGGCCCCCAGCTCCCACAGTGGCTGCCAGGG
>JAGPOW010002118.1:7090689-7132483 GCA_030014935.1 Caiman crocodilus | reverse complement strand
TGGGCACATGCACAGGGCCCCGAGCTGCAGGGGAGCAGGGGTGGTCCTTTCCTTCGTGGCGGCCGTATGAAGGGCCCCATCCGCCTCTCTTGCCTTCCCCTCCCTTCCGCTGGCCTCACCGCTGCAGCAGCTTCTTCCTGGCAGCAGCTCTGAGCCCTGTTCCCCTCAGGTGGCAGCATTAGGGTGGGGAGGGGGGCCCAGGGCTCATGACTTCTTTTGCTAGGGCCCACTAAACTGTTAAATCCAGCCCCAGCAGCTGCCCAAACCACTGCCAGAAAACCAGTGTGCAGGCGGCATAGCCTACCCCACCTGCAGTGACATACGTGTGCATGCTTGCACATGCGTGCGGTGCCCCCTGCCCCAGATTTCCTAACCCCTATCTCAGATCTAGTTGTATTGCGTCTCCTTTCTATATATTTCAATGATTACCAATGGACATGTTTTTTCCATCAGTCTGTGTTTATCAGTAAAAATCGAATCCTGCCAAATCTACCTCTGCAGTACCCTCTCCAAAGTCAGCTACTCTTTCACAAATCAAAACTTGAATGTGGAAATGCGGTTTTAGACCATATGTTTAGATGAGTTTTCAGGTAAGTGCTTAATGTCATGAGACAACATTGGCTATCCCAGCCTCAGTCAATGGCATCCAATCTTAGGTAAAACACCTGCACTCTCAGATGCTGCTGCAATGCTAAATTCTGAGATTTTCAATTCTTTGGGTACCCAAAGTTAGGCCTCCCCATCAGATGCGCCTGTAAAGTACATTTTTGGCACTATGAAAACAGAGTAATAACCAAACCATTTCTAAAATATTAGCCATTTTCTGGTTCTGACAAAAGCTTAGAAATTACTTTAACTTTTTCAGCCTTAAACAGTCTGCACAATTATGGCAGCTTGCAGATGTGGGAAGGAGGGAAAATGCAGAAAAACAACAATTTACTTTCAGCTCAGAGCGTCCCGGTACCGAGTGCAGCCGCTTCCCAGAAAGGCATTGCATCAGTTTGACCCAGCTCACCCAGCATCTGCATAGCTCACATGCTTCAGCAAGGCTTTCTGGTGCTTTTATCTAATAGCTGAATGATAAAGGCACCAAAAAGCCCTGCTGAAGCGCGCGAGCTATACAGACACTGGGGAGCCAGGCCAAACCGATGTGATGCCTCTTCTGGTAAAGCACTGTTTTGGGTTTTATGTCCATGCCTGTCAGCACCCTATGATGCTATTATGTGCAAGGTGTTTGGTTTCATCTTCAAAATCCTTACTCATTTGACACTCCTGCAACATGCAAGTAGTCTCATGAAGTCAACAGGATTATCCACATGAATAAGTGGCAGTAACATGGAGATTCTGTGGCAAAGCCTTTCCAAACCAAATGACTAAAAAACAACCAACAAAAAAGAGTCATAACCCCACCTACATCAAGAGACTTGGTCAAAAGCTTGCTATATGTTACGTAGAAAAGATAAAATATAAAAACATGCTATACATTAGAGGCTTCTTTTTTGTTTTCATATTTATGGGCTCTTTAGGTTCACCTGGTTCCTGCTGTCTAGCTTTCCATTAGCTAAAAATGGCTTACTGTTTTTCTTAAAGGAAAGTGCAGACTGTCAGGCAACCCCTCGATTATAGCAGCTGGAGCTTCAGGAACACCACCAAACATCACAAGATCCACAGTTTTATATAGATAACAAAAAATGTGACCCAGAATCAGCAAAGAGGTTAGGCAGGCCCTGACTTTCAGCATATAGTTAAATCAAAGAGAATTAAACATGTGCTTAAGAGCGTTCCCAGATTGGGACCACTAACATGGGAGTGACAAACTCATTTGTGCTGGATCCAGCCTATGGTGCTTCTGAGCAAAAAGCACACGAGTTAATGGTGCCACCACCTGCCACCAGCCAAATGGCACTCCCAGTTGGCAGAGTTAGTCCCCAGGGACATAACTGACAGCTTGAATGAGAGTGCAGGAACAAACCACCCCAACGCATAGGAAGACTAGCAAGTATGGCAGAAGATCAGCTCGACTTAGTAAGGAACTCTTTTAGTAAACTATGTCACAAAAAGGGAAGTTGTAAGAAGTGGAAATGTGCACAGATAAATAAGGAGGAGTATAAGAGCATTGCTTGGGCATGCAGGGATAAAGTCAGAAAGGCCAAAGTACAATTGGGAGTGCAGCTACCGAGGGGTGTGAAGGGGAACAACATCAGTTTCTACAAGTATGTCGGTAGCAAAAGGAGGATCATGGAAAGCATGGGCCCCTTACTGAATGGGGGAGGCAACCTAGGGACACAGGATGCAGAAAAGGTTTAAGTGCTCAATGCCTTTTCTGCCTCAGTCTTCACAGGCAAGGGCAGCTCCCAGACTACTGCACCGGGCAGCACAGTTTGGGGAGGAGGTGCACACCCACCAGAGGTAAAAGAACACGTTAGGGACTAGTTAGAAAAGCTGGACATATGCAAGTTCCTGGGGCCAGATGCAAAGATGCTGAGGATGTTGGCTGATGTGATTTCAGAGCCACTGGCCATAATCTTTGAGAACTCATAGCTGTCAGGAGAGGTCCTAGATGATTGGAAATGGGCAAACACAGTGCCCATCTTCAAGAAAGGGAAAAAGGAGAATCCAGGGGACTATGGCCCAGTCTGCCTCACTTCAGTCTCTGTAAAAATCATGGAGCAGGTCCTCAAGGAATCCATTTCTAAGCACTTGGAGAAGAAGGCGATTAGGAAGAGTCAGCATGGATTCACCAAGGGCAAATCATGCCTGACCAACCTGATTGCCTTCTATGATAAGATAAGTGCTCTGTGGATGCAGGGAGACCAGTAGATGTAGTGTACCTTGATTTTAGCAAAGCTTTTGATAAGGTCTTTCACATTCTTACAGGCAAGCTAAGGAAGTACAGGCTGGATGAATGGACTGTGAAATGGAGAAAAAACTGGCTGGAGCTTAGATGGTAGTAATGGATGACTCGAGGTCTGCTTGGCAGCCGGCATCAAGCGGAGCGCCCCAGGGGTCGGTCCTGGGACCGGTTTTGTTCAATGTCTTCATCAAAGACCTGGAAGATGGCACAGAGTGCACCCTCAGCAAGTTTGCAGATGACACCAAGATGGAGGAAGTAGACATGCTGGAGGGTAGGGCCAGGATTCACAGTCACCTAGACAAATTGGAGGACTGGGCCAAAAGAAATGTCATGATGTTCAATACGCCAGCGCCAAGTCCTGCACTAAAGGAACAATCCCGTGCACCGGAGCAGGCTGGGGGCTGACCGGCTGGGCACCAGCTCTGCAGAAAAGGACCTGAGGGTCACAATGGACAAAAAGCTGAATATAAGCCAGCAGTGTGCCCTTGTTGCAAAGAAGGCTAACGGCATTACTGGGCTGCATTCACAGATATGTTGCCAGCAGATCAAGGGAAACAATTCTTCCCTTCTATTCAGCACTGGTGAGGCCACATCTGGAGTACTATGTCCAGTTTTAGGCCCCTCCAATACAGAAAGGATCTGGACAAATTGGAGAAGGTCGAGCAGAGGGCAGTGAAAATGGCGAGGGGGCTGAGGGACATGACTTATGAGGAGAGGCTGATGGAACTGGACTTAGCTGAGAGAAGAGACGACCGAGAGGGGCTGTAATAGCAGTCTTTAACTAACTGAAGGGAGGTTCGGAAGAGGAGGGAGTTGGACTGTTCTCAGGGGTGGCAGATGACAGAACAAGGAGCGATGGTATCAAAATGCAGCAAGGGAAGTTTAGTTTGGATATGAGGAAGAATTGTCTCACTAGGAGGGTAGTAAAACACTGGAACAGGTTACCCAGAGAGGCGGTGGAAGCTCCGTCCTGGGAGGTTTTCAAGACCCAGCTAGGCAAAGCTTTGGCTGGGATAATCTAGCTGTGGATGGTCCTGCTCTGAGGAAGTGATTAGACTAGATGACCTCCAGAGGTCCTGCCTAACCCTAAGTTTCTGATTCTATTATTCCCAGAGCAATCCCCTGGTATAGACAGGAGCAGCCAGCACCTGCAGGCGTTAATGTGGCAGCCACTGCCAAATGATTAGCTAGCAGTGATTTAAAAGCCTAAATTCTGCAGCAAAACGGGCGGGGGAGGGGGTACAGGGTTAACCTGACAACTCTCCCCTGCAGCAGTGGTTGCATAGGCGCACCAACACTGCTTTGCACTCCTCCCTGCCCTTCTCCCTCCCAGTACTGCACGTGGTTCGAAGAGCCACTGCATGGAAGGTGCGCAGTGAGGGGTGGGGGAAGGACTCTGGCACTGATCCCCCATAGTCAGCTCCTAGTGCCTGTGCCACTGTACGAAGCCAGGTGGGTGAGATCCCACAGCAGGTCATCCAGACCACAAGAAGCCCCGCTGGCTGGACGACTGCGCTCCCCCGGCCAGATGTTTGACACCTCTGACATGCAGTAAGTATTGTTTGGATTTGACTGATTTGGTTCTATGGGAGCTCTGGATGCACTTACCTGACAAACCAGGCCATAATGATCTAGATACAGATGTTTTGGGGAGGATAATTTAATTCCACTGCATAGGGAGTTATACATATCCTCCAGGCATTCAGATGAATACTGTTTACAAATAAACTCTTCCAACGAGCAACCTGATTTCTGTGCCAGAGATTAGGAAAAGTTTGCTGAATCACACTACAAAAAAGTATCAGATCTAACAACAGAAACTTAAGGGAAAGAATACATTTAAAGAGCATGGGTTTCTTTCCATTTTTTTTTTTAAAGAAAGATAATGTCTCCTGCTATCCTTCACAGCTGTCTCAGAAGAATAAACCTCGCTGTCCAAAGGAAAACAGGTCTGGCAGATGTCACTGTATTCATTAAGTCTTTCTGACTTGACACCATGATCTTTCAAACAGGAAGATTAAAGCATCTTGGGACTGCTTAAACAGCAATAAGCTGAACAGATGCTAAGTAACTCAGACACATTTGAGTATCAGTAGCTAAGTATCTGTATCCACATTAAACTGTTTCCCCAAGAGAGAAAAAACGAGGAATAACAACATCCGATTTTCTAGGGCTGCTCTGTACTTGCAAAACACAATCGTAAAATGCCAGTTCTTTTTTTCAAGCAAAACATGAATACTTGGGGGATGGCCATAGAGGGAACAGCCTGGAATTGCAATTCTACGCTGGTTCCCAGGGTGGGCGCACACATTCTGCATTAAGTTCCTCTGCATTTTAGTTCAATGAGCAAGCGGATTAAACTTAGCACAAAAAAGTTCTCTTACGCGATGTCTACGAAGAGGCACTTGGAAAAGGTAAGACAAACTGTGTATGAACAGGCACTTATTCCAAAAGAACATGGCCTAATGCTATGGCAATCTGACTTCAAGTTTAAACGGTCAAATCTAATTTCAAAGTTTCAAATCCAGTTCTAAAAATGAATGTTACAAACAAGAAGGTATAGAGACAGAAAATCACTAAGATTTACTTGGGCTAAGTACAAGCGTGCCCGCAGAACTTGGTGTAAGACTGCTTAACATACTTGGAATGAAAGATTTTCCATATTGAAATAGGAGGTGTTGTCATTTTCATAGGAATATTTTGAGGAAAAGCTTTGTGCTTTGGCTCTGATTGACAATCCTCTCTTCTACCACTTGAGCACTGTCTCGCTGGAACACAGTCCCAGCTCCCTAACCTCTCCATTCCCCCTTGTGGGCCCTGCTTTTTGGCTGGACTGCCGCTCCCATGTGGCACATCAGTCCTTCCGTGCGCCTGAGCAGACCCTGGGAAGAACAAAAGATGTAAAACAATCCTAAAACCCATTGCCAGACTCCCCCTGCCTCTGCCAAAACAACCGCCTGCGTAATGACTGCAATTTCTAAATGTATTCTATTGTCTGATATCTATGCAGGATGACAAAAACAGTAAAATTGCTCTAAATTTAAGCAAAGCAAAGGAAAAGCTGACAAGTAGTTGAGAGGCTGGACGTTACTGTTCAGCTACAGCGATCTCTTACCCATAATATTTAAACAAGTGGAACTGGCCCAAGATAAATTTAACAAAACACAGAACACAGAGCAGTAAAATAAAGGTTTCTCGTGCAAAGGCAGACAGCAAACAAGAGGTGCTCTCAACACTCCTGAATATAAACAGTCAAAGTTAGTGCTGCAGTTACTCCCACTGGACCCATTCTTTAATAAACGGATCCGGAAGTGCAGCACTGTAGAAAAGTGCATGCCCTCGGTTAGATTTGTCTCTTTTTTAAACGTGGCAGGACATTGTGTCTCTGCCTCTGTGTATAGGCCGGTAGTACTTGAGACAGACTTTTCTGCTCAACTTGAGGCCAGACTCAATTGCAAGCTTTCTCCACAGTCCTAAGTCTATGCATTTCAATAAATGACCTTAAAACAATGACCTTAAGGAATGACTCTTCCTTGATGCAAGTGCAAATCACTGGCCAAGCTTCGGTTCGTTTTGGCCATGCACGCTAGGAAATGTTGGCTGTAGCTTCCATTATCCCTTTTCTTGTTTCAAAAGATTATAATTTGTCTGTTGTGATTCACATCAGGATGCTACCCGGCACGCAAGTTAGAAGTCTGGATGCAATTACTGTTCTCCTCACCTTTTTGAAAAATAGATTATATTCCATTCAGTCATTTATTTTGGATAGTGAACAAGCAAAAAAGAATTAAGGTCATTTTAGAGGTAATGGTGGGATTTGACATCATTTCTCTGTTGATTTTACGGACACGTTCACCCACAGAATCTGTTTCTATCAAAGGGTAAGCGATTGTAATGATACATTTCATCAGTTTACACCGAGGGCTTAGGATGTCAATGAAAATAACCTTTATTATACAGCAAGAGAAGATGTTTAAAGGCTGAATACTCAGCTTAGGTAAATCACTGATCTACACCAAGTAAAAAAATCTGTCACAAATCTTATAGACTACATTCTTCTCTCTAGAAAGCAAAATGTGTCCTTTTACATTCTCTCTTTCCCTTAAAACATAAGAGTTGGGTTAAAACATTATCAAGTTTTCATAGGAAAAAAGTTTCACTGACTCTTCTGCTCAGCAACCCCTTTTTTAGCATTCTTTCACCCTTCTTTGTCATTGGTAAAGTATGGCGAGTTTTTCTTATAGGACTCTTAAAGTATAGGTTTATTTCAACATTACTTTGCCTGTAACTACACCCTCACATCGCATCAGATAATCCTGTATTAAGGTTTTAAGTTCAACTTTTACTCATTGTGTTGTGCAGACGTTTTAGAAGACATGTAAAAAGTTACATTCACCTCATCCCAGGCCTCAGTAACATCTGGGGCAGATGTTACTAAGATCCTACATCTTTAGTTAAGAAAGAGCTAAAGATGGACCAGCAGTTATAGTATTTCTCTTTTTCATCTTTTCATTGGCCTTCTAATATTACTTGAGGCAGTTCTGCAGTTAGTTTGATCCCTCCAGCCCTTTGATTCCCTGCATTGACATGGTTGATGGGCCTTTTAATTAGCACTTTGCTACCCTATAGAAAACACTGTTTTTACTTGCCTGCAGAATAATGTCAGGGTCTATCCTCTTTGACATTCATGATCACCAGATGGTGTCAAGAAACTGAATTCTGCCTCAGCACATATTCCTTTAAGCCACAATTCACATGCAAGCTTAGCACCGTACATCAGAGACCACCACGGTCAAAGTGCCAGTTTAACCAATCAATAAGCATACTGCCAACTTCACTTTCATTTTAAGGAGGTGTGTGTCAGGAGGGTCCTACAACAGATACCTAGCAAACTAATTAACTGCTCATTTAGCTAGTTAAAAGGCTAGTATACATAGATGCAAAATGTAGTGTGGTTCATTTTACTTGAAATGTAGTATGAATTATTTTAGCCTAAAATAAACTCTTAACAGGCCCAATCCTAAAAACATGGTAAATTGCCTCGCCGAGAACCCATTTATGTGAGAACAGATCTACAGAATGAGACCCTTAATTTGTAAAATGATTAAGAAAAGCCTGCATTTTGGAAGCAAGAAGGGCTTTTTGCAAATCTTTCCAGCGACTGTGTCTTGTAAAACAGCCAGCAAGATTTTTCCTGACATTCCAATGGAAGACTGCATTTTATCAGGGACTATAAAGATTTAAAGTCACAATATAATCTCACCTCCAGGTTACCGGGCCCCACTTCCCTTATCAATTAACCTGTCAGTTGACAGTCGGGACTAATTAGTTAAATCCTTTTTTAATTAAAAGAATCTGCCTAGAGCAGAGTCTGTCAGCTCCAGAACCATTTTACAAGTGGGAGCATGTCTCAGCAAAACCCATTAAAGACCTGTAAAGGACTGAACAGCAGCAGCAGCAAACTAAAACCCATCCTTTCTTGTTTCAGCAGCTAAGTATACCAATTTATTTTTTGATGTTTGTATGCCAGTGCACCACGATGGCTATTTCCGCCCGACTATATGAAAACCTATAGCCGTACTTGGTTCCAATGACTCCTGGTTTTCAGTTCCTTTACAAGGGCATGTTTGCAAATCTATAATATTGACGTGCAAGTCACTATTAGTTAGAGGTGTTCACAAACCAAAATACTGAATCCGGATACCAAAAATATGCAGCAAGATGACAGTGGAAATGTTCAATCTGAATCATGCATGATACTGTACTAACATTCCCTTAATAATAGCAAAATAAAGTCCACACAAAGTGTTATTTTGGGTCAACCACAGAACTGCCTACAGGAATTTATCTTCTTTTCAGATGCTAAATTCTATGGTAGCAAAAGAGGAGAATATGGGCATTAAAGGGCCAAAACCTCTGCATGGTTAAGAGGGGAAAGTACTCAAGGTGGGAAGAAAATCGCTATCTAAAGTGCCGATTAAAGCTTACTTCACTGGAATAATGCACTAATTCCTCGGGTAATGATCCCATTACTTCCTTTGACTTCAAAAGGCTTTGGATCAGGCTCTTAATCTTCCGAGTCCTGCATGCGTTAGCAAACAAAGTACAAGTTTTACATTGCAGGTTTCAACAAATTCCCTCCCTCATTACTGTAACAATATGCTTAATAACAGGCCATCAATGAACTACTTCAAATGTTCATAAATACCGGAACTTGTTTAATTACGTCATTTTTTGGCAAGACATATCAAACTACTAAGTTTTATGAAAAACACATACATGTTCACAAATACACGCATTTCAAACTCTACTCCATTACAGATTAAGAGGAAAGCTGAAAGTTGTTTACGTTATTTTTCCCTTTCAGGTAAAACCACCTTGTAATAGTAGGTAAATCACATAACTTGGACACTAATTGGCATTACGGAGGCATGCCTTCTTCGACCAGTTCTTTACCTCCAAGAAGAAGAAATTAAAATCGGTAACGAATTAGTGGATGAAATTCTCATCTCATGTATCCCTACAGAAATCTGATGTTAAATTCATTTGACGTATTTTAGATTGCATGAATGAAAATTAAAGCAGAATTTATCCTACCATCTCAGGATTTCCATGTGTTATTAGTTCAGATTCAACTTTGAGCAAACTAGTAACACTGGCGCATTATTTTCATGGTGCTGTTCCAGTATAATTTTACACCAATTGATTTAAACTAGTGAGAAAGGCTGCATTAATACTCATCTGCGATAAAATTAAATTTGTGCAGTTGCTTCCTAAATTGATTAGAAAACATTTTAACTAAATACAAATAAGCCACTCAAACTGAAACAAGCTGGCACCGATTTAGTTAAACTGGTTTCACTAAACTGGTTGTACATAGACAGTTCCTGGATGATGCAAAGTGAAGGCCTTCTGGACCTCCACGGGCAAAGCAAAAATCCTTTACTCACAAAACGTTATAAAATAAGTCCAAGGGAATTTACATTTGGCAAGAACTGAAAAATGTGGCCTCTTCCATTAATGCTAGTATTTACCTCCATTGCCTTTTTAGGTACTTCCAAACATCTGGTTTGCTACATAAGCCGCCTCTTATCTTGCTAACCTCCCTCATATCAACAACGAGGTTACCAAACACTGACAGATTGCGCACCACCAACTTGAAAATGATACAACCTTAAGTACCACCAGCAAATTTTTGTCATATAAAGTCATTATAATACATCTATTAACAGGTACCACTGACAAGTGGTCTGAGTGGTACATGTACCAGTTTACTGATGTTTACTGAGTGGTACATGTACACTGGTGGTACATGTACCAGTTTGGGAACCCCTGGGTTAAAGGATATTTTTCTTTTGAAATTATCTTCCTTTAGACCTTTTGCTCTAAATATCTACTTCAAATACAGGTCACGTTTCTATAAGGCAATGCATGTGTTTACTTTTGATGTTAAAGCTTTGCCTATCAGTTTAAATAGGCAAAAGTTTTTGGCTGTTTATTCCTAAAGCTCAAAGAGTTTTGACATAATGATGTGTCAATAATACCTCTTTACCCTGTGAAGATTATTATGAATATTTAACATGATGTTGGTTATTGAATAGAATCATAGGAACCTTTTTGTTTGCAGGGCAGGGAGCAGCATGTTACACCATGAAGTAGCATTTTTCCACATTTCCTTCTAGGGCAAAGTGTTGCTACGATGAAGAGGAAAACCCAACACTGTGTCAAAAAATACACCATACAAAACACCTTATATGTTTGATTCCTCAGGAGAAAAGGTAAATGGCATCTACGCAGGGCTTTTTTCTCATTTTCTTTTTTTGAAAGTGTAAAAATCCGGATCTGGCGGATTCTTGTAGGTTGGGCTTTTCGGCACAAGATAGCCGCACAATTTTTATATATTAAAAAATAAAGTCTACGTTCATTTTTCATCTAAAAAAGATCTCACTTTATTTGCTGAGAGAAAAACGAATGTATAAAGACCATATATATAAAGAAAAATGGATGTATAAAGACCATATATATAAAGACTATATATATATATATATGTCAGTTATATGATGATAACAAGCAGTTTATATTTTGTACGTTAAAAAGAAAAGCCTACATTGCTAAGTCCTTGTTTTTCTGCAGCAGAGAAAGGTTCAAAGAATACGCGTTATATACATTTTAATTAACGTTGTTAATAGAACCAATCTGGATACAAGCCAACTGCCATCGCATCAAATATTCACCTTCAGTGCTGACTGAAGCAGTTCAATGAATGTCCATCTGCAATTTGGTTTTGTGCTTCCTAGTTTTTACTAACAGCTGTAAAACACTCGAGAATCCACAAATGATGCGGGAAACGTCACAGATGCCGCGTCATAAATATCCCTCTGCATGAGCACCTTTAGAAATATTTACAGTACTGATTATTCCTGTCGGGTTTTACCCCTGACCCCTGGAAGGGGCAAATTTTCCCTGGTTCGTGACATCAGTCTGTTGTTTTTTATACCCATGTAAATGTTTCATCTCTCCAGGGCATTTCTTTGTCAAAACTCTCAGTGAATGCGAAAAAAGCCCTCCTCCTCCTGAATAATGAGTGTCGCAGACTCATAAGCAGTAATATACCTGATCTGGTTAGGTTCAGTTAGGTGCCCAGGGTGCAGAGAAGGATGTCACTAGGGCCAAAGCATTGGACTTGCAGAGCAGGCAAACGTTGTGCTGAGAAGCGACTAGAACAGGATCTGTGGCCATGGTATATTATCCCTTCTGGTTGCCTTACGTGTCTAGTAGTGCTAATATGCCCCCGGTGTTAGCCCTTAGGCAGTGTGAATCAAGACGGTTTCCTACACAGAACTGCAACGGTTCGGGTTTAAAACGAAGGAAACGGGAGTTGAAAATCCTATGCGTGTACAACACAGCACCCGAGTCATGGAAGAACAAAGTCAACAGCAAAGCTTCCAGTGGGTTTGCATCAGGCGCTGACTAACAGCGCGGCGGTGCTAGTACTATGGTGGAGCAGCTTTGGGGACTGATTTCTGAACCTTTAGATGGCATTCATGCCGGTTGTGTGTTTTGATTTCCCGGTGCAATCGCACATGCACAAACATATTTTCTTCCAGGAGCAGGAAGGAAGAGACGCTGCTTTCACGTAAACCACAACACCCATAACAACCTGTAGTAGATAATTCACTGGCTGGCCTGATTTTTAAATATTCACAGTAGTCAAGTTTAAATCCATTACAATAGCCAATTAACGAGAAGAAAAGGAGGGGAACAACGTCCTGCCCCGGCCACAAGCCATCCCCAATGCCAGTACGCGCGAGCGTTTCCTACTTTTTTAAAATGCTATTGTTCAACCTCTGTTCTAAGATGTCAGCCATTCACCTGTATGAAAATGACAGCAACATGTCATAGTCTACATAATAGACCAACCTCGCTGGCTGCAATAACTAGCATGCTATTTCCAAAGCTGTCATTCTTGTGTGTCAGCACAGTCTCCTGCTCAAAGATCTGCTCTGACATGAACCAGTCAGAGCTGTGACTGTTATTGTTGAGGACTCTCTGCACACAGTGGTCTGTGTGAGCTGCACTGTGCTTAGGCTTTTTTTTCCACCCAATTATTTGTTTGTCATTTAGAGACCTTGGTGTTGAGCAGATATTGTCGAGTTATTTTTGGCCCCCCAATGTGCTGGCAAAACATAATGAGGCCTTTAGGTGAATACCTGTCTTGTCAGCTAGGTGCTAAGATGATATGCTGTTGAAAGGCTGGATAGCAATTAGGTTATTTGAATAAGAGAAGATACCTGGCAAGATATGCAAGGGCAAAGAAAAGCCTCTCAACTTTCAAAATGCCAAAACCTTGAAGTAGCTAGCTACACATTTAAAACAGGGTACTAATGTACTACATCTAGGATTATATATAAACTTGAGCGTATACTACCACAAAAGCGTGAGTAGCAGATGAAATGTGAAATTAAGCCCCAAAATGGATAGCGTCCAGCTTTTTCATGCAGCTGCAGCATATGGTCAGGCAATTATTATTATATTTGTCCTGCAGTACCTCTGTGGAGCCCCAGTCATGGACCAGGAGCCCAAAGTGCTAGATAGTGTACAAATGCCAGACAAAGAAACAGGCTCTGGTCCAAAAAAGCATAGACATCTAAGACAGAATAGAGCAATACCAGTCAAACAGATGAAGAAACACAAAAAAAGCAATGAAAACGTTAGTCAGAAATTCGACAGGCTTGAAACATTGAGCTTTAGATCATGTGCAATGTATGTCAATGGGACATGGACAAAGTCTGAAATTTTCAAAGCCATCCAAGAGATTTAGAAACATATTCTCCATTAAAATGAACTGAAAATATTTCTAATTGTCATTTGAAAACTTCAACACTGGCCCATCTGCTGTTCAGATCCTATGGTTTCAAATCCCAATCTGACAACATGGTACACATGCAAAATTGAAGAAGAGGTGAGTAACAATGGTGCACTAGGGGCCCAACACCACTTCCTCATTAAGAGCTCAAAGCAGAAGGCCTGAGCATCCTGCAATGCCTCACCTCCCTATGAAGTTACAAAGTTAGGAACCCACAGGGATCTACAAGAGGTGCCTAACATTTCCCAAGACTGGATCCTAAACAGGGGACACGTCACGCCCAATAGTGCTGGTACACTAAGCAGTTGGGAATCTCACCCACTTTTGTGCATGTGTGTTAACTATATTTATATCTGCTTCACCCTCTGCCCACATCACAAATTTACATGCATAACATCAAGAGGTGTTGGCCTTTTGGTTGCAGTTCAGACGGCATTCTTTGAAAATAATCCCACGAAGAGCCAACGAGACTCCTGCCAATCCGTACGCATGAAAGTACAGTGCAAGCAAACTAGTAGC
Organism: Caiman crocodilus; assembly: GCA_030014935.1. Lineage (NCBI taxonomy): Eukaryota > Metazoa > Chordata > Crocodylia > Alligatoridae > Caiman > Caiman crocodilus. The sequence continues at coordinate 7,118,744 of JAGPOW010002118.1, read as the reverse complement.
AAAATCCCGAAAAGTAATGAAAACCTTGAACTGTGCTATTGCCAATGAGAGAAGAGAGCATCTGGTACCTGTCTGAACTCCGTTTCTCACAGTGAGTAGATTACAATACATTAAAAGCACTGTTCACGGAAACTACAAGGAAAGTAGAAAATTCTAGTCGACTAATGCAACTCTGTTTCAGAAAAGGAAAGTGGAATACATCAGGAAGCAAAGCTACAAAGGATGCATCCCCTCAACAAAGAAACAAATAAGATTTTTTAAACTCAACAGAATACTGAATTATAACACTTGGATTTGATTTAGATAAACTAGAAGTCAATAACATCCTCCTAAACATAAGAAAACTCACCTTAGGGCCCAATCAAAAACCCAGTAAGGTCAATGCAAGGATTTCTATTAACTTCGTTGAACTATAGCTCAGGTCTCTGGACTACTGGTGAAGCGCCCGTTTTATAAATACAGGGGTTTACCACAAGCAGAAATGTAAGATCACAGATACACAACTGCTATCAGAATGAACTCATCAGCTTAGCAGTTAACATATAATTGCTTGTGTATGCTAAGTCACAAGTTTTGCAATCAGACATACCTGCTCAAATATAAACCAAATCCTGAATGGGTGCAGAAGAGAGGAGGCCTTTCAAAATGCGCCCACTGAAGACCAGCACTGACCTGCATTAAACATGCCTGATGGAACAATAAAACCCTTTTTGTTGTGCTGAGAACAGTACTACTAGATTCTCACCTTTTATCTCTGAAAATGCTTTGTGCCCATCTGATACACAAATTAGATGCCCATTAGTCAACAGAGCACTATCCACGTACATTTCTCTTACCAAAATACTAAAGAGTCACCACTTCTCCATGCGCTTTTCAAGGCTTTCCCAGTTTCAAATAAAACTGCATATTTTTTTCTCATATGCTTCTGCACTCCAGAATACCACTACCTAACAAGTTAGGAGTCCAAAACTGGATCCATGATAATGAACTAGAGCCAAAATGTTTGCCTTTATCTAACTTGGTCGAGAAGACCAAGCACCCATCCAGCATTCTCGTTTTTCAAGCAAGACCTGCCCAAATCTTGGCCATGGGTTTGGAGTAGTCTCCTCTAGCTACATACCCCTTCAGCTGATCAGGGGAGACGTGAGAACTGAAGAGTGGGTGTAGCTCCATCCTCCATTAACCTATGGCTGTGTGGAAGGGGGAAACAATCTGTCAGAGTCTGTAGCAATGTACTCTACCTCCTCCTCCTCCTATTTAATTATCTTGACTTTTTATACTGCCACTCAACCCTGTCATTTCTGAGTTCCACTTCTTGGGAATAACTCCCTGGGTGACAATTATTTCCAGGGACCGCTCAGGGAGTGAACCACCCTTGCCCATGTAGGCTCTATCTAGCCGTAAATTAGAAAAATGACATATCAGCTCATCTCCACCATGGCAGAGGATAGGGTGGCACCTTAGAGGCTGCCTTCTGCCCAACTACAACCTAACCCAGCTAACTACCTTCCTAATCTCGCATCGACATAGCTTCTCCTCCCTCCTCTCAAAGAAAGCTTAGCACTGCACTACGCCGTCTAAACCTGAGCATGTATGTGTGATCTCAACAGCTATCAAATTGTACAGCACAACCAAACCAAACCAAGACAAAAAACAGCAGCTGAAGTATAACCATAACCAGAGGCCTGCAGTGATGTCTAATACCACCCAATTCTGAAAAGTCTTCTTTAAAAATAATGTAAAATTCAGTTGTCTCAATACAGCCTTTCCCCCTTTTTTGCAGGAGAAAACCCAGCACGATTTGGTGGTAGTACGAGTGTAAATGATAAAACAGCAATGACAGTAAAGTCAACTGTTTTGACCTATTTTTTTTGACAGAGGAAGATGTAAATGTTTGCGTGGCCAGCGTAATAAAATAAATCCATTTTAAATGATTACTAAATTAAATTGCATGTTTATTACAAACCAGACTGTAGTTCCACATAGTTGAGTTCCTAGAATCCAACTGCATTTGCAACAGATGTTCTCCATTATGAGCCACTTGCATTAAGCTATTTAGGTTCAAATTTTCAAAGTGTCCAGCAATTTTAAGTATTCCTCTTATTTTTATCATTCCCAGCTGATCTGAGCTAGAATTGTTGAGTGTGTCACTTATCCCCCCAATCTTGAGAGCTTAAGCACATGTCTATCTGATGGATTCACAGCCTCTCCCAAAGTTTGGTGGGGCTTTAGTCATTTCCAAAAACAAAAGAAAAACAAAGAGAAAGAGAGAGAGCAACGCCTTAACTTAAATAAGTATGGGGTGAAACACCATGACCACCATTCACATTTTAAAACAATGTGCTTGCTGCTCAGGGTTTAAAAAAAGTTGCTCGGTACCTGAAAAACTTGGTTGTACACCTCTCTCAAAAAGAGCATCTTCAAAAAAAAAAATTAAAAAATTACATCCTGCACCTACTAAGAGAATGCCTTCCTTACCTCCCACTACCCTGCTGAAGACAGATTTAGAGATTCACAGGTTGGGGACAAGGGGTTAAGGGAGGAAAAACGTGATTCTGTAGCCAAATGATTATGGCATTCATGACAGCAGAGAGGAGGAACCTGGGTCTCCTTATGCATTTCAACATGTAAAAGTCACATGAGCTAGAACATGCATCTCCTCCAGCTACAACCTGCGAGGCCCTCCTTGCTGTAGGTATATGTGAGGATTGCTAAGGGCATGCCTGTTAGATTGGGGCCCATGGTGAATTTAAGTAGGGGAATGCTTCATTTATGAACCTCTAGTGGATTTAGGCAGGAGATGGGCATGGAGATTTTTAGCCCAAGCTAAAACACTTCTGGGCATATGCAAAAGCAGAACTTCAGGTGCCAGGGAAATTTATGGGCAAAAACCTAAGTGCCTACAGACTTTAGGTGCCTTATGAAGTAAAGCAGGGATTATGAGGATTCCACACTTGGATTTAAATGTCTGAATTCCACTTAATTCCCACATTAGGCGTCTACTGTCTAAGTCCATTTGTGAACTTAGGCCTTAATGTTTATTTAACAAATGATTCTTAAAAAAAAAATACAACCTATTTTTTCAAATTATTACAGAAGGGAAAAAAAAACAACATACCTAACGGTAGACACTTCCTGCATTAGGTCAAGAGAACACACAATTCAAGGTCATTTACTGTTCTAAATGGCCCTTAAATGAGTTCATTTGTTCTTCTGTTTGCTACCCTTGAAGTATAAGTTTACATTAGTCTTTTATACGGCTTGTTGAGCACGGTACAACACCCCTTTCACAAACAAATCCCTCACCACTTACTGAATTGCTCCATGCACTCCTGGCACACGTACAGACTATTACCGCTCAAATCTAGTTTGGAAAATAATTTCACACATGCAATGATACAGCCATATTCTGCTCTCAAGGTGCTACCTCAAGGGAAGTCAATAGGAGCTGCACCTGTATTAGGGACAAGTAATTCATGAGCGATTGAAAGTACTCAGCATCTCTCAAGATTTGCCACTTGTGGACCTAGCCCAGCAAAGCACTTAAGTAGATGCTTAACATTAACAGGTGCTTAAAGTTAGTCAAGTGCTGAAGTACCTTGCTGAATTGGTGCCAACATGAGGACAAAGAAGAGATCAGTTATTCCAGTTAAAAGGGGATTCACTCCTGAACTCTGTCCCATGTTGGGGGGAATGCTGGTGCAGCTCTGTGTGAAAAGGTTGATTCTGAGATTTAACAAGCATCCAGGTTAGCTCCCAGTAAACAAAGGGACTCTCTGAAGACTCAGACAGATATTCTTGTAGTGAGATCACTTCAGGTTTTCCTTACAACTGTAACACTCAGAGACTTACCATATTTTTTTCCTCTCCCGAAAGCAACCTTTAAGCAAGAAGCTAAGGTGCAAGACAGCAGTCAGGAAGTCTGCCTCTGCTCCTCTTGCCCTCTTTTCCCACACTTCAGAAAACAGAGACTAACAAAATAAACCAGTTGACTTCTGTGGGGCAGTCTGAATAATAAAGCAAGGATGGACTTTGTGGGATTATTATATGTGATGATACACATTCAAAAGATCATGAAAAAGCTAAAATACATTTTTTGTTCAGGAAGACAGTTGAAAACAAACAAAACAACTAATTCACTTTGGGTTTTCAGAACAACTCCGTGTTTCAAAAGCTTTACTTGCTGCTGTGTGTTTGTAACTAAATAGGGTAGCCAGACTTCAAAAAATAGCTGCATGTCTATGTGACGCTGGACTTATTTTTTGCTTAACTGATGGCAACTTAGTGTAAAACAGCATAAGTAAAGATTGCAAAATGAAATCCTAAGTTAGGACAGACACAAGACCCCATAGAAAGGCAGTCCACGGAAAAGGAAGGCTAGATTTGTTTGCATGGCTGAGTTACTGGTACACTTGGTAGGCCAAACATAAGACACCTGCCACAATCTACATTTCGCAAGAGGTGTAGGTTGTAGCCCTGTTGGTCTAAGGACACAGGGAGACTTCCCAAGTATCTCTCCACTTTCATCCCCTTTCTCTCTCTCCCCCCGCCTGTCTCTCACCCATTGACTCCTCAATCTATATCTTCATTGACTACCTATCTTGTACGCATATCAGCCCAGCCGCTGGCTGCTTTACTTTTCACTCCATCTAGGAAGAGCACGCACCAACTGCTGAAACTTCCTTAGCCTGACGAAGGGTTTTTGAACCCAAAAGCTTGCTTAATAATTATTTTCCAACTATGTGGGTTGGTTTAATAAAAGATATCTGATTCACCCAAGGAACCTTGTCTGCACATTTCTCAAGAGACCTTTGGAGAAAGTCCTATGCTACCTCTACCTAACAAAGCCCTAGCCATTGTATAGTTTCTAAAAAATTTAAACCATTAAGTTGTTTCATACCGAATCAGACTGGGAAACGTTTCAGGGTGACCACTAGAAATAAATTTGAGGTTTCTCCCTACAGGAGCTCACCCAGAAAAGTAAGAGTACTTAGGGGTCACACCCAATCTGTCCTGTTGAGCAGACAAAAGTGTGACTCTGCCCAATGACAGGCCATTCCCGATGGAGGTGCCACTTCTGACTGCCTAAGCGGCTCTTTGTGTCTCCATCATTGAGGAGGAAGAGGTGGTGAGGCTACCAGGAGAGTTCCTCAATAGGTGTGGAGGGAGATGGCTCCCAGAGTTAAGCAAAGAAGCAAAACTGCTGGGTAGACACGAATTACTTTCCTAACTGACCTGATTTAAATTGCATAACAGGGCTTTAAAATGTACATGGATTAAAACAGAATCTGGTGGAGGAGGGAAAAAAAAATAAATAGCGTTCAATGTTTTCATATAATATTCATTGCACAGAATCATCCCATGTAAGTGTTTCCTGGGAATAAACTCACTGGGGCAACACTGAAGCTGGTGTAAGAGTGAGGTGACCTTTGCCTCTATTCTCAACAGAACATCTCTCTGTTTTCCCAATTGAAATGAAAAGTATTTGTTTAGATAACAAATGCCTTGCAAAGTATATTTAACTTATGTAAGGAAAAGCAAAGAGGAGGAGAAAAGGCTTGTGTAAACAACAAAACAATACAGCTTTATCTAATCTCAATAACTTATTGCTGCTTGTCTGTGTGTGTGTGTTTTACTGACAAAATAAAATAAATTGAATCAGCTCACACATGATAACATGCTCTTTCCTAACTCATACTAATTGCTTGGCTAATTGATGTTTGTTGAACTTTCTCCATTTCATTGAGTGATTAGGTACAAAGCTAACAGTTGACATCTGTAGGCGCTTAACTGGCGTCTGTAATTACTGTTAATGTTAAATAATTGTTAGTTAATTGGAGTGGTAACTGACTGAATGGAATCCAGATTGTGAAGCAAAAAGAAACCTAGTTAAATAAACATACATTTCCAGAGAAAACAACATTTTATTACAGTGGAGAGACTAACAATAGTTTAGATATGGGAGGTCTGCAGGACTCTTGATTTATGAAATTTCATGCCAGGCTCCAAGCTGGAATCCACTAATCAAAGCATTTCAAGTCAGGACCTTTCTCATTACAACACTCAGCCCCTTCAAAGTATTTTTCAGCCTTACTTGATTTTTGTACTGTATGGTGGTTTAGAGTCCAATGCTGATAAATCTTTGTGGGAAAAATAGTATGTAGCCTAATCTAGAAAATTAATACTGGGGCCAGAATAGATAAAGATAGGCAATCATAAATGTGGCCATTTTGCTTACTGATGCTGGATTAAGTTTGCTAAAGCTGGCAGCCTCAAATACATTCTTAAAGCAATGGGATCAGGAATGGAGAGAAAAGGATCAGCTCATATTTTTAGGGAAGTAAAGGTAAGATAGGCAGGGCAATTGAGAATTACTTTAGCAAAATGGTAGTTTTAAATACTCGGATTAAGGAAGGCCATTGATTTAATTGTACTGGGTTTTTTTAATACTGAATTTCAGAAATAATCCATGGAGCCCACAAGGACTTCTGTTTCAAGGGTTTAATAAATGGGCGTGCATACTTCTGCCATTTTGAAAGAGCCTACCATTAATTTTGGAACAGCTTGTGAACCTATAGGACATATCCTAAACGTGTTATCACATACTCCAATAATTGCCTTTTCCATTAGCAGCTACCATCTCTTGATCTCCTCCACAGCTTGACACTCCCCCGTCAGAGACCTCTTGTGTAACAAGAGGGGAAGGGAACAGTGTACTGGTGCATGGGGAGAGGCTAAGACGCAACTGTACAGGTTGAGGGGATACAGTGCGAGGGGAAGCTTTGCCCTGAAATCTAGGAAACAGCTGGGTATGTCAATGCATTCTGTATTTATAAAACACCCATAATGTCCTACTGCTGATAGCTGTGAAACTTCCTTCCATATGTGACACTACACAACAAGCTCCTCCCCCCTGGCCACCCCCAGTAAAGCCTTCAGAGTACACAAACTCCACTCCTCTTTTACACAGTAGAGCAAGCAGCAATCTGGAGGAGGAAAAAAAGACACTTTTTAGCTTCAGTCTGAAGTTACGGTCAAGTGACATGGTCTTTCTAACTGGCACCACACCGCTTCCTTAAAAGAAACATTGGGCAGTGAAAGCAGTTAACCCTGACAAAAGGTTAGCCCCAATATTTAGCATCATGGTGTGGTCAGCCAGGTTTCCAAAGCAATCTGAAGTTCAGAGGTAGGCAAAATGCGGCCCATGGGCCAGATGTAGACCGTCAGGCTGTTGTATCTGCCCCACAGGGCCCGTAAAAAATGTAGAAAATGAATATTTAGCTGCCCCTGGCTGCCTGTCACGTGGCCCTCGAGGGCTTGTCAAAACTCAGTAAGCGGCCCTCCGCCTGAAATAATTGCCCACCCCTGCCACACACCAACTTGCAAACTCTCTACTAGAGTCATGCTGTCAGAGTCCAATTTAGGGGACAAGCCACGACCAAGTCAACAGTTTCTGAGGTTCTCTGGCCTACTAGCCAGCTGCCATAGAGCAGTGCATAGAAACAGGCTGGAAAGAATTACTCTACCCTTTAAAAGATGCGAGCCAAAAAGGGAGGAGAACCTGGCAAACAAGTAGGACCGAATCATTGCCCAAGAGTCTCACAGAAAAAGAGTAAAAAACTGAGGTCGAGTTCTCTACCTATCCTGGAGAGGGTGACACAGGGTAGGTTTTAAACTATACTTCACATGTTAAGACCATACTGCATGTTGATGCCTGTAGTGGAGAAGTCCAGCTACATTCAGCATGGGACATGAGTGTCACGCCAAGACAAAGCACCTCTTCTCCATTACAGTGCAACCATGAACCAGATGAGAAATGACAAACATTTTTCTTTCTCACTTCCCTGCCTCTTTATACAAAGAGACACGGTCAGGCACACTAAAGGACTGAAGATGAAGGAAGAAAAGGATATCCGTTTTTCTGGGGGAAGATATTCCTCTGGGGCCACCTAAAGATGGAGGGGCTTGCCGTGATCAGCGTTTGGGACACTTCTTGCTGACGGGTAATCTACATCCCTTCATCTACCTCACACGGAGAGAGTAAATATTTCCTTAACAGTGAGTTGTGCCACTAGCGTAAAAAGAATCAGAAAGTTTACATGAACATCCTGCAAACAATTTGAACATTAAAGGCCGTAGCAGCCAGCACAGTGCTCTTGATCAAAGGCTAAGTTCAGAATTAATTTTTTGTGCTTTGAGACTCATTTTTTGATCCCTACAAAGGCTGTTTTCTGGGGGAACAAGAGGAAGTTAACAAAATAAATAAATATGAAACCAATAGGAACCATAACCACGCTTTCAAAGAGTGTCTATTTCAATTATTACAAAGTAATGGGACTTAATTACTCTGCAAAGTTACACTACAAGGTTGAGTGAACAAAATCCTACACCAGGGCCAGGTGACTCATATTAAGCCTTCAGACCCCAAGGGAAAGCAGATATATTCTTTTAAAACACTTAGGGACATATCCCAGTATTGATTTTCATGCAAAGATTGATGTCAACTAGGAAATCTACCTCGAGATCACTGGCACAGTATAACCGGGAGCGCGCCTCTCAGACAGCTGAAACATAAATGATGAAGCTTGTCGTCTAGTTAAAGCACTGAACTAGGATTCAGAATATACAAGCTCAGGGCCTAGGTCTACCCCAGCCTTCCTGTATGACCTTAAAGACAAAATGTATTCACTCTATGCCTCAGTTTACCATTCCCAAAATGGGAATAAAACTTCTGGTCTCCCACTTTATTTGTCCTTGCCTAGTTAGACTGCAAGCACAATTTTCAAAACACTAGGCAATTTAGAAGACAAAGTCCTACTTAAAAAAGTCAGGGGAGACAGGTTCTCAAACTGAAGTGCGATTAAAATCCATTGGATGTCAATGGAAGTTAGGCGCCTAAAGGTTTTTAAGGAGCTGGGGTTTCAGAACTGAAGTCCCAGCAATTTGTCAATGGGACTAGGGGCCTAAAGCCTCAAAGTGATTTCTCAAAATGGGACTTTTGTGCTTTTGAAAACTGTACTTGATGTATTTTGCAGTAGAGATGGTTTTCATACCATTTGTCCATATAGATCAGGGGTGGGCAAAATGCGGCCCAGGGGCCGGATGTGGCCTGCCAGGCCATTCTATCCAGCCTGCAGGGACCCTAAAAAATTTAGAAAAATCAATATTTATCTGCCCTGGGCTGCCTGTCATGCCAGCCCCACTCAGGAAGTGGCCCTCTGCCCAAAATAATTGCCCGCCCCTGCTATAGGTGCTAAGATCTCTGCTCTCATTTGGAGAGCCTAGGTTCTCCTGTAATAAAATAACTAAATAATGAATGGGTATATTATATATATATATATATATATATATATATATAAAACAAAGGGCACAGCGTGTTACAAATAAGTCTGTAACAACAGTTTGACGCTCCTTCGTACTTGACTTTGTCGGTAAGAGAAAGACGACACCAAATCCGTGAGGAGCGTAGCTGACTTTAAGGGACATCTCAGAGGTCCAAAGCCGAACGCGGAAGGATGTACGCTTGTCACTTTGCAGCACCTTGTCAGACGGTTCAATCTGCCAGGAGCTTTGAAGATTTTCATTGTGATTTACCCAATGCAAATCTGACCTTTCTTACGAGTGATTTTTATTGCTTCTGGCAAAAGCAACACTGGACAACACAGAGGAAAAGCTGGCTTTAAAACACATACAGCGTTTTGCAAAGAGGGAACTTAGACCTGAAATGCACCAAATTGACAGTTCCTTGACAGCCTCGTCAACCATCACACAGCAGACACCGGGAGAAGAGAGCAGACTAACAACAAACCACAGCCCTTAATGAGAATCCCTGCACCTGTCTGGAAGCAATTATTGACATTATCTCCAAACAGTGGATCTTTTTGAGGTTGTTTTCCTGATATTTAGCACTTTGAATGCTAATCCCTTTAACAAAACTGTCCCCTGTGCTTTTTCCACTCCCCCGCCCCTTAATCTCTTTCTCCCAGTGGAGGGGAAAAAAAAATACCAACCAGCCTAGTTTTGCAGCACCTGGATTTGCATTGATTCTCCCCCTTGTCATTCATGTTACCAACAGGAATTAGCATATGGCATGAAGGGGAAACTCAGGAGGAGAAAAGAAAGACGCCATTTTGATGGAAATAAGGGGCAAAGGAATAATCTACCGTCAACTAAAAAGCTTATTTGTGTATGGTTTCCCAAGCAAAGCTTAGAAAAGCCTATGTTGATTTTAGGCTACACAAAGAAACCCTAATCCTTTCAAGGGAACTAAATCACCAAAGGAAAGTACCTCCGAAGAATAGGCTCCCTGTCAAGCGTGGTTATTCACAACCAAATAGATGCCACAAATCAAACTTGGTAAGTAAACACAAATAAGAATGTGGGAAATGTGTTTGATTCAAAAAAGAAAACGAAAGGAAGAGGAAAAGGGGCCTAACTCTTCATCAATCACTTTTCATTCTTCAGCTCAAGAGATCCCTTCACCCTAGTTACAGGCCATCACTGAGGAATGTTGATTCGGAGGATTGGCTTCTGTTCCAGCCTGGCTCAGCCCCAAGAAAGGACTACTCACATTCCTAAGCTTTTTACAGCAAATTAGCAAAATAAAGATGCAGTCACATGTAGTTTGGGGGCCTTGGGTCACTTCAAACACACAAGCCTTCCTTTTTTTCCCCCCGCCCCCCTTTGGTGACCCAGTCTCTACCTAAGGGGGGAACGGGGAACCCCTGTTAATTCAGTTAAATGGAATACAAAATATCAACTTGCCAAATTGGCTAAATCTATTTAGGCCCCCCCAAAATCACATACCTCGAGAGGCCATGTAGTTGCACCCGAGTTGCACCCCGGCCATGTAGTTGCACCCGAGTTGCACCCGGGCAGCCCCGCAGAATTAAAGGATGCAAAATGTGGCAGAATGTGCCTTTTTTAAAAATCCAGAGTGACCAAGAGGGACAAAAATAAAGAGCCGGTGGAAGAAAAGCAGGCAAAGCATGCACCTAGACAACAAGGAAAGGCTTAACGTCCAATTTAATCAAGGCTGTATTTTCTACTCAAACCTTGCTGGAGCGCTCCAAAGAAATTTTAACTTAAAATGGTGTGAAATTTGAGCTGGAAGCATATCTTTTTACTAAGCAATTATCATGCACTGCCATTAAACAGGTAGTACAGTGGGGCGGGTAGAGGGTGGGGAGTAAAAGACCAAATAGAGTTTATGTAACTTAAAGACTTTGAATAATACACCTTGGCACAGCCAGTGAAAGACGACTCTTTCCCAACCCTGCCCTCAGAAACATTATTTCTATCGATGCTGCTGCAAATAAGCTCCTCACAGAAGCCTACTGGCAATGATTTAAGGCAAGTTTTCCCTTAATGTACCCTTATATCATTAGCCACTCTCGCTTTAAATTGCTGTTTGGAAGAAATTAATGGGATACTGCATATTTAAATGTGGCCCACTATATCGTTTATTAACTTTACAGAAAGCATACAGCACAGTAAGCCATGGTTTATGACTATTATCCTGTGAATACTAAACGCTGGCTGGTTATTATTACTATCAGCAGTACAAATTGGCTATTCATAATTCCATGTCTATCACGTAGCTGATGAGTAACAATCAAGTTAAAACATTTTGAAAACTGTTACAGTTATTTAAATGAGCTTAAATTAAAGCCATTTGTAAAATAAACTATTCCCTAATATTGTTATTTAAATTAATTCTGACCTGGCAGGCAATGCATTATTTAAAGCCTTTATTTTATATTGCTTAAGCAAAGCAATTACCAAGCATACAGAACATGTCTGAAACCAAGAGAAACATGAAAAGCACTAACAAGCTGATTGCAACACTTCTACAAGACAAGTTACAGTTTATCTCCCATTGAAACTGCCATGAAAGGGAATGCATGGGGAAAATACATTTGTGATATGGACTGCAGTCTTACCTTTATTTGTAACAGCGTTGAACAGTTTTTCAGAGCTGGCATCAGATGCCTGAAAGACCAATAGAAAAGTTACATATTATACAAGTGTTAACTTTCCAAAGTATGTGTATATTGTGTGTGCACGCTTGCACACGCACGTGCATATCCCCCCATCTTTGTCTAGATCTTAAGAGAAAAAAAAACAAACAAGCAAAACAGGTGCGAAAACAAGAAAGATGATAAAAGCTGCAGCCACAAAATGAAACATCCATAAGGTGGTGCTATTTGGCTGTGCTTCATTGCCCTGCAGTGCAGATATTTATTTGGAAAGAGTCTATTTAATAAATAAATAATCTCTTACTTGAAATATTAGCTGCACATAAACTGTATTTTTGTACTAGGGTTATCAGACTCATTCTGACAGATTTTGCAATCTAGGAAAGGCGCCGCGACTTTGAAGCATTCGTTCCAGTTTCATGCACCCACAGATCCGCAGGACTCTTTTCGAAAAGTCTTCATGTGACACCCAGTATTTTGACTGCTTCATTTTTTTTGTATTGGACACCATCCATGACTTACGCTGGAGCCTCTGCAAAGTTTTATGCTGTGTGATTTAATAACTGAAGCCTTTGCTGAGGCCTAACAATATTTAAACACTGTATTTACCTTGGCAAAAACAGGTTCTCTCCTTTTCTCAATCTGCACAAGCTAATAGCCACTTTGTTTTTTGTTTTTAATCTATTCATCCCTATCTCTGTGTTTTCTTTACTAGGACTCAATTATTACTGGAGCGTGGCTATCAGTAAGGTGCTTACTCTTTTTTATTATTAACCCGGAAACCTTGTTTAAGTTTCACTTAAAACTGTTGAGTACCTCTGCAACAGAATATATGTCCGGGCTGGGGAAAAAAGCAACCCCGTCACTGTTCATTTTACCAACAAATTACATTCCTTAAAATTTGCAAAATCAAATCTATGCCTCTATTGTACAGGCACACAGGAACATGTGCTTGGGTACACACAACGCACATACACCCCCAAAGCTCAAATCTATATCTTCTGTGAATTCAGATTTGGTAACTATAAGCAGTTCATTATTGAACTATATTTCAGATATCATATTTTGGGGGGGATAATCACTCTTCTGAAGTTGTATAAAATGAAACGCACGTATTAATAAAATATTGTAATGAGCACACAGGAAAGACTGAAAAACGTTTAGCCTCCTGCTCTTTGCCTCTGCTACAGGTTTTTCTCTGATTCAGTAAAAAAAAAAAAAAAAAAAAAAACCTTTCAAAATTTCCTTTATTTGGAAAACAAACAATTCTATATTTTCTCAAAACCAGAAAATCTCATTTGAATTGTGCCTAGGCAAAAAAAATATTGTGCATTTTAATATATCATGCACAAATCAGTATCTATCTATAGGTAAAACCACTTCATAAACAGTGTATTTATATACATAAAGACACACTTCTTTATCATTAAGACTATAAACTATTTTTTCTATTAAAAACGACTCTTGTTCTTTCTGATCATTCTGAAGAGATTTTACCAGATTGGTGTTGTATATACTATTTAAAAGCCGAACTGGGATACTTTTCTGATTAAATACATTACAAACACTGGATTTGTTATCTTATGGTAGGTTTATTATTCAATGATGCCTTTCCTTGAATTATAAAATTATGGGCATAAAGTACAAATTCAAGAGATCAAGAAAACCCTGAACTTTAAAAACAGTTCAGTCTTATGGCAGCAAATTAAGAGGTTTCTGGGTGCTTTCACAGCCTTGCCGAGCAGCCTGCTCTCTGAATTAAAATAATAGCTTTTCAACATTGGGCATCCTCTCCTACAACCTTTTTAAATTCAGTTGTCCAAAGCATTCTTCTTAAAAAAACAAAAATTAAAAAAAAAAAAGGTTAAACTACTTTTAATTGAAAAGACTGCTTGTAGTTTCAATAATTCCTTCATTCCAGTATTTCAAAACGAAGTACTCCGAGAAAAAAACAAACAACAAACCATGTGCTGACTTCTTGGGCCCCCCAATCCCCCGCCTCCGCCCCCTCAAAGAATGAAAAAAAGCATGTTTGATCTAATGGTGAAAACTAACAAAAAGATGCTTTTTCCCCCTTCCCAACTACTTCAGGTGACAAATCTTTGTCCAGTCCATTGCAAAACACTTGAAGAAACACTGCTGTGAAGTCTGCTTGTGACATTTGCTGGCCATAATATGGCACGCTACAATGTGCCTGAACAGTCTTGACACCTAAACCCAAATTAGGGATGCGATTACTAGCTGCTCTGCAACACATTAAAGGAAATCTTTTTTTTAATGAAGAAGACGGCTGCTAGAAGCTACATGCTTCCTTTGCTTTATTAACTGTAGGGTTGGATTATGATCCTACCAAATGCAATAACCTCCCCCCACTCACAACCCAAAAAGCCAATGCACTCCCTATCCTACAAATAACCAATAATCACCTCGTTAGCTCAAACACCAAGATGTAACTTGGACTGCCGATGTGATCGCTTTTAACACTGCAGCCTTCATTCAAAGGTTAACAAAGTGCAAACTAACAGCAAATAAAATCTTTGCCATCACATCTAAGCTAATGCAAGGGCTTTTTTCACCATGACCAGCAGCACTGGATACTGTCATCATTACCAGCAACACTACATAGGGATATTTTCATCATGGCTAGCAACATTGGATGGGGATACTTTCATCGTGACTAGCAACACTGGATAGTATCAAGGCAAGGATACTTTCATCAGACTAGCAACACTGGATAGGGATACTTTCATCATTACCAGCAACATTGGAAAGGGATACTTTCCTCATGACTAGCAACACTAGATAGGGATACTTTCATCACGACTAGCAACACTAGATAGGGATACTTTCATCACGACTAGCAACACTGGATAGTATCAAGGCGAGGACACTTTCATCATTACCAGCAACGCTGGGTAGGGATACCTTCCCCATGACTAGCAACACTAGACAGGATCAAGGCAAGGATCCTTTCATCAGACTAGCAACACCGGAGAGGGATACTTTCACCAAGACTAGCACCACCGGATACTATCAAGGCAAGGGCTACTTCCATCAGGACCAGCAACACTGGACGAACCCCACGAAGCAAAAAGGAAGCCAAGAGGATTAAAACGTAAAATGAACTAAATAAAACATCCAGTCCGGTAAACAGCGCCGATGTGAAACCTCTCCGCAAACCGAGGGGGAGAAAACAAGGCGAAAGCTGCGCCGGGAAGACAATAAAGCGACCGGCCGATGTCAAGGCAAGATGCTGCATGTCGAGCCGCGCCGAGACGGGCTTGGACCCACCCGGGAGCGGTTTCCTTTCCAGGAGACGAATGCCACCATGTCTCCGCTCCTTCCCGTGCCCGGCTCCAGCGCGGACGAGACTTCCAGAAACCAAAAAATGCTCAAAAATTAAAAAAAAAAGCACCCCCCCCTCCCCTCACGCCTTGCCCCGTCCCCCTGCAGCCGCCCGGGGGTTACCTGCGGGCGCGGCCGGCCCCGCGCTCCTGCCGGGCGTCCCGGCTCCGCGGCGGGCGGCTAATCCGAGCCGGGAGCGCGGCGGCAGGACAAAGGAAACCATGTGCGGCGGCAGCGGCGGCGGCGGCTGCTCCCGGTGCCCCGCCGGCTCCGCCTCCCCGCGGGGCAGCTCCCGCACCAGCTCCCGGGCTCCGCGCCCGCGCCCGCCTCAAGTGAATTCCATGGGGAGGCGACGCGGCTCCGGCAGCGCGACGAGCCCGGGGCTGCCCCTCCTCCTCCTCCTCCGGCCGCGTCCGCCAGGCACTTCCCACCGGCTCCGCCCCGCCAGCCCCGCGCTGGAGGTAGCGGGGGCGTCCCGCAGCCCCCCGACGGGCTCCAACCCCGCCTCGCCGGCCGCAGGAAGGAGTCTCTTTCTTTGCCCGACCTCTTCTCGTGTCTCTTGGCCCGCTCAGATGAGGCGCAGCCTTGTCAATCTCCTTGGCATCCTGCAGGAGGAAAGCCTTGCTCTGATCTCGCATGGAGCAAAGGGGGGGGGGGGGAAGACCCCAGAAAGCCAGACGCTGCTTCAAAGAAAGGCCTTTCTCGCCTGTAGCCAACGTATTTTATCTTACAAGGGGCTACGGCTCGCCCTACCTACAGGGAGAGGGGTGTTTTGGAGTTATGCTTGTTTTAATTTGATTTTTTCGGAGGGGGAAGAATAAGGCCCGACTTCTTTGCGAGGGGGCCGGAAAAATCTTTCAGCGGGTAGGCACTGCACCACTAACCGTCGAGAGCTGCTCAGTGGCCTGGCTCGAGCTGACCCTGAAGCAGGGTCTCACCGCATGAACCGGAGACACCACTGAGCTGCTCAGCGGCCTGACACAAGCTGAAGGCCCAATGACCCTGAAGCAGGATCTCAAACTAGGCTCGCCTGCCTCTTGTCTGGCTGGAAGGGCCCGATCGCGTAGGCATGCCCCAGCACACCTACGCCTGATGTGGTACAAGGCAACGGGGAGACCAGATGCGTGTGTGCCCCTCTGTTCATGCCCCTCCAGGGGGTACATGGCATCAGGGGTTGCAGTGTTTCTTTTGGGGTTTTTCTGGTACAGGCTTGCACTATTTTAGTTTCAGTGTCACACACGAGCATCGAACGGCCCCTGGGTTTACTCATCTAAACACTGCGTGTGCTTCTGCAAGGCACCAAATATTCTTGGCAGAACCGTTGCAAAAATGAAGAAACAGCGGTACTACGCCAGGAACGATGCACTGGTGCGACCCGGCAGCACCCCCCCAAAACCAAAGCTGAGCTGGCGAGAAGTCCTGATGCTGGCTGGCACCGATCTGGAGGTAGCCAAGTACCCCCAGTGCTGGGTCAATAGCAAGGCGGACTTTACCAGTTACTTAGGACCACACAGAGCACTTCTGTGTGCGTTAGGGTACATTTTGCAAGATAAAGCAGGGGCCAGGAGCTATGGATGAATTGTGATCTGCTCAGCTCTGCTGTCCGGAGTATGAAGGTGGCATCTCTCAGCTCCTTGGGGAACTATAGTAGCCATGGCTAGCGCCTGCAGAGAAATTGTCCAAGACCAGGAAGGCCCCTTGGCACGCCTTGCGCAACCACAGGCCACGTCCAGGCAAGCATGGCTGTGCAGTGTGTGTGCACAGCACCACATACCACACGTTCAGCTGTTCTTTGCACTGTGTGTGTGTGGGGCGGGGGGGGTTGATATCCAGGGGTCAAAGAAAACACATGCAAAAAAAAAAAAAAAATGATAGCAGTGCACGCAGGGGTAGCACGTGCCGCTCAAAACCAGAGCCTGGCTGGCCAGCCAGACTCCATACAGCAGGATCGCTGTTGCTGCAGCCCCAGAAAGCCCCAGGTAAGGCTCCCAGTGCTGGCCTCAGCCTCCCCTACCCCACCTGGGGTAACCTGCCACACCCCAGAGACTGTTCCCTGCGGACAACACATCCACGCTCGTGTGGATGTGGCCACAAAGTTGGCCTCAGTAAAGGCCTAAGATTTTCTGGGCCTGATCCACTGTCTTTAGGAGTTGATGGAAAGGCTCCTGTCAACTTCAGTGGTCTTGGATCGGACCCATGGGAACATTCAGCTGTGGCCTAGATTAGTGTCATGCCGAAGTGCGCCCTTTTGTCCAACAGAATCCTTAGACCCATAAAATGAATGGTCAGACCTCGACATCTAAGGAAGGAGGCAAACCCAGCTGAGTAGGGAGTCGCCTAGACTAGCCAGAAATGATGCCTTGGACTTCAGACTCCAAAGGGGCTAACCCAGGTAGGGATGGGCACTTATTTCTCTCTGCCCAAAAAGGCACTTCCCTCTGATTCTGCACCCTCCTCTGGTCTTACATCCACGAGCTCTGTCTCTCTCTGCCTTCCCTCCCATAAGCAGAGACTGATCCAACCAGAGGATGCTAAATGCCTGGCAATCAGTCCACTCATGTTAAGATGCGAGAAACCCAGGATCAAATCTTGCTCAAACTCAGACAGGGCAGGTCTCTGAAATACCACCAGGAGGGGAATGAACATAAGAGCCCACACGCATCTGGTCTCCCCATTGCCTTCTACCACATCAGGCGTAGATGTGCTGGGGCATGCCGACACCATCAGGCCCTTCCAGCCAGACAAGAGGCAGGCGAGCCTAGTTTGAGATCCTGCTTCAGGGTCATTGGGCTTTCAGCTTGAGTCAGGCACTGAGCAGCTCAGTGGTGTCTATGGTTAGTGCAATGCCTACCAGCCAAAATCTAGGTGCCTGCGGGGTTAGGTGGCAGAGAATATCACTTGCACCTAAATAGTGGACCTTGGGTAGCTGAGCCTATAAGAACAAAGCTGCCGTTGGGTAGCTGAGCGTACGTGATAATTAAAAGCAGAAGCAGAAAAGAAGGGCTACGAAAAAGAAAAAGAGGACAGGTCTTATTAGTTAACAGTGCTCATAAATGCTTAGGGAGAAACCTTCTTAATAACTTCTGATATATGATTATAGGATTTTTTGCAGATATCACTCATTAGATCCTGAGGGTCCCACGGTGTGATCCATTAAAGAAGATTTTTTTTTTAAGTCTAATTCTCTGCCTTTTTCCAGAACGGATATTTCAGGTACAGCTGCACAGACTACCGTGGTTTCTGCTGGGACAACTAAGTGGAAATGTGTGACAGCAATAATAATAATATTACTAATAATAATGTGTCCACAGTGACAGCCTCGTATAAACACGGTGTATGTAAACATTACAGGGCACTTACTACATGTCTGTTATGGAGGGATGTTCTTTATTAAAAATGACAAATCACCATCACGAGGAGATTGAAGTCTCATGGCCAACTTTCTGTCAGATTTATACTAGCAGGTAGTTGAAGTTACTCCCCTGATTTCAGTGGGATTATTCTAGGTTTCCACAGCATAACCGAGAACAGACTTTGGCCCTTCGCATTTTTACAGCTTTTGGAGTCTCTTGACGCGCACATATTGTAAAGAACTGTCTCACGTTGGCAGTGAGATGCTTTACGTGACCTTTTTACTAGCAACGGGATGCCTCAATGCCGAAGAATTTAACTTCTTGGATAAATCCAGCTAGGGGGACAGTGAACAAAAGTCATTACTACAGTATCACAGTGATGGCTAACATTTTGATGAACATCTTGACAGTTGTATTGCGTTCAAGGCAGTTTATAAATTAGTACATTGCAGAGCTGATCAGGTTAAAGCCTCTCCTCCCCCCGACCCCTATTATGGTTTAACTTGACCATTTTAGTATGCGTTAAAGCAACATGTCCACACTGAGCTTTTCAAAACAGGTAGCATTGTCAGACCTGTATTCACAAAACCTGAAATATAATTACCTGCTTCTCTCTCTAACCCGTGAGACACATTGGTGGGACAACAGGCATGCGTGTGCTCATTAGACATGTCCTACCAGGAACTAGTAGACTTCGGTTTTCCTTACACATTTACTAAATGTACTTTTTAACTTCAGAATGAAAAGATTGGCACTGAGCCCTATGAACTCGGCAGAAAAAACCCCCTCTGTTGATTTCTGTGGACTTCAGCTCACATTTACGGTCTTATAAAAACTTGATACCAGTCTTTTTACTTTTTACTGACTAAGGATCTAGAGTAGGCAAGTTCCTAAAAGTTTCTGTTCTCTGCTCGATTTTATTGCATCCTTCCATGGTCTCTATCAGTTTCTGCAGCAGCACTGCTTTGATGAACTAACTGCACAGCTATCACGAATAACCCAAGAGTTTTTTTTGATCCATTTAAAAATGCTCAGAGATTTTAAGTTTCGGTTCCAGGTTCAGGCCTCTTCATAAAAATGAGAATGGATTTTAAAACAGGCAAGGTTGATTCCCAGCAGTGCAGGAAACAAAGAACAACCCATCTTAGAGCAACAGGCACATTTTGAATTTGAAATGAGGGCAAATTTAACCCTATTAAATCATTCAGGGCAAACCTTCTCTCACCTGGGAGGTTGTTTAGTGTTTTTTTTCCCCCTGGAAATGTGAAAAGTAGATATTCCAGTCTGTTGAAGACTGGAAACATTTATGTTTCACTAAATTGCTAACCTTTTCAGAAAATGTGCTGCTAGCATTTGAGTTGCGAGTGTGATGGGGATACCCCATAACATCCTTCGTATTGCTTTGAAAACTGATTTAATTATGTGTCTTAGTAAATAGGAAATCCAGGTTCTATTTTTCCCAAGGAGAAAATGCTTCAGGAATGTGTGAGTGTGTTTGTGCATGTACATATGCATGTGTGCACACATACACATGCCTCTGTTGGCTTTCACTGGTTGGTGCGACTCCCTTAGTCCCAAACAGAAAAACCTGAACTGAAGAAAACACAGGGGAAAAAAAAAAAGACACACCTGCCCTCCTTGGTGACCTAGATAATATGATGATGAACAAAAGCCACTGCTTTCTTTGGCATAGAAAAACAGGCTGCAGATGTCAAGAAAATGAAATTGTTCAGAGGCTGGACTTTGCCAGGAGGATTGATCCAGGTTGACTGTCCATGGGTGCATTTGAGCCTACAAGGTGAGCTACTGGCTCGCCAGGTGGACTCCTGGCATCAGATGGCAATATGTGCTTGCCTGCCCTGGTAGAAGGAGGCACATGCTCTTTACACTAAAGGCAGACACAGGACGAACGTTGCACAAAAATGACATGCTGGGCAGCAGCAACCACAAAGAAACAGATCTGCTACATGGGGTTGCAGTAAAAAAAGATGTAAATATAAGACAAGTTTTAATTTGACAAAGCAGAAAACTTTTGCAGGGGAGTATTAATGACAGTGCATCTTTTTTATTTTTTTATTATTTTTCTGCAGCATTTGCAAAACTAAACCACTTTGTAATCCTTCTTTTATGCAGAACAGATTGCAGTTTTAAGCAGAGGCCCATAAACTGCAGGTTCAAAGAAACCTGAAACTGAATTAGCATAAAAGCTGGAATTCTCATTTATAGGAACAGCAAGGCAGCCACTCTGCAGGCAGTTTTATGATTTTGGTTTCAAATGGAAACAAAGATTAAAAAGTAGGGCTGAGCAGAACAATAGGGCTCTCTTTTCCTCCTCCTTGGTAAGGGTCTGATCCTGTAAAAAATGCTGAATGCTTTCCACTGTTCCCATTGATTTCAGGGGTGAAATTTAGCTTTTTTTTTTTTTTGCACACCTGAGGGAGGATAGATTCTCTTCTGCAATCTTTTAAGAGTCTGGAAAAGAAAGCTTCACTGTCCTTTAATTGTGGAGACATTTTTCCTTCCAAATACAGTCATTCATTTGACACGGGAGTGGACACAAGAACTGTCCCTCTCTTTCTCCTCCAAATTTAAAAAACAAAAATCCCTGACTATCACTGTTTCCTGGCTATAACTCCTCTCCCAAGAAATATATACATGTTCCTCCTCCTTCCATATTCTGTCCTGTGATTTGCATTTATGACTTGGTAAATACATTAGGAAGGAGTATTTACCTGGTTCCACAGCTTTTAAGATTTTCTGGCATCTTTTTAACCTCTGGATACATAATGTATCTCTTCTATATTTGTAACTCCTTTCAGAAGAAAATAAAAGTCTCCCCTGCTCACTATGATGCAAGCAGGCTTCTATAAATGCCCCATTCAAACAATTGAGCTATGACCATTATCTACCATCTATTATCATTTTCCACCTGTCATTTAGCTCTGAAACTAAAGGCTATATTTCAAATACACTGGTCTACTAATATCGGAGGCCATCTCCTGAATTAGATATTTTTCCTTTATTAGCTATCACAATATTTTCCACAGATAGGGGAAGCAGAAATTGGCAAGGCAGAATAAAGCAGCCATCATTGTGTGCTGTAATCCTGCTCTCTGTTAATCAGACCAGTTTTAGTCAAGGAAATGCTGAATCAGCACCCGAAACCAATTGAGTCACTTCTTTCATTTCCTAACATTCAAGCAAAATAATGAAAATCACGCCTAATTTGATGAACAGAATATATGGCCCAAATCTCCCTTTCCTGGATAAAAGAGGTACGCTTCCAAAAGAAGCATTGCTGCAAAAATCTGCAGCTACTGTAGCTCTCTCTTGCTGATCGGATAAATCCCATCTTTGACTGCCACCTCATCTTTAGATACTACGTTATAGACAATAAATCTGTACATTTAGCCAGCTTCTAAACAGTCTGAAGACACTAACTTGGCAAAAGAATGACCGTTAAGCTGACGAATGAAACATCCATCTAAAATATTCATGTACAGTGTGATAATATCCAACAGGCAACATAAAAACTGCTGCAGAATTTAAATAACTGAGAGAAGGCATCTAGCGCACATAAGAGGAGTTATTATGGCACTGTTAGGAGAACCAACAAATGAAAAAAAGGCTTGATAAATATTTTCCATAACAAAACACAATTGGTTTCAGTGGGATACAGCTCTGTTTCTCATTAGTTATCCTTCACTTGTCAGACAAGTTCCATATTTCACTGAAACCCACTGAGTATTCTTTATAGTTTGCTGGGGAAAGTGGCTATACATTTAGCACATTTCCTTTATGCTGTGTGTTTTCACAGGTCTTTCTTTAAAACATACTGTACATGCTTTTGCTTCTTTCCCTTAGGATAGCGGGTTTCAACATCCAAGAAGAGTTTAAAAGCAGGTAACAAGTCATCACTTTTGAAGCTGCAGAGCAACTGAAGAGGTGCAATAGCCCCAGCAGCCATTATCAGTGCCTGCCAGGGTGCCACAGTATCAAGTTATATGATAAAGCACTCAGCTGACACCAGAAAAATAATCATTCTCTCTCCCCTACACCACCCCCTTTTTCACAAGGAGGCTTTTTACACTCATTAAATGCAACCTTATCTCTGAAAGACTGCAATCCTCAGCAAATGACAAGTGCGCCTAATCTCATTTTCTGACAAGCGATTCTGACAGCACCTTCCTTTTGATTTCTAAGACACGTAGCTAGACATATATTAATCTGTCAGTCATCGCCCCTAGGAAGGATGAAAAAAGAGAGAGAGAGAGAGATGAACATTTGTGAATGTGAAGGGAACAAGACAAGAAAGAGACTAAGGGCCCTTTTCTGGCTATTTTAAGTGATGCATGTGCATTTCTCCACTCTCGCCCTTGTCTTCCCAGCACCCAAGCATCTCTGTGCTGCAGAACGCTATGTTCGCTACCCAGAGATCTTCCAGAATTGGTCTCTGCAACGGAGATGCAAGATGGGCCCAAACATGCATTTTCTGTACTGTTCTCATTATAAGTCTACCTACCATCTTTCCCTCCACAAGAATCACACTGGACTTGTATGCAGGGTTGACTTCTAACTGGGTCCCCTCTAGTCTCGGCTGCTGTACCTAGTGCTTTTGCACATACAAGAAAAATACCAAATCACATTTTTTTCAGTGCTATTTTTATTTTATTATTTTTTAGTGCATTTGCACCTTTGGGGATCCTTTTCTTGATTTACTGACTCCCCTGTGCGATATTGTATGGACAATAGCAGTTCAAGCTCTTTATCGGCTGTTACTGACTGGTATTCCAAAAAACCCTTGTATTTCCTCAAACTAAACTTGAAAACAAAGTAGGTTCTTCTATAGGGTCAATTTATAATCAGAACCTTATGTGGTTTCTAGGAGGACGGCATCATCCAGCAGCACTGGAGGAGTCAGAGCGGTTGGGATCTATGCTTGGCTCTGTCACTTATCTGCCAAGTGGCTTTTAGCAAGTCTGTTCCCTTCTCTGCACCCCAGTTTTCCTATTATAGTGAGACATACAGGTGGATAAGCATTAGATTCAAGCTAAGTTTCACTGCAGTTATTTCTATGCCATTTCAGTGGTAGACAAAAACCTCTCACTTCTGGCCCTATAAAACAGAGAGCTTTCATTCAAAATTTACAGGTTGCAAAGTGGTTTGCCAACAAGAAGCAATCTCTAGTTGTGGTCACGAGGAGTCTCTGTTTAGGGTACCGAGACCGTAGGGGGGGAATGTAGTAGAGGTTTCTCCAGTATGAGCTCGACTATACTATCAGATTGTAATCGCTGTGAATAAGAGCCCAAGTTGCGCTAGATACAAAAGTGTCACTAAACTGTAGTCACCTCCACGAGGCAGAATCAGGGGGGCATCAAAACAGTGGTGCCTATGGACATTCAAGAAGAAGTCGCAACTGCATTGGCCCTGCTTTAACAAGAATGGCACTTCATCGCCCTAGGAATAAGTGGCAACTCAGTGTAATTTGCACTGACTGGCATTATGAGTGAGCAAAGCAAGCGTACCTTGACTACAAGAGATGAATGTGTGTGTGTGTGCGCGCGCGCGCACCCATGAGTTGGAAGGAGCTGGAAAGGCAACAAGAAGGGGTAAAATTAAGTGGGATTCTGGGAATGAAGCTTGTGGGAGGGAACAAGAGGAAACGAGATGGGGTGTCTTTATCGTACCCACTACTTTATCCTAGTTGCTTCCCTCAATAGGCTCCTTTCTTCCCCTTATGAGGAGTCGCATTCATTTTCCAACCCACTAAATGATAAGTTCGTTGATATATACATTTATTATTGAATGCCTATTTGCCGACCAGCTGACACCCAACGCAGATCCATAACTCCTATTGCCAGCCTGTTCCAATGCTTGACCACCTACATCGTCAGCAGGAACCTGCTGACTGACGGGGGAGTTCAAGCACTTGAAAAGGCCACCTAGAGAAGGCATGGAATCGCCATCCCTGGACGTGTTCAAGAGTAGGTTACGCAAACATTTGGCTGGGTGGTTTGGTTGGGGATGATGCAGCCTTGAGAGCAGGGGGATGGGCCTTGTGAGGTCATCTACTTTTCTACCCAAGTTACACCCAATATTTAACATCTCATTTTGCCCGAGAAGATCCATAGGCATTGCAGCTGCCAAAGTCAGGCTGAATTTGCCACCCTGAATACAGAGCCATCCAGTCCCTGCCCTCCCCCAGTCTCTTGAAAGTTAAAGTGCACGCGAAACATCCCTGTTCATAACAGGATGAAAAAAATCAAATGAAAGGGAAATACAAAGGCGCTCAATCCAGTGCTTTAAAGTGATGCCATTTTCATAGTAATACAGTCATTAAGTACTTGTTTGATGGTGCAAAAAGTAGGCCAAGATCTTTTCTAATACATTTTGTTAATCAATACCTGCACTAAGACGACGGCAACAATTAAAGTTTCTCTTCTCACTCAGACAAAGCAGCATAAAGCTTGTGATCTACTTAAGTACCCCGCCAGTCAATGGAAAGATGAAAAGACTTCTTTAGTTTTACTTAAGAGCTGAAATGATGTTAATACTTCAAGTGTTTAGGATCTGTTTCTCAGAAAGACAGTAAATTAACACTGACAGGAAAGCTGCCTGACATTGCAAAATCCCTGTTCCTTACATTTATACAGTGATGTCATAATAACTGAAAGACTCACAAATACATTCTTGAGTTCACTGAGCTTGAAAATAACACAGAAGATATCTCCTTTGCAGTGTATAGTACTTTAATAAATAAGCCTAGCAGAAACCCACATTTACTGCTGATGTGCCTTATAAGGATAAATGCAAACCTGCCACTCACATAGTTTATACCTTTGCCTGCTCTGTCCTCAAAGCGAGATTTGCTGGCTGCATCCAAGCTCAGGGGTGACGGAGAAGGGGGAAATGAGACAATTCTGGAAGAAAGTCTCCTCCCGAGGCTAACAAAATCAGCTGAGAAAACAAGGTCTTTCAATGTACAGAGCCCTCTCTCTCCCCAAAGGAAAACGATTTCTAAGTGGCCAGTGAGAGGGAGGCAAAGGAGGCTCATCCTGAAACCTTCACAGAGGGCAGGACTCCCATGGAAAAACCAAGCTGTATCCCAGCAGAAACCTGACATCGTCCGAGGAGCAGACACGCAGCTTTTACTCACGGCTGGCTGTTTTTCATCATTATTTATTGTGTGGGCTACTTTGTAGTCGAGGCCTTCTGGTGCCAGGTGCTGTGCAAACACAGGAAGCGAGACTGCCTGCCCTGACAGTTAATAGACAAAACAAAGGATGGAGAAAAGCAGCACCGCATTTCCTGTTGCTAGAGGCCGTGACTACACATGCACTTTACTGCGGAGTAGACTAATTAGCTGCAGAAAAGGCATCACCATCTACACAGACGATGGTGTTAGTCCACAATAAGCTAATTTACACTGCCATTAAGATAGCACTATCAGGGGCAGTACCATCTTAGGCTGGAATAATTGATTTTGATTAAACACACATGTAGATATTGACCCTGGGTGTAAATTGATCCTGGTCAGCCCAGCCAGCAAGGGGCCAGACTCCCGCCTGCTGCCTAGCTATGTGGCACTGCCCTTTCAGCACCCTCGTGCCCCAGCCAACCCCTCTGCTGCCCGACGCCAGCACCCAGGCTGAGCGGCCCTGGTGCAAACTGCTCCGCCCAGGCTCAAATTACTGCTTTCGCAGGTGCACGTGTAGATGCTGCACCCAGGACTAGTTTACTCTGACTTCAACTGCTCCGGAGTTTATTGCTCTGAATTAATTGCATGTGTAGACATACCCAGAGTAATCAATTTTCCTAAAGTCACAGAGAAGGTGTGGCAGAGCCAGGAACCAAGCCACATCCTCCTGACTCCCTACCTGGGGCTTCAACAAATGTGTCTTTCCTTTCTTGTGATGCTCCCTCAGCAGCTGTGTTACTACATTCTCAAAGTGCCAGTTCCCAACCCTCTTTGTCATAAGTTAGAAAAGCATAAAAAGGAGCTAATGGTTCCTAGGGCACAATGACATCCACTGTGCAAGAAGACAAAATACATAAATGCCAGCTTATTGCCCTCTGAATCTTGCCATGCCTCCTTTCTACCCAAAGAGCCTTAAATACACACGTGTACAGACATACTAGTTGACTTAACATTTTTTAAGTCAACTTAACTGCCAGACTGTACACACATACGTGAAGCAGAGTCAACTTAAATGAGGCACAAGATAATACACCTCTAAGGGGTATTATCTTGAGTTGCATTAGTTAAGTTGACTCTACTGCAGGGGAAGGCTGTCATCATGTCGAGAAGCTGTACGTGTCTACACTCCGGTGTGGGCCTAACTTAAGGTGACTTAGTTAAGTCGCCTTATTTTAAGTCGCCTTAGACACGTGAATGCATCCCAAGTGGTTGCACAAATGTGTGTCGAAATAAAAGCTCCACCTTATCACCCAGCTTCATCTATTGTCTGAGGCTGCAACACAAGGTAAATGGTGCATTTAGGACACTGAAATCTAGTGACAGGGTGACAGTAACTGGCTGATCATGTGTTGAGGCTTGTGCCTCACAGAACAGAGAGAAGCACAGACGCAGAAAAAGCTACACTGAAACATTTTAATTTGCTAATTAACAGAAGTAAAACAGCTAAAGATCTTTTATTTTGCAATGTGAGAAGTAAGCAAATGAACATTTCACCTACAAATTTCTCATCTACATTAGCTGTTTGGAAGCACTGGAAACTAGGTGTCCCTACACAGAGCTTTGCGTGATTTGAGCGCTCACTGTTAGGTTTAAAGTTCCTTTAGTATTACATCTATCGGTCATCTTGATATTTCTAAGGTATCTATCAAAATGATGCGAGCCCCACAGAGGTCTTCTTCAAGGCTCCTACTGCTCCATGTGCCCAACTTCAGTGTAGACTGCAGACGAGCACACTCACCGCATTGTGGAAGGTCAAACAGATACATGTTGCTCATGCCAAAAAGGTCAGAACAGAGGCAGATTTCTCTCCCTTTTAACCTCCATCCATGCATCCAAACCTCTGCATCAGTGTTTTTCCTTTCTAAAGTCCTCTGAAAATAAAATCCCCCTAACACCAGAAACAATTTTACTAGCTTTCAAAAAAGACTATTTTTCTTTCATTTAAGATTCGAACAAAACCTCGGTTCTTTGTCTCTCAAGCACCCTTGATCTCTTGTGCTTTCAGCTGTCACATAAAGTCAATTGGCTGCACCTTTCTGCTTGATAAAGACATGCCAAATCTTCTGATGTGTCCTTAATGAGGAGACAGATAGGACTCAGTCCTACAAGTTTCTGAGAACTCTGACCCCAAGCCAGCAAAGCACTTAAGCATAGGCTTAACTTTAAGCAAAAAGAAGGTTG
>JAGPOW010002118.1:7055651-7090136 GCA_030014935.1 Caiman crocodilus | reverse complement strand
TGGGCTGGGAAATGTACGGAGACCTTTAAAATACCTCATGAAAGGTCCCTCTATGATTAATGAAGATATTAATCATGTTGCCGTGTAGTAGCATGAATTTTATTATTAACGTATTATGGAAAGCATGTTTCAAGACAAGCAGATTTATTTTCTAACTTAATAGGCTCACGGATGATCTGATGGCCTCAGGCTCAGGGACGATCTGATGGCCGCTTACAAGTTTATCAGGGGTGACCACCAGTATCTGGGGGAACGTTTGCTCACCAGAGCACCCCAAGGGATGATGAGGTTGAACGGTTATAAACTACTGCGAGACCGTTTGAGGCTGGACATAAGGAAGAATTTCTTTACTGTCTGAGCCCCCAAGGACTGGAACAGCCTGCCATCAGAGGTAGTTCAAGCGCCTACATTGAACACCTTCAAGAGTAAATTGGATGCGTATCTTGCTGGGATCCTATGACCCCAGCTGACTTCCCGCCCTTCAGGCAGGGGGCTGGACTCGATCTTCAGAGGTCCCTTAAATACATCCCTTAAGAACTGATGGCACTGGAAGCTGGGCAACAACTGGAAAACATGCGTCTGAATGCAAAGGACACGAAGCCTGGGACAAATATGCAATCGTAGAAATAAAAACAGATGATCATAAACAGATCAAGAAGGAACAGAAACCGACACCAAAAATGAGCTACTGGTTTTGAGATTCGATTAAGCAGTGGGTATGTAAGGAGACCACGTTCTTCCAAGTGTTATTAGAGGAAGTGTGCTTGGAGTGTCTGAAACTTCAGCCCGGTTTGATAACTCTGCTGCACGTTCTTCTCCACGCAACCCTCCAAGAAAGGCTGCTCGATCTTATCATAGCTGGTTATTAATCTGTTTGTTCTTATAGAACATTTTTTTGACCTTTCTACAATTTGCTTTTCCTAGCAGGGAGCTGATTCAATGCAGGGAAGATTTATAACATATCAAAATGTGCCTGCAAAACCGTAGGGAGGTGGCTGATGTTTCTGAAATAATATTTTGCTACATAACTCCCTACTTTTCTAAAAAGGGCTTGATCCTATACCCAATCAAGTCAGTGGAAAAATGCCCAGGGTTCCAGTGACTTAGGAGTGAGTGCAAAAGCAACAAAGAGTAATTCATAAGAACGGCTATTTACTGTGTCAGACCACAGGTCCATCTTGCCCCGTATCCTGTGTCACGCAATAGCAGAGAGAGGGGATGCTGAAAAGGAGAGTGAATGAGTTATAACCAGGGTTTTCCCCTGTTCCTTTCCTACTTACAGCCTCCAGCATTTAAGGTCTCGGAAGTCCTAACTTCCATGTTCAATAGCTCCCGATGCACCTTTCCTTTAAGGATTTGTCCAATCCCTTTTTTTTTTAATATGGTTAAACTGTCAGCTTCCACAACATCTCGTAGAAATGAGTTCCGCGCTTTAATTGCACTCTGCATGAAAAATAATGTCATTGTATTCATTTGATGTTTACTACCTACCAGTTTCACATTATGACCTAGTTTCTGTCTTGTGAGAGACAGGAAATACTAAATCCCTACTTACTTTCTGTTTACCATTTAATATTTTAAAGCCCTGATCACGGACCCCCTGAAGCGTCCCTTTTCAAAGCAGAATGGGTGCCGATACATGTGCTCCAACACAATCTAATTAGATTAGAGTAATCGAGTCTGCAGGACTGTTCTAATTGGAACGCTCCAGCACGCCTCACCATCCTGTTTATTAAGTGTCCCACGATTCAAAATGGCCGCAGGGGCACTGTAACTAAAACTCGTAGAATTAGCTTTAGTTAAAGCGCCCTCACGGCAGACCTAGCCTTTTTAGTCTCTCTTCACATGGATGCCCCTCCATACCACTAATCATTCTTGTTGCCTATCTCTATGCCTTCTCTACTTCTTCTATATCCTTTTCGAGGTGTGGAAACCAAAACTAGGAATGGTATTCAAGGTGTGGAAACACCGTGAATTTATAAAGGGACATAACGATACTTTCTGTTTTGTTTACAGTCTTCTTCTTAATAATTCCTAATATTTTGTTTCCCTTTTTCATGGCTGCTGTCCACTGATCTTTTTGTTTTAGCAAACTGTCCGCAACGATTCTCAGATCTCTTTCCTAGGTGGTAATGGCTAATGTAGAGCCCATTATAGTCTAGGTATAGTTTAGGTTATTTTTGCCTGTGTGTATCACTTTACACTTAACTACAGTGAATTTCATTTGCCATTTAGCTGCCCATTCATTCATTGGTGCAAGATCCTTCCATAGTTCCTCACAGTCTGCCTTAACCTTTAACCATTTTTAATAATTTTGTCATCCGCAAATTTGGCCACCTCATTACTCGCTCATATATCCAGATCATTTATAAATATGCTAAAAACTAACAGCACCAGTCCCAGCACAGATCATTACAGCGAGGACCCTACCATTTACTCCTTTCCTTCCCCAAAAGTGACCATTTACTTTTTGCTTTCTATGCTTAAAACAATTTCTCATCCACAAGTGGACCTTCCCAATAATCCCAGGACTGCTTGACTTCATTTAGTGCCTTTGGTAGGGCATCTTGTCAAAGACTTTTGGAAGTCCAGATGTACCACGTCAACTAGATCACCCTGATCCACTTGCTTATTGACACTCTCTAAAACAATTCGAAACCCAAATAATCAAGGGCAAGGCTTCCATTGGTTTCAGCAGGCTTTGGGTTAAGAAAAGAGCGCAGGATAGGAGCGTGTCATTTTATAAAACGGTTTTATTGGCATTCATCTGGAAAGGTCACGCTGGGTGTGTCTATATGTGCACATTTAATCACGTCTACATGTGTGCACCCTTAATACACCTTATGAAGGCAATTTTAGGCTATTTGAGCCTAATTTTGATACCTGCGTAAAGCTAAGTCTCATTAGCAAATGTGAGGATGCGCTAACGTACATTAACACAGTGTATATCCATTGACTTGGGACTAACTTTAGTCCCAAGTCAATCTGCACACTCACATTAATGCACCTTAGCATGTGCACATGTAGACACGCGTCTAAATCGCCTTAATGCACATTAATCTTAGGTGCATGTAAAAGCACGTGTAGACACGCCCATTACTTACAAATGGCAGTGTCATGATTTAATTTGGTAGGCTCTTCTAAACAATTGCCAATAAACCCGTTAGATCACGTCATGCCATCAAGGACTCTCTATTTGCCGAGGGGAGAGATTTTCTCTTTTTTTGTTCTAAATGTTAGATCTTTCTTATCTCCTCATTTAATAGTAACAGAATAGCTTGAACCCAACGACAGATTTTTGAGGGAGAAATTGTAACATATACAAACTCTCTAGCAGTAGGTTTTTTCATCATTAAAAAAGATAATCAGACTTTAGATACAATACTCAGCTTCTCTAAAGTGTTTTGTTTGTTCTCAAATCACTGTTCCTGGCATCTGGGCCAAACTCGGTTTCCCTGTGTTCAGTCCCTCAATACCTTGCAGTACTTTCATTTGGTTTTCACGACTATTTATGAATTTGGGAACTTCTAACAGGTTCACAAATCATTGATGGGTAAACAAGAGAAATAAAATGTTCATCATTGCCATGCCGAACATATTTATTTGTTTAGAGAAACATTACGCAGTAACAAATTCATCAAACCTCTACTTGAGCAGGGTGTTAGTGTTGCAGAGGGATTCTATTCATATCCCCCCGGACATTCAAATTCAAGGCAGCAATAATAAAGCTGGCTGAGTTGAGTTCATTTTCAAAAGGTTTTTAGACCAAAACACTCATCTTTGTCTTGGGCCTGGCAGGAAAGCTCACACGGAATCACCCAAGCTCCCCATTAAAATATTGTTATCGCACAGACGAGTTTTCTTCCTTTTTTAGTTCAGACAATTTGTCTGGGAGAGACAAAGAGACAAAGTATCCTGCTCAGTGGGAATTTCTGACAAAGACTCTTCTGCTAGACATACACAGGGACAACCCCACCAACTGTGTCATGGCTTTTTTTTTTTGCTCTCCCCCCGCAACACCCCCCCAAGTGGCAGAGGCAAAGGTCCTGATTAAAGACCCTCTAGGGGAGACAAAAGACGGCCAGGGACTTCAAAGTCAACAGACTGCTGGACAGCAAGGAGGTCCTTTTTTATCTTTCAACTTAAGCCCCTGCTGGCTCTGGAGGGGCTTCTAATTGCATTTCACAGAGAATGAACAAAATGCGGTCCTGTCTTCCACACAGCAGTGATCCTACTGGAAGCGGGACATGACTCGCGGCTTCAGAAGGTGAACAAAAAAGTTTATCGTGTCGGGAAATCATGCAAAGATAAAGAGGAAGGCGCAGATTTTTCAAGATGCAGAGGCACCACTATACACAGCATTGTGATACCCGATTTAGTTTTATTTTTAAAACTAGCTTGGGAGCCCCACTTCCAGGGAGATGTGGGTGCCAAAGTCAGAGGAGGGTTCCTAAATGCATCAGAGCAAAGTTTGGATTAAAAGGTCTTGGGTATTACATGACTAACAGAAGCTGAAGACAATACAACCAAACAATAAGCGAGGGGAAATGTGGTGTCGTTTTAAAACCCATTCTGGTAAGTAAAATGGAGCATCCTCGGGCGCCCATTCTTGACTAGTCTCTATACGCTATATGGAGTGGTAAAAAAGCCCCCATCCACTTCATCCAGGAAGACATCTGCAAACGCTTCCCGAGCCTGACAAAGGGCGCTTGTGTCTGAAAGCTTGCTAAGAAATTTTTTCCCAACTATTTGAGATGGTCTAATAAAAGATATCGGATTTACCAATAAATCGTGTCTGCCAAGCTACTTTAAAGTCTCTTTACTTTTATCTCCATCCTCACCTGCTGGCTACCATGCGCGGAGCCAAGGCTCCTCCCTCCCGGCAGTAACTACAGACCAGTGTCCTGAGCACCAGACCGCAATTTTCCCCAGTCCTAAGGCACTTTGTGCAAGGTCCAAGGGTGTTCCCTCTCTCGTTCCCTCTCACAGCAGACCTGCATAAGAGCCAACTGGAATTCGCCCTCTTCGGAAGTGAAATCTTTGGGTATTGACTGGCTTGTACTGCATGTCAGTAGAGCACCTAACACAGTCAAAGCTGTGACCGGGGACTCTGGACACTGCCATGAAACAAAAAATAAATAGCAAGCACAAGATTTATTGGTAGACTTTCATTTTTTTTTGTTTTATTTTATTTGAATAAAATATCTGTCTGAATTTATTCAACTGTATTTGGTCACCTTGAATCTGTTTGTACGGGTGTGCACGTCAGAGATTTTTAAGAAGAGGATAACTTGTGAAGAGGCGTATTTCTACCATGTGAACTTCACATCTCTGCAATCTTTTTTTAAAAATTTTTTTGGAAGTTAAATCCTTTTTTCATCTATATAGGTTCTTCTCATTTACACTGACTTTAGTGGAGTTCCTCTGGATTTAGACAAGTGCATCGCAGCAGACTCCAGCTCTGCATTAGTGTATGAATATATAACCATTAATGTAGATAGAAATCCCCTTCACTTCTTTGAATATTTTAACAGAACTCGATACAAGCAGACCGAGGGCTGGGCCAATATGCAGCATCAGTAGACAACTAGTCAGCACCGAAGGCGGTTGCCTTGACCAGTGGAGTGAAAATGTTCTATTGTGCTTGAAAAGGGAATCTTTACTCAGTGACCCATGTCTGGCTGCTGAGACAAATTGTGATCCTGATCAAATTATACCCAGAAAGATTTAGCCAGCCACACAGAGCTCCCCAAGAGCCCGCGGAGCTCTGGACCCACTGAACACAAAAATTTTGCCGAGGACTTTTGGAAATTTTTGGGGGCCGGAGTAAATGCCGCAGGGTAGGAAGCAAAGGAGCGTACTCAAAACTGGCAAGCCATGATACAACATAACCACAGTTAGACAGATCCGTGTGAGCACAGATATTGCACATGCACTAACTGGGACTTCCTCAATTCCTTTAATACTTGGTATTTTGCCTTTTCTTGCTTCCTTGGCTAAGGGTTTGTGTTTCTTTTTTTTTTTTTAAATAAAAAATTGCATCTGGAATGAATGTTCGGCATCTCTGAATGGGATGCAAACAAAACCCACAGATATCTAAACATATTTCCACAGATTGCACAACACTGGGCCCAGTGTGGTAAAAATACCGACAGCCAACATGTTTCAGGGTCCTTGCGCCACAGCAAGACACTGAAGGCCAGCACCGCGAGCCATGAGCTTGCACTGCAATCTCTTGAACAGCAGAATTCGACCCCAAAATGAGGTCAGTTACCTACTGATGATTCATCAGGCTTTTGCCATTTTGATTAACAAATCCCAAATCCCCATTTCTTTGCATGTACCAAATAGGCTAATATTTTGAACACAAGTATGTTTTTTACTCGCTGACAATACGGGAAAGCCTACGCTTGCATCCACATTATAATAAATGCATTATAAATGAGTAAGTAGGAAACAGTAAGGAAATGATGTTTTACTTTTAAATGCTAATTATGGAGCCCTGGTGCAGTTAATGTGTAGGGTGTTCTGTCAATTTTTAATGTTTATGCCAAGTGTAGTCTTCAATTTAACATGAGCTTTTAATCCTTTGAGTACTAAATTGCCTTTTAATGCTTGCAGCACAACACTGTATTTGCACAAAGTCAGGACTGAAAAAATGTATTTAGTACAAGGTGTGTGCAGGGGGAAGAAGGCATAAAGACATAGTCTTTTTTTTTTTTTTTAAGATGCTATCGGACTGCTACAGGTGGAAGCAACAGCTGTCAGATACCACTCTGCCGCTGATGTGAAGGTACACATGAACTGCTGTTGATATGGCCCAGTCAGTGAAGCTTCAGACATGAGCAATGGTTTGGTGAGACCCAATCCATTCAAAAGCGGCACCCAGCAATAAAGTTTGTCCCAATAAAAAAAACCTCAGGGAAAACGTGACCAAAGGAGTCCCATACGGATACCTTTGTGATGGGCATGACGAAAAATAGCTCAACAGACAGAGAAATATAATTTATTTGATGGTATTAAAAAAAATGGTCCAACAATAAAGAAAGAACAGAGTTGGTTACAGTAATTTTTCTTACTATAAAATGACAGCTTTTGAGAATAGATCCAGTTCAGTTTCTCCTGTCCTTTCCTAATATCATTAGTAAGGTAGTCCTAATATCATTAGTAAGGTAGTAATAATTTAGCAAATATGCGTGGCTTAAGAATCTCTCACAATATGCATGCCTGGGTTTTCATCTCATTTTTGTACTTCATCACCTTGTTCAGTCAGCCCCAGAACAATAGATCAGCATGTGACATGCAGGTATTATAGCTTTACACAGGTGGATAAGAGGGCTCTCTGCACACCGCAGGCTCTCCTAATCCCATTGTTTCTCTGCCTTGCAAATGCAGTGCTTGCCCACTCTTTCAGCAATAGTGTGAGCTAAACCTAGTCAACTGGACAAAACTCTGATAGTTTCTGTCCTCTTATTAACAGCTGCTCTTACAGCTGGGGAGGTGCAAGGGACCTGAAGCTGACTTGAAGCTAATGTACCTATTAATCAGTATGCATCACTGCCTAGGGTTCGAAGGCCCCTCATTTGATCTTCCTTGACAACAGCTATCCTTGAGTATCCCACTGAGTTTTTATTTTTGGCAGCTGACCCTTTTACTCCAGCTGCCAAAGTGTTTTGTACATATGCACAACAGATCCTATAAGATGAATCCTTGTCGAGGGGTAAGACAGGTGAAATCTGGACCTTTGTGAATCCTCAAAATACTTCCCGAGCTCAAAATACTAAGATGCATCCTCAATGGGAAAGAACCGATTAATAAAAGTCCCTATCCTCCATGGCCACCTCTAGGCTTCTGAGAAAAAGATTTCAGACATGTGAAACTTTCTTTAGCCTTCCCATTTCTACCTGAGGAACATGGGCTTTTTCCTTTGACATACCGGGTGCTTTATGTCAGTGTTCCCAAATAAGCTTCCCAGTTTTACAATTCAACATTGCTCTTTTCTCTAGTGTCCCATTGAGACATGCTGTGAGTAAGCTAGATCTTGTTCATTAATGTATCTAGGCATCTCATTTTGGTATGATGGCTGTATCTTTATGTTATCTAAAGCTTTTTAAATAGAAAGAGAGAAATTACAAGGTTTAGTAATTCCCTTATACAAGTAACCAAAATAATACAGCATGAAATTACAGAGCTGTGACTGATGCTAATGAAAACACAACATTTGTAGCAGGGCTGGGTTTCCTTGTCTTTCTGAAATTATATATTTGGTCAACCACACTACATTTTGGTAAGAAGCAATGCTAAACTGTCCAGCTAGAGCTATTATGAAAGGGCCCAAAGTGGCCACAGAGGACTTAGAATTACAGGATCACGATGTACTGACAAGTTTATAGCAAACCAGGATTGATCTTTGGTTGAGAGGCACTGCTTGGATAAGCACCCAAGTGTTTCATCTGCAGAATAACTACTTGTGAAGAGCCTTTTGGTGCCTCCTGCCAAGGTCTAGGATGGGCCTACCACAGGGCTATCTTCTTGAATGAGGCACCTTGCATCTGGTCTGGGCAACAGTTACAGGCACATCACAAAGAACCAAACCACTGACTCTGCCTTCTTGAAGTGCATCAGTAGCCTGGCTCCTGGATGGCTCGCACTGCCCTCAACTCCTCTTCATTTCACCAAAGTTCAAGGTGCTCGGCATCTCGTAGGAGGTGGGACACCTCTTATTATCAGGCTAGAGATGCCTGTAGAACAAAAAGCAACCAAGATAGATAGCAAGCAGATAAGGCAAAGCATCGCCATCCTTTTTAACATGGTTAAATAGTGATAATGAGGCTGTATTCCATCTCAGGGCTCTGATGCAGCAATAGAGAAAATGAAATTAGAGCTTTTAATTAGTAATCACTCATCCAGGATGCCCTAGACCACCTGCTGGTGTCAAATATTAAGAATGTTTCAGTAGCAACTAGAATACCCACCCTAGATCTTTTGAGACACTGCACAGGCAACCCTGGACCCGTGGCAAGGTTACATTAGCATGGTGCCACATTTTCTTGGACTCTGCCGCGGCGCTAATGAGGCCCTGTAGCTGGCCACTGATTCTCGGCTGCAAAATCCACTGTCAGCTGTGGAATTAAAAAACATTCTCACTGTGGGATTTGTACATGAAGCCAGCTCATTGCAGAATCCTCTCGCTAAGCCAGGATTTCAGAAAGAAGGATGTCCGCATCATGTTGCCTTGGCATATCGTATAGCTGACAACTGGTGCTGCTCACCCCGCCCCCACCCCCTTAAATGTCGAGCTTCACTTGTCTGGGTTTGAGTTTCCACACTGTCCATCCATGCACCAGCCCTGGAATAGGGTGGCCTTGTTTGAAGAACAGAACAGCGGGGATGTTGAAACACAGCTCTTTATATGAAGCCCTAGAGAGTCCTTATACCGTGTTGGCTACTGTTAGAACTGGTCACAGACTTTCGTAATCAAGATAATAAAATTTTGTGGCATATTATAATGCTGGGAAGCAAGAAAATTAGTTAAAAGAGATTAACATTGATACATCGATTTCCATAATACACACATAAGCTACCACCTTCTCTATTCCTGTGGCTGGTCTTTACCTATAAAGAATCAAGCGGCTGTTGTTGTAGAACAGGACACCTGAGGTTAGCTACAGAGTAAGCATTTTTTCTATGCATCGACAGCGACTATAGATCACCAAAAACCTTCTGGCATTTTCCTTTAATAATGTCAGCTTGGGTTCGGGATCTGGCTTTGATTTTCACTCCTGTTGTGAAACTTTCTAACGTTCCCGATCAGTGCTGTAGAGCTCAAGCGTCGTCGACAGCTATAAGACCATATGTTGCAAATCTGTGTTTATTTAAACATATGTATAAATATTCATAGAAAGTTTTGAGCACATCCTCTAGTATGGTAATATTTTCAAAAGCCAAGGATTTCATTAAAGCATTTGGACTATCTTAGCTTACCGAAGTATAAATAGCACACCGAAGAAATATGGTCATCCTTCTAAAGGCCCATACAGCATGCAAAGATGTACAAGCCTACACAGCTATAACCAAGATTATCCCTGTATTCTTATAAGATGTTTCATTTGTTGAAGTGCTTTACAAGGCTGGGGAGAACAGGGAACCCAAGTCATCAAATGATAGGCTCTGATCTCCATTGTTGCTGCGTAAAGCTAGAATAACGCTGCAAAAGTCACTTTGCCTCAGAAAACCACGGCCATTTAAAAACATGCAGGGGCTTATACATACATGACGATGCAGCAGCGTTGGAGCATTATAATTAGAGCACAGAGATGTCTCAATTAATTGAGTCTGCTCTGACATGTTTTAATTAGAACACGAATGAGCACGTGTATAGGCAGCCTTTGAATTGTATACAATCTACACTAAGCCGTGCGACGCCCAGCTTTATCCAGATTAAAACACTGCATTTATTCCCTTGTGAATTCAGGAGTGGGAAGGGGAGAGAATAGGGTGGGGGCACCTGACATTTACTTTGAATTAAGAAAGTGCAATGGTTAAACTATCCAATATTTTATAAAACAGAAGCAAGATAGCTAGAAGTCACTTCACTTGTAATGATGAGTGAAAGCTGGATTCTTAAGTCCATGAACCTTTGGAAATTGCCTGTGTCTATTATATAGTTAGAGTCAGCACCTCAGTCTGTTACACTGTCATACCTCTTGTTCAGGTTTCCTCCTATGCTAATCCCCTCCCTGCTCAACCTCAGATAACACAATGCATTTCCTCTTCTGCTCTCTGAGCTTATTTGCAGATGTAGCCATCCATAAGAAGCTTTAAATATGTATTACACTACAGTAAAAACCCCTGTGGCCCACCAAGTAGTGGACTGGAAAACCAGTTTAGATTCGCAAAGAAGCTGGTATTAAAATTGCTGAGGACTCTGCAGTTCAGCCTGTCATGCATTTTAAGACCTGTGAATAATAAAGGAGCACTGGTAATTCTGCTAAAAAATGAAATTCCTTCATTTCTGCAGAATAAACAAAAACAAAACAATGCATTAGCCATGCAATATTTCTCAGCATTACGCTTTGAATGTGTCATTATGCCAGATTTTACCCATGACGATTATTTAAAAAAAAAAAAATAACAAATACATGCAACTTTACATATACTATTCATTTCTTCCCCACTTCCTCTCCTTGGGAGGCAGATTCAGATTTAGCTGGTATAGCCAATTTCTCCAGTTCTTGGGGGCTAAGAGTCCTATTGGTTATGGTTCATGTAGTATATATTGTGCTTCAAACCTAATGCTACCTGAAAGTGTAAAACTTCTGGAGCCTGAATTTAAGGCATTTCACAGATTTTGGAAATTGAAAATAACTGAAGGAGGGCAAAAATACAATCTCACAGAGGTAAAGTCAGAAGATTGGGTTCGTGTTAGAATTTCGGGGTTCTGAGTAAAGACATCATCTTATTTTTTGGAGGCACCGTGCTGTCACAAATTTCACCAACTTCAGTCTAAAGTTGTATGTGCTCAGCACAGCTAAACATCTACCCATGAGAGTTCAAGGGGGAACTGCATTTCAGCAAGGAAGAAAGGGAGTAAGGGCATTTTTGTGACGTTTATATGGATAGCGTCTTAATTGACCCACCACTCCCACAAAACACCAGATCCCCGTTCTGTTCTTATTCAAGTCAATAGGACAGTTGCCTCTGATTTGGTGGGGGAACAGACTTGTACTGGATATGACAAACATAGTTTTGTATTATTACGATGTCCTGGCAGACACCGTTTTCCAATCATACTTTTCACTTTATTCTTAAAACCACCAGTAATCAGTCCTGCTTCATTTCACTAATTAAAAAGCAAACAAAAAACTCAAAACAAGGGAGAAATGTCCCCAAGTACCTAGGAATTCTAATATATTAATGTAGGACAGTAATGCATTAACACTACAAAAAACACTACAAAATAATGGCCCTGATCTGTAGTTATATCGGTTGGTATAAATTAGGAATGACTCCATTAAAGTCAAAGGTGATGCCTCGATACAAGCAAAAGAAGAGTTTGTCACATCATATACAATTTAAAAGCATATATATATATATCTATATATATATATATTTTTTTTTTTTTTTAAATCAGTTAACACTAGGCCAATAAGTGCTTAAATACCAGTCTACATATATTTGGTCACAAGGGACTCAGCACTGCAAAGGGTGCAGAATGACAGAGGATACAAGCAGCCAGAGCCATCCAAGGTGCAATGCCAGTGACTGCACTGGTCTTGCACCAAGAATGAACTAGATCCAGCTGAGGCTGCAATGACAGTTGTCAATTAAGTCCTGTAGTTTTGTCACCCGATTCAGAAATACACAGCACTAGCAAAGGATATGCCAAGGTTACCAATAATCCTTTGGGTAATATTCAAGAGCAACTCCTCGATCAGAAGCTGACTCCTTCTGCAGAATGTCACTCACACAGAAAGCCATGATGTCTTGATAGGCTTCACAATTCCCCATCAGTTATCCAGCTGCTTGGCTAATCAGGTATTATTACCTCCTTTGTGTTTTCTTTCCCAGCTCTCTCTCCCCCTCTTTCACTGGCAAGTCTGCTTTAAAAGGGCTCTATAATGATTCCTATCTAAATATTTCACTTATAATACAAAGGTCTGTATTTTGCATACCATGGAACTTTCTTTGCTTTGTCTGTCGAGAAAAGCTCCCCCGACTTCTTGGCATTAAAGCCAATAGTTGGACTCGGTCCCTGTGAAACGTATTGCACGTTCAGCCCCACAAAGCTGGATTCAAATATGGTAATTGCTAAGGATTTGACTTCAGACTCATGCAAGCATTCATGAAGGAGTTAACGCTGAAAAGGTTCATTTGATTTGTTATGTTTAATCAAGATCTTGCCACATGCAGCAAAAACGCTGCAAGAACATATGGAGCCAGACCATTGGTACTGCATTTCTGGTTTTGTCTAGCCATGATGCAAGATCACCTACGGGACGGAAAAGCCCTGCAAAAGTGCAATGAGGTGAGCAAAGGGAACTTTTCCGGTGGAGTTTCTGTGCCGGCCTGACTGCTTCTGTTGAAGGCTAATGGGAGTTTCACGAATAGCCTCTACGAGAATTAGGCAAGGTCACAATACTGGGTGCTTTGGAAAATCCCATCTTTCAATTTGAACCCCATCGTCCTTTCTTCTGCATTTTTAATTCAGAAGTTTGACACTGTTAGAACGAAGGAAGCATGAACTAGAGCAGGCTGGGAACAGGTTTTGCATCCCAGGGAAAAAAAAAACCCTGTATGGTTTCATCAGGATGAACCAGGGACCTTTCCCTCCAAAAGAAACTATTAACCCCCTCTGCCAAATTCAGGAACCTCAACCTCCCGCATCCCAGAGGAATGTCCTGGCCACCAAGTACTGGCTAATTCAGAATTGCACTGCTTCCACCTCTTTTCAGGAGCTGTCCCACTTTGCACGAGCAATTACATCGTCACGGGAGCAAACCTAGGTATTCCGCATCGCAAGCGAGTGCCCTCTGCACTAAAGCTAAGAAAACAGTTTCCTCTAATAATAAAGGATGCAATCTTTTGCCCCAAATAAGAGGGCAGAAATGGGGCAACTGATCACCAAGACTCTTATTGCTACCAGAGCAATGACAGGGGCAACTGAAGGCACTCCCTATAGCACTCAAGGCTCAAAATAAAGCTGAGGAAAGCCAAGAGACGCTAGATTCAATCGCTGGTGCTTGCCACTGGGTGTGGCTATCCAGGGCTAGTCCCTGAAATGCATTACACATCCATTAAAAATGTTTTATTGTGTCATATGCAAGAGCTACCAGCTTATCACCCTTTATGAAACACTACTGGTGGACACGGCACTTTACTTAGAGCTGTACATGCACACGTGCCAAATTTTATGGAGAAGTTCAGCATGAAGAAACTTAGCAAGGCCTTGTCTACATTGATGTGGTTACACTGGCACCAATTCCCAGTACAGGGGTGGCCAGGCTGATAAAGGTGCCGCTGGGGTACACCAGCGCCATGCACCTAAATGAGCTGTTTGCCGTTGTGTACCGCAGGTGTAGTTGCATCAGCGGAAAGTTTCTCTCATTCAGACACGGCCTGATTCTTAAGGGAAGTTATGTGCGTAAATGTGCAAAAAAGAAATAATAATTTCCATGCTGTTGTTGAAGCCTGAAGGAAACTTTTACAGCTCAGCGATCAATCCTTGGAAAAGGGGCTGGAGAGAGGAAAGGTCAGTGGAGCCGTAAGTACAGCATCCTGAAAGGCGCTGCTACAAGTTTATAATGTCGAAGAGGGACTAAGCCAGGATGTTACTATTTTTCCGTCAAGGACAGTGATAAAAACCTATCCTCCCTCTCAGCTCTGGGATTTACAGCGTAGGTTTCCAACCTCCAGAGGCTAATTATTTCAAGTCATCCTGCAGTGCACCCTGGGCAATGCTTTATGAAGTTAGCTTCATGTGGTTGAACACCCGTTACTTCATTGGCCTCTTGCTGTCATGATGCAAAGACGGACTACTACTTCATGTACCAATTTTTAAATAGAAGTGGATGATTTTTCAAGTAATTATTAGCAAAAACGTCAAACAGAAAGGCAGAGCCTAGCTATCCTACTGAGAGGAACCACTGAGGCAGAAAATATGTGCCAGAGCGGACAGCCTGAGAGCTACACTGAGCTTTCTGTCAGACAATGCATTTTATCAAACTGGAAACACAATACTAGCTTGCTCATAATACCCTCGTTTAATGAGGTGGCCTGAGCCGCCATGCTCTGCTGTATTCAAATAATAAACACAGTGGCTTTTCAGCAACTGATTTTAATCTCATTTCCTGATCTGAGGAGGGCCAGAGAAACCTAACCCTGTTAAAAAAAAAATTGGTGTTGGCAACCTTGTCTGCTACCTTCAAAGGCAAAGTTAATGATATCTAAACAGATAACAATGCTACTATAGTGGGCAAGGCAACTGCTTCTGTCTCCCTTTCACAAAGGCCCGATTCTCAAAATACGGGACCCTTTTTTCATTCACCTGCTCAAGAAAAAACAATAATCTCGAGACCCTTACGTAAGTAAGAGCGCTGAATGGCGGAAACCAGAGCACAGTTCGGTGCGGGGGCAGAACAAGGGCTGTAAAGTGGAGTGCTGCGAGCAGGCCATCTACAGGGGGCAGATCCCCTCTCTCCATTTGGACAGGGACCCGATCGATATCCATTCTTGAAACGACTTCACTGAATTGCACACAGAAAGGAAGAATGGTCTTTTGAGGCGAAAGCACTGGATTAGGACTAAAGAAAGCTCTTCCGCATATTTCTTGCGTGACCTTGGACAAGTTACTCAATCCCTCCGAGCCTTGGATCCCCATGTATTATGTGGGGGATAATAATAATCCTTTTCTTTACCTTTTGTTTGTTCTTTCTCCTAAAACATCACTCACTTTTTTTTCAGTCAGACTTTTCGCAGAGCTCTGGTCTTGGTCGAGGTCTATAGGTACCACCGTATAACAAACGCGTAACCACAAGAGTTTCGGTCTGAGCATCAAATTTGCCTACATCCAAACTTTTTATACTTAACTGCTACACCTCAAAGGGGTAGGTCGTTAACCCAATGTATGGGCACTTCTGTTCTTTAGGCATAGGTCAGATCCCCGAGATGAAAGGCAAGCCAAGAGGTTTAAGGAGAGAAGATAAAACAATGCCAACATTTTACAGCAATGCGACATAATCCCCCAAACAAATCCAGGATGAGTTGAAACAAAGTTTATACCCACAGAAGCCCAGAAAGTCAAAGTTACACCCACATGGCATGCACCAGCAAGCCAGCCCTGTGATGGCTGGCGATTGCAATGCGAGAACGCACTGCAGTCTGCGCGGGCTGGGTGATCTGAATACGTGTTTATCAGCAGAAAAATCTGAGCAGAAAGAAACATGCTGTACAGCTGCTCAGCTCATTAACAGCACCTTCTTTGAAGCACCTTCCAATTTTAGCAACTGAAATGCTAGAGGTGGTTTAAGCTTGTAAACAGAAAGTTAAGCCAGTCCTTTAATGACCTTCCTATTCCCATGGCACAACGAAGGGAACCTCATTATCATTAGCTCTCTTCTCCAATACCTTATCTATACCCAGAAACCACATCAGGTTAACTTTGGTGTTCTGGCTGAGGTAAGCTGACCCAAACTGAGCCAATGCTAAATCATAGAAAGCGCCCACATAGGAGAGCCCCATTCTCATGGAACTGGTTTCAGATCACACCTTCTGCTAGCCCTAACAGATAAGCCCCAGGAGGTTTACACTGATAATTCAAAGCTAAGTTTTCATCCACTGCCTGGCTGCTCACTTGCAAGTAGAGCATGGAGGTATATACTGGTAGCTATACAACGACCATGCTTTGTGCCTTTGAGAGGTACAGCCACTTACCCATGCATTTTTGTGGATATAAAAATCAGC
The DNA here is from genome assembly GCA_030014935.1 of Caiman crocodilus. Taxonomy (NCBI): domain Eukaryota; kingdom Metazoa; phylum Chordata; order Crocodylia; family Alligatoridae; genus Caiman; species Caiman crocodilus. The sequence continues at coordinate 7,073,675 of JAGPOW010002118.1, read as the reverse complement.
AGGACCTGGCTAAGGGCTGGCTGAAAGTTTGGGCCGCAGACCAGTTCTCAGCATCTCTCGTCTGCAGCAGTTCTGTTATTTGCTCATTACATTGACCCTGTAGCGCTCTGCTTCGTTAACTTCTTTCCTGCTAGAAGATGCAGGTATACCTACCGCATGCACCTACAGAAGATGCTCTTCAAAATCCGTGCAAATTAGGTGCCCAGATGTCTTTAAAAATGTGGCTTTCTATCAGCAAGGGCCTGATGCAAAGGATAGTTAACTTAAAAGGAGTCTTTCTAATAAGTTCCATTGTTTTTGGATCAAGCCTTTAAATACAATAAGAATTAATAGCGTCTCCCATTGCTGGTAATAGATCCTCTTATATGCTTTTTGGAGACAGAGCAGGGAGGGGAGAACATGTGTAGCAGAACATCATAAAAATGCCTTGCTTAGCCTAAGCAAATGGCTAACCTTCTTCAAAGCAGTGACCGTATGTCGATGTGGGTTTGTCCAGCACACAGTGCAATGATGCCCTGATTTGGACTGGGGCATCTGCGGGCCACTGTAGTACAGACGTCAAGTAACAAGAACAAACAGAGTTTCATGAGCTATTAAAAATGCCAAAGACTTCACGTGATGCAAAAATCCATCAACAGAAGTTGAAAAGAAGTTTCTGAAAAAGCATCAGGACAGCAACATGAAAAAAAACCCCATTTTGTTTCTTGCATAGGTGAAGCAGCACTTGCCTTGATTCTTCTGAGCTAGAAGGATGTTTTGCATTTCGAAACAAAAGTTTTGGGAGTGTGTGCAGTGTGCGCTGGATTTCTTGAGAAGCAAATGCAAATTGGGAAACCAGCTTGTGTAAATTGGGTAACAAGACCTTGAGAACAATGGATAATACTTGATCAGTTTGTTTGCCTCTCTTAGTGTAAGCACAGACAGGAGCAAGAACCAAGACATCTCATCCCGAAAGGATGTACGTGCATGAGGAGAGAAAATCACGCACTTCCTTACAACAAGTTCAAGACAGATAACAAGAAACAAGCGTGACTTTAATACTGGCAAGAGTCAGCTAAGCAATATGCTCTCCAGCAAAGAACAGTTGCTGGCAACTTATCTTTACAAGATGGAGGGTAACATCATCAAAAGTACCCAAATGAGTCAGGCCCCAAAGTCCCATTAAAGTCAAGACAATATCAGCATCTAGGCTGCTTAAGTACTATTAAACATTTCACTTGATACCAGCCTTCAGATGCTTGTCTTCTTGGTGCATATCTCATTTTAGAGACAAGAGCCCATAAGAATCCCATAAAAATACTAGGCTCCTTTTAAACTGTTATTACTAATTGCATAAGTAAGTGAAAACCAGTTCAGCATTTTTCTTTCCATGCAATGGCCATTAAACTTTAATATATTTTTTAAAAATCCCAAACCAACACTACCACAACAGTGAGGGTTCTCACTGCCTAATAAATCATTCCTAAAGCCCTGGCACTTATGACTGCGTTCCAGTTGAAATTTGCCACTTAGTAATGCCTAGTTTCCTCCTCTCTATTTCTAGCAGTTTATATTTCACCAAGCACCTTTTGGAATCAGGTCCTGGCTTTAATACACCCAACAAGAAAGCAACTGAAGTGAGCAGGAAGTTGGTAGGAAATTCCCATGACTGAAGCCACTCCAATCCTTTCTTAGTCCATCTTAACTCCAAATGGCATTCAGTGGCTAAAATGGTACATCATCTTTTTACGTTATGAATTTGTACTGCAGTAGCATACAGGGATGCAGCCAAGGACCAGGACCCCAGTATAGGCATTATACAAACACAACATAAACAGGGCTTGTGCCTCAAATAACTTGCATCTTACAGCATCTGGGTTTTTTGGTATAGTACATTTTATAACAACTATTTTCCAGGAACCTGTGCAGTCTTAAATGAAACAGCAGCTTATCATTAAAAAAACCCGAAGAGCCAAGAGACTAGCTTGGCGTCTACTGAAATTATGACATAACGAAGGATAGACAAACAGGAAGAGGAAGGGCAGAAAAGGACTTCAGCACATTGGGCTGGTGAGACTAGGTGAAGGCATAAAGGATAGTGCAAGATGAGGCGAGTGGAGTGAATGGTCTCACCAATGACTACAAATTAAAATGCACTGTAAGGGATGTGTTTGATTTTGGCATGTGGTTGCATACCACCAGCAGTGAGGCCATACCACTACTGTCGTTACAACAGGACCTTTCACCCCACCATTTCAATGTACTTTGCAAAGGTTTACAGATGGGCAAGCTGCAGCAAAGGGAGAGGTCAGGTGGCAAAGCAAAAGACAAATACCAGCTGTCCGGATTCTCTGGGCCTATGCCACCAGTGAAGAGGTGACTGTAGCGTGAGTAAGTTTTACGCTAGCTCACATAAGTAGCAACCACAGTAGTGCAAATATGACGACCCAGGCTTCAGCAACGCGAATACATAACCAGAGTCCCAATGGGCTTGTTCCCATACTACTAACCCATGCTGGTATTCGTGCTGCTACATTTCCACTATTATTGTTGCCCATGTGTGCCTTCTCATGCTACAGTCAGACCTTCACTTGCAGAGAAGACATAGCCTCAGGACAAGCTGGTTTCCTTTCTAAGCTATAAATCCTTAAAAGCTATGTCTGCTCAGTATTGTCCATCTTAAATAAAGACTTCACAAGTCCACGTGATGCTCTGCAAAGATGTGCAATCTATTCGGTCCAGGCCTGGGTATTACTGGACCATCCAATGGTGATGGCGAGGGGCGTGGATGAAGAGCCAGGGAATGTAACAGAATCGAGGAAACATGGGAGGGATTTTTTTTTTGGCTTTGGCTTGTAGAGAGCCATAAAATCCTTTGAGGTGCAGAAAGGCTTGGTATTTGGATGACATCTGACATCTCTGTCAGGATCATGATGTTCGTATCCAGCTGACCTGAAAAGTGAGATGTGTCCTTGACACGACCCAAGCAAATGTGAAGGCAGTTTTGTCACTGGCATAAATAAAATAAACTCTTCGTGACAGGGCTGGGGGGTCGGAAGGGAGAAATGCAGAGGCCCAGTGCTGGCTCCCACTGGTTAAAACCCTCTGGACTTTGCCATCACCTCACTGCAGAAGACTGCTGATGCAAAGGGTGATATTTGCCTGCAATGTTTCCCTGGGAAGTAATTAGTTTCCATTTAGAGGGATGACAAATTGATCAGGCAGGAATCTCACTGAGCTCCGAATTGAAGCTAAACTGCGATAGCCGTGGCTCTGGCAAGTTGGGTTTGTAAGTCTGTCAATGCATTTTACAGTTTCAAAATTCAATCACCCAACAGCAGGAGAGGAAAGACATTGCTCCGAGAAAAAAAAAAAAAATAGGGGGGAAAAAAATAGAACCACCAAAGCCTACACTTCCCTCCTGCAAGTTCATTATCGCCTCTCTAAAGCATGACGGTGGTGTGAAATGGGTTAGACGCACGGATGCCTCTGTTAACGGCCAAAGAAAAAAAAGTCGCACATCATTAGGAATGGAATAAACGATACCGAGGCACAGAGCAGAAATGATTTGATTAGCAATTTCCAGTTTTGAAAAGACCTGGAAGAGAACCAAATGACTATACAGAAGGTGTGATGGAGTTCTTAATTGCTGTAACTGCACAGGGAGACTCGATGATTTGTGACATATAATACAGCACAGTACGCTAACGCTAATAACTGTTAATTAACTGCAGCAATGATATACTCTCAAAATGCACATACAAGTTACCATAATTTCTAGATTAAAAGCTGCAATGTCAGAAGCCAACGGAAAGGGAAGAGGGAAGGGAGGGGGGGGAGTCATTTTTTTTTAACCTTCTCTGCGCACGGTTCACATCCCATCCAGAGCAAAGTGGCCAGAAAACACTAGGAAAAAAAATACTCCTGCCGAAATGTGAAACGGTTCCTGAATGAACCTCTCCCTCCAGAGAAGCAGTTATTAATTCTGAAAGGCTGTTGTTTTTTTTTTTTGGTCATTATTGCTGTGCATGGATTCTTCTTTACAGCAGCGGTAGCTTCCTGTGTTGTCCCCTGCAAAAACCAGTCTGGCCGAGGTTTCCGTTAAGCCTGAAGACAGCACACTGTCGCCGCAGAGCTAGCATTATTTTGATACCCAAAAGCGCTGCTATATATTAGACTGGAATGCAGCATTTAGCAAAAAACTGCTGCACTGACAGCCCAGGAGACTGAAGGCTTCTATTTATCCACACAGTGGGTAGGAGGCAGACAAGCTCCCTCACATTGCCCCCTGCCAACGCGTTGAGATTGGAATCACATGACACTGATTAGCTGTCTGGAATTGCTAAAACATTTTCTCTTGGAGATCAATAGTAATAAAGAGGAGGGTGAGACAGGTAACAGGAGCGAAGGACAGGAGGCCAATTCATTTATTATTGCAGGGCTTCTAAACAGCATCAAAATGCTTCGGGCCTGTTTCTCCTCCAGGTCTTTCAAGAGATCTTTACCATTTAAATGCGACGGTCAAAGTAATGTTGTGCAAAATCACCACATCAGTTACCCTCCGGATGAAAAAGCTAACGTGCTTTGCTCCACAATGGATGCAGCCGCGGCAATGCACTCTATCTGGATCTCTTCCAAAAGGAGGAGTTAGCCAAGGTGGCCTGCATCTTTCAAGGCATTGGTGCAGTAGGAAAAGTTCAGATTCACACCCTACAGTAAATAGAGGGTGAAGAAAAACAACCCCAGACCAAGCACCTTGAACTTCACTGTCATAAACCAAGCTATATGCCAGAAAAGATTAGAGAGATGACCACAGTGCAGAGGAAAGAGAGAACTATACAAACACAGCCTCCTTGGTTGTATGCCCTCTTTAGTCTCACAAATACCATACAGCAAGGCCACGTGCAAAAAGTCTATTTTTTATATAACCCGTCATTACAGCACTGAGGGGCCACGAAAGACATCGCTGGCATACTCGCTTGTCACTCCAATGTCTGCGAGTCACTGCGATGTAGACGTATTCTATTGGCAACGGAGCTTAAGGGCAGCTTGAAGACCGAATCCTCTTTTAATGAAGAACACATTGGTTTTCCTGCTTCATCTTTTTTTTTTTTTTTTAATCTATTGCTCCAATTCATTAAACGCAATGTTTCCAACCTAAGAAGCCAAATGCCATTAAAGCCTTCAAGAAAGGAATGAAAGAAGAAACTTCAAATTCCAGATGACATGCTACCAGTACACAAGACATCCTTTTTCTGTTTCGTGTAATTACAGGAATGAAAAAGAATTGGCTTAGCCAGTACTTCTCTAGGTCTACAGCCGGCACAAGATGGTTTCTCTCGAGCACGCTCTCTAGCGCTCTGTCCAAATGGAAAGGGTTCATGGCATGGCATTTCTACCCCGTCTCTTGGCAATCTAATGACACTGTTAGGACCTTTCCCTTCCATTATTTCACTTCAGTGTCTTCTATTGCTCCAAGCTGTCATATCACTCCCAGTTTTGTTCCCATGACCATCGTCTATAAATAATATTTTCTTTACAATTTACGAAGAACTTTTAAAACAGATTTAAATCTGAAATGAGTGCAATGAATAAAGGTCCATGTGCTAGATCGACATGTAATACCCCCAAGGGAAAGAAATGCTTCTGTAACCACTGAAATGCATCCTGTGGGGATAAGTCAGCCTCGAGTAAAAGAATCTTAAAGACTTTTTCTATGACAGCATACTCCCTTTGAAAGTCTCAGGTGCCATTATGAAGAAAAAGAGGAGGAGGAGGTGGAGGAGGAGGAGGAGGACTATAACGTGCTTTAAGAATTCAAGAATAATCATGTATTAATGTTTTCCTGTAAAATGCAAGGGGTAAGTCATCCAAATGGCATGATTTTGAGTAATCATGGTATTAAAGAAGAGACGTGGGGTGCAAGTGCCCAATTATATTATATTATATTTTGCAACTGATAGAAACCCTAAACATATGGGAACCTGGCAGAGGATTCTGCTCTTAGAGTGGTACAACCCTCCTCCCATCAGTGAAGTTATGCCATAACAATGCTGTTTCAACAGTCCCTCTCCAGGGTCCCTCTTTTCAGCTCCCAAGTTACCTCTGTTCCCCATGAATTGCCATCACTAATTTTTCTGTTGAAAAGTACTTACCATCTGAAAGGGAACTATAGAGGTACATAGCAAGGAATCGCTCAGCATTTCAAGTGTGATTTCTGGTTTTTTCTCATCCCTCCATTCAGGTCTTGATCTTGTATTTTTTTTTCAAATATGGGCTTTTATCGATCGAGAGACCCAGGCGCACAGAAGACCTTCAAAGGCACGAGAGGCAGTGAGGCACCTGACTTACAGCCATAGGGAACAGGATGCCTAACTTGTTTTTTGGGTGTTTTTCCGGCTTTGAATATGTCCTCCAAAACTGCCAGTAGATTCGAACTCACAGGATGAAACCCTGCCCTGTGCAGAAAGACTAATGCAAGGTCTCCATGGTCCTGCATTACCACTTCAGCCTTATTTTGAATGCTTGTGTGTTATGCAAATGATGCCTGGGACATGTGCAGACCTTCTGCACAGGAGTGACTCTCACTCAGGATATTCCAGTTGGCGCTGCTTCAGATGCATCACAGGGACATCTCACGGGGCAGCCATATACTTCTGTACAAGCTATACAAAATATACTCACTCCCACATCAACTACAAGCATCTAGGGCACTTTGTTTTGTTTTGGGGTTGGTTTCTTTGCCCCAGATGGAAACAAATACGTTGTATTAAGATTCAGTTTAGCCAGCAGCCCATATAAAAACAATAGAAAGAGAAATATTTGAGGGTTGTGGTGGTCGGGGTGTACGCACAGAAAATTAATGCCGTGACATATATTATGCGCTTAATCTTTTGTGGCAACTTTTTTACATTTGTAAGAGTTATGGATTTTAAAAGTCACAGCTAAGATTGCTTAATGAGCATTCACCACCCTGGAAGTGGAAGCAGGGCTGATGTGGTTTAGTCAGCTGTTAGCTTTATTGCCTCTCTTCTGTACTAAAAGTGACAAGTTGAACACATTATAGAGAGCTCAGATGTGTTATGTAGATGAAGCCTGCAGCAATATCTGCCTGCTCTCTATTATTTATGATGTCTATATAATACAATGGACTGAGATTTAAGCCATTGTGATGCAGTTTGTTTTCCAGGGTTCTAAAGTACAGCACATTTTACAGAGAATTGCATCTCTGTTACATATTAATCAAATCCATCTTACATGCAGCTCTTACACTGTAAACTAAAGGGAAAGAAAGATTAAAGCGCTTGGCTTTTCCTCAGCTGTCAAGGACTGGCAATAAAATAATAATAAGGGCTTCTAAATAATGTGTGTGTGACAGGCCTTTGCTCAGTTGTACAGTCCTTTATGGAGGTTAACTACAAAATAAGTTCCAGTGAGTGATTGGGAACAGGCAAGTGTGTAATACTGTAATGCCAACCCCTGCATAATTCTCTGCGAATTTCATTTGCAGAAATTCTCCCAATTTGATGAGGCAAAGTTGCTGCTGCTCCAGTCATTTTGCGGCGGCATGCAGTCATCAATGCCTTTGCCCAAGTTTACAAATCCCTGTCCTTTTGAACTTGCCTTCAGCTGTGGCCTATTAAAGCAGAAAACTAAACCCCAGCAACAAAAGTCAGGCTTTTTTATTATTATTATTCTGGAAGTCATGGGAAAGATATTTTACTGTGGAATATATAAAACACTGTCGAGGTCTGTGGTTTTGGATTTTTCTTTTTCATCATTATTTGGGGTTTTGAAGATCAAGATGTGGAATTTTTAACAAAAGCCTGAAATGCTGGAAGTTTTTAAGATGGGATGAACTGCAGAATTTATTGGATTTTTTTCCCCCCCACCAGCTTGTTCTACCAGGCAAGGCTTTTAAAAGTCCGTAAGTCTGTTCTGCTTTATTATCCCCTCAATAGTTAGACTCAAAGTGCCACGGCTTGCAGGTGGTCTGCCTGTTTCTCATCATACTATTCAGATGTTATTTGGAGGGTGATAAATGGACAGCAGGGAACCAGCATTTGCACCTGAGAAGAAGCCCCTAAGATCATCATGATTTGCCATGCTCTAAGCTAGCGGTGGGCAAAGGACTGGAAAACATAAGACTGGGGTTTTATTTCAGGTCTAGTGACCTTCTGGGTGACTGGATCAAGGTGCATCACTTCTCCTTCGGTCCATCTTTAAAGGAGGATAAGGACCAACCTTTACAAACACTGAAATCTACAGATGAAAAATGCGACACGCTTAATGCTAAGTATCCTTACTGTTAGGAATCATTCAAAGAAAACAGAGGACAACAAATCGTGTGTGCCATACACACGTATAAATACATACACGTACCAAAGTGCATGTATACATACACATATGCATACGTAAGGAAATTTTCCTTTGCACAGTACTGAGCTAAGTCAGCCTACAGAATCCTAGAAGGGGCTACAGGGTCACCTTAAAGAAGTTGTTACAAAATGTAAGTCTGGATTGAGAACATCAAAGGATTCCTTGGTGTGTAAAAAGCTGAAGCCTCGGCTGGCACAAAGGCCTATAAAGACAAACTGCCTGAGAAAAATATGAATCCAAATCAAGGTTTGTATTCTCAGCACACCCAAGCTTACAGGTGCCTGGATGAGGATTTTGGTTCAGGCTCATCTCTACAAGTCAGCAGCAGGGATGGAATTTAAAAGTGTTTTATAATTTGGGGACCAGTAACATCCACAGCTACTCAAGCTGAGATCCTGCAAGGACCCACAAATCTCTGATTTCAAGGCACAACTTGAATGCTGCAAGAATCAGGAAGAAAACCTGTCCTACTAATGCACATCACAGTGCAAACAGCTCTTACCCTTTCTCTCTGACACCCCTGCTTTTCTCAAGTCTCAGGTATTGGCCCAACGATCTAACACAGGGCGGCAATTGCAACGTTTGTTTTCAAAGAGCTGCCTAATACACTGCTGTGCATTCCCCTAAGGTCAGGGTGATATTTTGAGACTGCAGTTATATGAAGACACCATTTTCCAGTGTCTCCAATATCTCTTTTAGCATATCAAGTCTCGTTTGCTCAGACAATCTTGAGTGTTTTGGATTTTGGTTTCACAGCGGGTTTCTACACAGGGACTGCTTATGTGCTCAACGCTGCAACTCTTCAGGAGCTTAGAGGTCTTGCAGTTACCTAAGCATTAGTAGCCATGGCATTTGATTTTTTTTTAATTTTATATATATAGTTCATATTTATTAACTGGCCACCCCATCCCAATCTAAATAAATGCCTCTTGAAACTCCCAGGGGACCTGGTTTTGATTCATTCCCCAATAGCATCCATTCTGCTGTCAACCTGAGGCCACTGGTGTCAACAGATTTACTCGTGACCTAAGCTGCTGTTAGAAAAGCAGAATTGGGCATCCTTCAATTTAAGAACTGGTTTTACAATGGTGCCTTACATAGTACATAGTTATGTTTAGCAAATAATTTAACAACGATGAACGAAAATGCCTTGAGTCTACGAGCCTGATTCTTTCCTGTCTTGCCTTTGGTGAAGTTATTTAAGCAGTTGCAAAATAATTGGAAAAAAAGATCCTTTAAGCATTTTTCCTCCTGGTGCTGCTCCTCCTGCTAATGCCTGTTAGCCCACTGTGTTGCCGGCTACTTTGAAGTTTCTTTAAGCCCAGTAGGTCCCAGATTCCTGCGGCCAGGTAAGACCTTCAGCTGTATTTAAAAGAAATGTAAATTCCTGGCCCTCGCAGTTGCAAGGGAAACTTTTGAAAATATGAACCCTAAAAGAGGCTCAAAACCCAAAAGGTAAACAGAGAGAGAACAAAATGTGTTATTTTAAAGTCTCACGATAACAGACTAAAACTTAGGACTTTTGACCTCGTACAATTGGCAATTCAAAGCTTGTTCCTTCAATCAGTCGGAGCCTTCTTGAAACCTCATCATTTCATCTCTGTTTGACCATCCCCCACTATCCGTTTTTTGGGGGGAAAAAAGTCTACTTTAAGGAATAGCTGCTAAGGAGGCCTTTTTCTTGTGATTCTGGGTGGACTGTGGAGAGGCAGGGAGCAAACGGGAACTTCTCGGAAGTCGATCTAAACTGTGGGCACCGAAGAAGACTGTCCCTTTTAAATTAGCAGCTTTTAAAAGCACTGCCACCAAAACTGGGGAGAATCCTGAAAGTCAGTGTAGTGTCGGGGAGGCTAAGGGTGCTATCCAAGTCTAAGGGGGGTATCTGTAGGGCAGAAGCACTATTTAAAAAAACAGAATTAAAAGTGGCTGCATAAAGCACTGGCCTAGCTTCCTCTGCCTCGCTCCACAAGGAAAGTGGCGGCTCTGCTACCCGATGCTGGAAGAGATCGTTTCTCAGGCAATGGGAAATGAGCTGGGGAAACATGAGCTCAAACCTCCTGTGGTTTATACGGCTGCTCCAGGGAAAAGAGAGAGACTGTGAAGGCAGGCCTTTCAATTCTCTTTTACCTCGTCTGGAAAAGCCAATACAGTACTCCATTCAGTAGGGGATTTACCACAAGGTTTGGAGAGGCCTAAGGGTTAGACAGGAATCTTGCCCTGACTCAACGCACTTACAACCCCTTACGTTGATGGGCACCAGTAGTGCAAAGAGCCAATATCACAGTCTACTGAGAACAGAGCTGTAAGTCACTCTGCAGGTTTGCTGAAGGAGTCTGGGAGCAGCTGAATCCCTTTACTCCCTCAATAACACATTGAGATGAGCACATTTATTTTCCTGTTGAAGCTGCTCGCAGAATAAATGTGCATCCCATCCAAAGAGAGATTACTATGGCAGCAGATGCATGCTATATTGCAAACAGTAAACTTATGGCGCCCTAATCCAATACAACACAATTTAGTTTCATACAAATCCATCACAGAGGTATCACAAAATGCTTTAGAGCAGTAGGAAGAGAGAGTTGTGCTTCGTGGCTGTAGTACTAGACAGTCAGGACTCCTGGGGTCCTTTTCTGACTCCACTGCTGGCGGCGTGCAAGTCTCTTATTCACTTTGTGACTCAGCTTGTCCACCTGGAGGCTTATCCATTCATCTGGTCCGTGAAGCTTAAGTCATGTTGGCAAAGTGCCGCGGACAGACAGTGCTATCGATACAGAAAAAATACTTTGCTGAAGAAAACTGGGGTCGGTGACCCCCTTCTGGGACAAACCACTATGGCAAGGCAGCAAGCTCAAGACACCAGTGTAAAGAAGCAGCTGAAACATAGCAGCAAGAAAACTCCGAATTCATGTAGGTTAGTGCCGGCAAGGTGAAAAGGGCAGGCTGGGGCAGCGGGGGGAAAGGGCAGTAGTTTGGCATTCAGTGCTGGACCCAGGGAAAAGCAAAGGAGCAGGCTTTACGGGGACATCTGAAGAAAGGAAGTGGCTCAGGAGGAGACGAGGGAGAGAGTTCCAGTTAAATGGGCCAGCACAAGCAAAAGATCAGCCCCCAGCTGTGGCGCATTTTGAGAGGAGGACAAAGGCAAGGCCAGGGCTGGATGAGCATCAGGAGCAGGCAGGGGCATGGGCAGGCGAGGAGGTCAGAGAGGCGGGATGCAGCCAGTCCGCAAGGAACGCGGCCGGCTAGAAGGGCACGTTTGCATTTTCACTTGGAGGTGAATAGTAAATGGACAAGTGGACTTGACTAGAAACATGAGGCTTCGGTTTCCTGTTTCTGTGTTGTCATCCTTTGCTTTAAATCCTCCAATACTTAGCACGTTGCCATCCCCAGGTTGGTTAATCCTCCTTTAAATAGTCAGCAGCCCAAGGCTATGTCTTGTGCTGATTATTCAAGAGCCATTATGATATCAGTGAATGACTCTGATTGCATTTAGTTCAAGTATGTAATATATTTTGAATTCAACTTACCCCAGCTCCCCCCCTTCTCCCCCAAAGTCTAACAGATCATTTAAAACAGAGCGGGTCACATCCTGAGCTGTAGGTACTAACCATATAATTTCCTACTCTCCTAGGGACTTTAAATCCTGCAACTGCTGACCTGCCAGCAGGAGAGATGACCTCACATTTGTCCTGCTTATCATTGGCTAATAACCATTAGGGACAATGGCAAGAGCTCACACCTGCTGCCCAGTAGGAGTGCAGATCAGGCCCGGCAGGAGGCAGAAGCTGGAAATCTCCTCCCCTTTTCATTACAGGCCTTTGTCACTCGCCCGCACACAAAAACCGACTCAGGGGGATCCTTAAAGCATTAAACTTAAGTGACAAAGTGTGTCCTACCCCCTAGCAAGTTAGCAAACATTGGTGAGGGTTTACACATTGTTGTCAAGCATCAATATTGATTAAAAGACATTTATGTCCCTCTGTCCCAGAAGGTGTGCAGATACTGAAGCACACAGACACACAAGACACGAGGGTATTTACAACACAACCACAAAAAAAACAGTGCTGCAGCCTTTGTACCTGTACAGGCCGTTATCTAGCAGGCGCCCTCCCCGCAGCATCTTAGATGCGGGTAGCGGGAATTTTCAAAGGGCATCATAGGCTCAGTCTACGCCCGGGCTTCCCGTAAAATAGCACCCTACTGCAGACACGACGTAAGCCTGCCTGCCTGGTATATTTTCTATCACCCATCTCCATTAACACGGGATTTTAAGGAAAATGCTGGGGCAAAGAAGGCCACAAGATAAGAAGGGCTTAAATGAGCTATTTTCCCAAATATTTTGTTGGTCGAAGAGAAGATATCACATTTACCCAAAGAACCTTGTCTGCCTTAGGTGAGCTGTGGTACTTTCCAAATACGCTAGAAAAAAACCTCTTTGTGGTAGAGACCTTCGCTTACTGCTGCTAAGGCTGATTAAATAAAGATGCCTCTGCCACGGTAAACTGTGGCAAATTAAGTGCATTGTAATGGAGAGTCCAGCCCTTGGTGCCTGCAACACAGCTACTCTCCGAAGTATCCTTAGCAGTACCTGTCCTTTAAACACTGCCAGTGATCAATACATCCTTAATAATAACTGCTTCTGCCACAGTCCCAGCCCTACCATCCGGGCCAGCAGGTACGTACAAGCGCGGCTCCGCCGTAAGATCCTTGGGTTGGCGTAAATCCGCGCGTGTCAATGAAGCTCTGCCCATTTGCATCAGCTGAGAATCTGGCCCTAAGTGTATATATTTGTTACGCCGGGCCACCGTAAGTCTCTGCCTTGCACTTCTCAGAGGCAGCAGCAGCCCAGCCCCACGCTGCAGTGAAGTATTAACTCATACTGAACACAGTTTGTCTCCGAGGACCCTCTTGGCCCCTTCGTCATCCTGTGCTGACATTTTAATCGCGCTTTTGTGGGAGCCGGCTGGCAGTTTGTCATCAGGAATGGCGCGGCGAGGGGCCAGAGCGGGCTGCTAGCTGTGGCGGCTGCCGAGGGAAGCAGCCCATTCTGACAGACTGAGCAATAATCTGAACTTACTGCGCTGAGCCTGTGGGACACCAGCCGGGCCGCTTTATCTTCTTCATTAAAGTGCGCTCAAAAAAAAAATCCATTTTCCTTTAAAGTCTCAGGAACAGATGGAGTAAAATTAATTGCGCCATTAAGTCCCGATAGACAATACCAGAGTGGTTTTCTTTCAACAGTGCATGTGTGTTACAAAGTGCTCTTCGTAAAAGGCAATTACTGCAACATTTGCCATAAAATAAAGGTTGCTTTAATGGGCAATAAACACAGGCTTCAAATTTTGTATGAAATGGGTCTCCAAAGGGCGCTGTTATAGGCAGCTCAAAGGCACAACTGACTTTAGTATTTCTGCTCTGGCTCCAGCTCAGCTAGTTCGGAGAACAATGATTTCCACCCTTGGATATTTTCTGATAGAATTATGTATGCGATGTTAGCTCATCGCTGGGCCTTTCAATCCAGTTTTTTCTGGTCAGGAAACAGCGGCGAAGGGAGACTCCAGCAGCTGGTCTGCTGGCTGCCATCAATCGCTTAAAAAAGACGGTACGACAGAGGCATATGGAGAGTGGCCAGGAAGAAAAGGTAGGTCCTAGGGCCAGCTCGCTTGAGGGGAGGCTCTTTCCCCAAGCAGAAAACAACAGGGTCTGATTTCCTGACATCATCTCCTTGCTAGTTAGAAGCATTATAGGCTCTGTATGGCACAGGATTCAATATTATTTCTTATGTTTCTTTCTAAACTAATGGATGTTAAAGCTCCCAGCAAAATGGACATGACATCCAGGCATATACCAGTGTGCAAAGAGGATATAGCGGTCTTTGTGGGCAGCATTTTCAGAAGGGTATTTCTACACTCTGCAAAGGACTAAATAAAAACCCACCACAAAACAACCCTCAAGGACGCTGTGAGACAGCAGTCAGTCACCAAAATAAAGTCTATTCAGTGTCCTAACCCGAAACAAATGACAAATGCACACCAAGCGACATGCGCCAAGTGGTACAGCCATTGTACTTCTGCATCCGTGGACAACTCCAGTTTCTTTCCCCCCTGCCCGCAGGCTTCAAATCCATAGTTTGCACACATTTTTTAAGCCTTGAATACCTGTCATGAATTTTCAAACCGCCCCTACACAACATCTATACACCTTCTCTTTAAAATGGCAACTCTCTCCTCAAACAAGTCTAAACAGTATGTTACTAATCTGTCAAAAATCCTCCCCCTTGAGTTGTGTATGCAAGCAAAATTTTGCATTAATCTACTGTATGCCTGAGCGTACATAAGGCACACAAACACACACATATCCACACACACAGGTGTAAGAAAACAGCTTCTGTCTGATCCAAACTTGTTCAGATTCATTTGAAGAGGAGAGAAAATCATTTCAACTCATTGTATTTCCACATTCCAGTAATTACAAAGCAAGCATGACATATAAATGATCCATTAATTGAAATATGGGCTCCATGATTGCCAATATTTATAGTATAAATCCATATTTAATTAAATAAAGCCAATACTAACACATTTCAAAGGGAAACTGAAGCATTTGTATTTAACCACGTCGTTTTTTCCAGACGTGCTCTTTTCGCTATACCAGGGTGTAAGTCTATCATGGTGCATCGGTAAAGCAGGGGGTATGTTCGTAGGTCTACAAACCACCTTGAGATATATACCATTAAATGATCTCTGTTTGTAAGGCTACCTCAGATCACTGGCTACTGTACACCATTGATTCTTTGTGGTTCAACATCAGTCAATGCCTCTGACCGAGCAACATTAATCACCCACCTAATTGCCTTGATCACCTTTTGTATAACTAAGAAATCACAAAACACTGGAGGTGTCTGAATCTTACAGATTACCTTCAGAGGTGTGATAGTAAGGAAGTAATTGTATTTTCCCCGGATGCTAATGATCCAGGATCCAAAAGTAGCGAGATCTAGGCGAGGGCTCTGGAGAACAAAGAGCATTGCTGCTGCATCTCAGTATTCACTGGTATGGCACAATGACCAGTCACAACCCTGGAAGTCAACAATACTGGAGACAGAACAAAGCCCAGCAAAATCATATAAGTTTAATATCTTTCAGTGCAGGATTTGCGCCTTGCAGCATATTTTTCTATAGCTTTTACTGGCTTGGTTTTTAAATGTCCCACGGCCCTGCGCGCCACGAGTTTAACATGAATTCCACTGCTGAACCAGACTTCGCCATAAGAAAGGTCTTCTCGTTATCGAGACTGCCCTTCCCCCTTTTCAAAATGATCCCATTTCTCCCTGTTAGGCTCCTCATAGCACTATAAATAATCCTCCCCTCGCCTTGGTGTTTATAAACTTTAAATATAGTAGACCATTTCCCATCTCCATTAGTCATCTGCTCACAACATTACCCGCACTTATCCCTTGCCAAATGAGCAGCAGGGAGTGCAAGACTGCTGTGCTCCAGTACAAGTGTTAGCGGGGTATATGGACACGGGAAAGCAAGGTGAAACATTAGGCACCATCTGCAAGGAGTAGGAATAAATCACAACCTCCCTATGTGCCTGAAAGTTCATTCTCAAGCATGCAGACGGTAGAGAGGAGTGGTCCAGGCAGACAGAGGGCATGTCTGAAGAGTCTTTGGTTTATACCAAAGAAGTCTCCAGCAAACTGATGACACCCTCAAGTGTCGCCGAGGTCAAAGGCAGCTCCCTGGTCACCGAGCAGTGCTTTCATTAATACAGGATCGGTTCTTGCTAAGCTCCATGTCCTTACATTTCATACAGGCACTGGCCAGATTGAAGTCCCTAATCTCTCTGAATGCGAGTCACTCTTTTTCTGAGTCAAAAGTATTTAACACCCACTTGATGCTGCCCTCCCAGTGAAGACCACAGTAAAATCCCCATGGCAATTGTGGTTATAACCTTTCTGGAGCTAACCCTTTAACAAGTTTAGACTATGGCAAATGCCAACGTGTGGCATACAATGGGGTCAATAAGATTGTCAAGCCATAGCTAAAGTGGTATGAAGTAGCAACCCTGTGCTGGCTACAACATGGAGCTCCTCTGCTCTAGCATGAGTTTTAGGTGGCATTGTGCCTCTCACCGTCCTCAGGTCATGACTACTACTTTAAAAAAAAAAAAAAAAAGAGGGCAAACTCCCCAGTATTTCCCCACTGAATCTCTCTCCCCGGTATTTCTCTACTACAGCATTTTCTTGATACCCTGGCTCCCCTCCACCGGTTCCCATGCAAGACGGAAAAGTTCTGCTTTGAGGCAAAGTCCCTAATACTAGACACCATGCGCCTCATTCTGCCAACTCTATTGTTCCTTCCAGGTTTGTCACATGAGATCAGTAGCCTCCTATAAAGTTGAATATCGATTCTTTCCCCCCGTAAATCCTCTTTCTAATGGCTCCTCTATCTCAAGAGCTAACAGACTCCTCCATACAAGTTGCATGAAATAAACAAGATGCTAAGAGCTTTCAGAGAGCTCAAGAGCTATTGCTCATACCAATTAACAATAAAGGGCAATAATTTCCAACTCTACAATAAAAGGCTGCACAGGAGAGCAAAGTGCCTCTTGCACTTTCATATAAACACACTGTGCCCTTTTACAGCAGACAACTATTATTATAAGCATTGTACTGTTTGGAAAACTGAGGCCCAGTAAGAATTAAGTGAGTTGCTACAGTGACCAGACCAGACTGGAAATTAGGTGAGAACCCAAAATAGATCAATGACTTTTACCCACAGCCACTGAGCTTACTGCGGGGGGCTGCGCTTACCTGGCATAACTAACATTTGGGTTGGACTTTTAAGTGAAACAAGTGTTTCAATCAGTAGCTGCTCCCATCAGGATACTCCTTCTATTCCTACAAGATGGATGTTGTCAATGCCCTGAGTCCCCAGAGGCTCCCGCAATATTTTTGAGCAACGAGCTGAGATGATAAAGATAAGCAGGTGAGAACGATTCCTACCAAAACATGGCATCCTCCACGCTCCTCGCCACAATATGTTTAGATTTAGAAGCTGGCTAACAAGGTGGAAAAGGAGCGATGCGTGCACACTCACGCACATACAAACACATACACTAAAGTAAAAAAGCAGCTCGCTCTGTCAAATTCCCCATACTCCAGACATTTTGCTGTTGTGCAATGTTGAATTCGCTGCTGCCTTGTTCTTTATCCCTCTGAACTAATGATTATGGAAAGGTCAAAATAGACTACCACACACACACACTTTTTATACACACACACACACACACACTTTATATACACATATATATACACACACACTTTATATACACATGCACACACTTTATATATACACACACACACATATACATACACAAACACTTTATACATATATACACACACACTTTATATATACACACACATACACACACACGTACACACACTTTATATACACACACACGTACACACACTTTATATACACACACACACACTTTATATATACACACACACACATATACATACACAAACACTTTATACATATATACACACACATACTTTATATACACACACGTACACACACTTTATATATACACACACATACACACACACGTACACACACTTTATATACACACACACATACACACGTACACACACTTTATATA
>JAGPOW010002118.1:7038158-7055551 GCA_030014935.1 Caiman crocodilus | reverse complement strand
ACACACACACACACACACTTTACATATGCATTATATACACACACACATTATGTATATATATAATATATACACACGCACACATTATATAATACAGACGCACACTTTCTTTTATATATATTTGTTAATATTGAAATGTTAATTGAAATAGCTGTTGTTAATATTGAAATCTTTCCAATTTACTAAAACATTTCACTGTTATAATTACATATCTTCCTTCCCTAGAGTTTCCAGCCATTGGCTTTCATTATGTACAAAGCAGAAGAAAGAAAGCGGAAAAAAGAGTCCATGACTCGAGCTACTTCAAAACAGAGCTTCCCGATGCATTGGACGCTGCCTCATATTCAAGATCACAAGTATGGAGAGAAAGTCGGCTCCCACAGGCCCCTTTAAACAATTGCCAAGCGGGGGAAAAGAAAAGGTAAAGAGGATGCAAAAAGAGGCAGCCTGCTGGTAGCAAGGGGTTAACCGCGTAGCCCATTAGAAATGTCCTTCAGTTCGGTGTCTGTTTTTCCTTACAGAGCATTAAGCTCAGTGGGGCCGTCAGAAACCCCTGTGGTGCCCCCATTAAAAAAGATCAAGTCACACATGTCAATACCACAGCTTCATCCATACTGTAATTTGTTTGACAGCAGCTAATGCTGTTGGTAGTGACCAGGGAAGACTGTTCTCTCTTTTTAAAAGGGAGGCCCAAATCCCTTTAATTATTTTGTGGCCAGACAAACTGCTTAACAATATAAAGATGCAATAAGCTTTTCTCCCATTCCTCTCCTCCCACTGGAAACAGGATAAAACCCAGCACACCACATTATAATCCTAGTAAATACACTGCCAACGCACTCACAAAATGCTGGGTTGCAGTCAAAGCATCTTTCTTTTTTGCCTTCTTTTTTTTAATGCCAAAGGCATTAAAAGAGATGAAAACCACTCCATAGAGCTAGGTGAAATGTTAATCCATTGGCCTTACTTTGCTGGGAAACCAGGGTCTGAATGGGGCCCAAGGCATATATGAAATGAGTTTAGTGATCTCAGTTTAATTCTTAATAGGCCACAACAGGCATTGCAGATACGAAAGATACAATATTAGGAAATCAAACCCTTTCAGAATTGTTTTTTCCTTTTGGCTAACGAGGGTCAGGAGAGAATTAACATAGAAACTGAAACACCAAGCAAACTTAAAGTGCTATCAGGTTATAGGGAGAGGAAGCCAGTGGAAACGGGGCTTGCTTATGCCATGGTTGAATTAATTCTGCAGTGTAGCAAATATGATAGGGCCCAGGGCTGCAGATGCTTTGGGCCTGACCCAAAATCAATGGGAAACGTTGAGCGAGTCCATGTTACCAAGCACAGTGCTTTCTATTGTGAATAGTCCCACTGGAGGACTATTATTGACAATAAATATTTTCAGGGTCAATCTGTTATCCTACTATTTTTGTGTTTGCCCTATACATCTCCAAATACACTGAGATTGGGGAAACAAAGCAATAACCCAGTCTTTTAACTAGGATCATACTTAGAAAAACAGTGCTAAATATGCTAGCCCAAAAGGGGCGGGGGGGGTTTCCTTCCTGTTTACAGAAAAATGTTAATTCCTTTCAAAGTTTTCTCATCTTCGCTCACTGAGGCAGATAGATTTACTGGGGTATCCCAGGTGGAAAGTCAAACCTTTTAAATAGAGATATTTTGCAAACCTTAAGTGTCAGTGCTGAGAAAAATCAATTTTGCTTTGTGGGAGGGTGAGATCTCATTTTTTTTGAGTTTCAAAAATCAAAAAACCCCCACAAGAAGGCACTGAGAGAGGAGCAGCAGAAGCCAGGAAATAAACCACAGCAAAACAATGGTCCAGTCAGATTTAACCAGAGTCAAATATGTTAAGGTGCAACACAAGAGGTCAAGGGTCGAACTCCTTAGAGACTCAGCCCTGTCGAGATGCCTGGGCTAAATCTTAGACCCACTGGACCCTCCATTACATCTCCTCCATTCTCCATTACATGTCCTGGTATATTTACTTCCACCAGTACAAATGGAAAATGCTATTATATCAGAGTGGGGGCGTTTTATATCACACAAGGTGCAAGGCAGCAGACGATCAGCCCCACTGCCTCCAGTAGGAGTTACGTGCATCAGGATCTGATCCAGAACGTGCATAGGTTCTCTGGATTTGTTCCTCCTACCCCTATCTCAATGTGATCTTACTGCTGGCATTTTCTCATACGCTGCTTGTCAGGAGCTAGTCTGATGACTTCTCAGCAGACTTAAACAACCTGAGGGCTACAGTCTTGTTTCCTCCTCATGTCAAAGGCAACTTTGTCATTACCATCAGTGAGAACACGATCAGCTGCTTACTATTTTCAGTGAAGCATTTTTGTTTAGGAAGTACAGATGGGTCTTATTCAACACTGCTCTGGGGCACCAGTGACACATTATCCACCCCCCACAGAGGGTGCTACAGGGAACCCCTCCATCCTCGCTTCATGAACCACGCAGGAGGTGCAAGGGCTGTCGATGAAATGGACCTGGGATGGAGGCACAGCGGAGCGAGGATGGAGGAGATGGAGGCCTGGGTGACTCAAACCTGTGCAACACCTTGATGTTCAGCAGAAATGTTTCTTAAGACAGCCCTCGGGGCTGATCTGACTCGAGACTGGACCGGCTACTGCTCCTCCATCCTTAGGCTGATCTCTGCACCTTCAGAGATGGCTCTGGCCTCACAAACCTACAGCAAATCCCTGCACAGTACAGAGCTCCAACTGTACTGTATAGACTCTGGTTTTGTATCTAACAAGCAACTGATAGACTTCAGCTTGATTCTTGACGTAGGAAAATGAAGTCATGAGTCCATGGGTCATGAATGGTAACGAGATGCTGATGAGCTGGTCCATTTGAACATAATGATACTTTGAACACGCCTATCTGTAAACGAGCATGGAAGAATTACTCATTATCAGATAGGTAAGAGGGATACATCAGCAATGTTACAGATTGGGAAACCAAGGCAGAGAAGACATCCTAGTTGTTCTAGGACACAGAGGAAATCAATGTAGAGCCAGGATCACTACTTAGATGAAGCTGACTAGCTTCCTGGCACTCTCTAGTCATGCTTCCTCTCTTTGTTTCCACAAAGAAAGCTATCTACCTACCCATTTGCTATCCAGTCTGTCCACTACAACATTTTTCCTGACTTGATAGAAGCTATAAATGCCTTCATAGATGCAATACAGTTCCTAAATCTTAGGTTATTTATTTGGGTCAATTAACTAACACCCCCCCACACACACTTATTTTAGGTTTCGACAATAAGAGCAACAAAGTGAACAATAGTGCAACAGCACTAAGTCGATCGGGATAACACAAGAGTCCTTGTATCAGATGCATCTGCAGAGGTTTATAGGAACGGTACCGCATAGAGACCACCCTCCCTAAATTCTGCCGTGTACAGGAAATATGCTCTTCTTTTAGCAGGTAACAGCTACTGCGCACACACATACGTATGTGTGCAAGTGTGGGTACATATATATATATATATATATATATACACACACACACACACACGCGCGCGCGCGCATGCACTGAAAGATAACAGCATTTTTGACTTGCTGGTCCGATAAATGTTTAAGATGATGCTTATGATTAGACAGTAAAGAATTACATTTGGCAGTGCAGGCTACACAATGGGCTTCATTATCGCTCAATCTATGACTTCAACAAGGGAATGGGAATAATCTAAAAGTTTACCCAACAAATTACAGGAGTACCTGGCAATGCATTTCCACCGCAAACTGGCTTGAGCAAGCATCTAAAAGAGAACTGCTGCACCGAATAAGCTACAGGCTTGACTCCTGCCACTGCTGGTTACAGAGAAAATTGCCAGCGTAGTACTGGAAGTGAGTTTGTTCAACCTTGACATGTCAGCCGGACTTGCTGTTTCCCTGGGGGTGTTGATGTAAGAACAGATTACCGGTTCAGTTCAGTTACACTGGCATGGTCTCAGAAGGGAGAAAGCTTGCAATGGAGCTTTACTCCAAATGGACAGTGATACAGCAGCACCTGAATAAATGGTTAGAGACTAAAGAGGTCTTCTGCCTAGCTATTTACCTAGCCGACGTTTTTCTGCAAAAAAAACATTACTATGGAATCTAAGGGCTACACTGAGTATTGGAAAATGCAGTCCCAAGTACATTTCAGACTGGATGCTGCTCTTTATCTCTTTTAGACTTCAAGGGTTTTTAAATCCTCTCTCTCATTTTTTCCCATTAGGACTTCCCAGGACAGTGTTTATGCATCGATAAGACATAACATTTCTTTAACTAAAGACCAAGCTCTGCATTTAACAAAGGTGCAATGTACCTTCAGCGTGCACTCTTGTACCTTATGGGCTCAAAGTACCGTACTCAGCTATGAGTTTTCTCAAAATTAATTTGTGTAACAGATCATACAAGAAATAGCACTTCAATATGCTTGAAAGACTCCTATAAGCGTATGGGGGCTGCCTGCCCCTCTCTCTTGGAGCAGTATAAGTGAGGCATCCTTCCACTGACACCAGTTGAGTTTCATCAGTTTAAAAATGGTGTAAGGTGGAAGAGAATCAGGCCCTGGGAAACAGGTCCCATGAGAAACCTCCATTTTTCTCAGCTCCAGCTCAGGAGCTTGTGAACCTATAGTCGCTGCAGCTGCCACATCACAATGAGTTGCCATGGAGATAATTGCAATGTCGTAACTAAAGGCTAATGTCAGTACCAGATTTCTCAAGGAAGGAAATCATTGGACTGTTATTTTTAATGTATCCAAAAATTATTGCAACTTCTCTATATCATGGTTTAAAAAAAAAATCAAAATGGCGATTAGCATTTGAGAGTGCCACAGCACGATTTCATTGTCCGTGGCGTAAGTTTTGATTGTGAATATCTATCAATAACTCCACAGGCAGCTACAGGGAACCAGGGGGACACGTACATAAAGCAAGATACAAACACATGCTGTGCAATGACTTGGTCTACTTAAAATATTAACCAAGCTAGAAATGCTACGCTGTGTTCCCTGGGCAGCTAGTAGGCCGGTCTCCGATAACAATGCCTGTACACGCCAAAAGGGAACTTTCAAACATCTCATGGCTTAATCCATAATGCTGTCTTTCACTTGCATTTGAACTGATCTACTTTGAAATCTAAAGCGAAGTATCAATCCTGCGTACAGCGGACTGCTATGCCTTAGGCATACTCCTCAAATCAGGGATACTCCAGATGAATGAAGCAATGTGACTGCCCGCAGGACAGGACAGGCCTGACGGGTGAAAAACCGTGCTAAATTGTAAGTGCTGGAGGGCAGGGGCCACCTTTGCTCTCGAGTGTCCAGTGCACCTATGGCACTGCCCACAACTGTAAAAGCATCACTATCAAGATCAAGCAAATCATTGCGCTCGCTGTGCTGCCTCGTTCAGCACGCGGCATTCAAAATGAAACAGAAAGAGCTAAATCAACCCGTGTCCTTCAAAATGCAATAAATAAATAATTAAATAAATGGAATAAAATCAAAATGTGCATTTTAATCTGCTCTCATTAGTGGCGTTCCGTAGTTGCTGAGAAAGTGATGCAATTTAGGCTGATTACCAAGAAAAGCGCCGGCAGCAAGGTGCGTTAGCCTGTGGTAGTCTCCCTTACGGAATGGGTGGAAGTCGCATCGCTTGGGACTCTTACTAATAGACTGGACAAGGCATTAGAAAACGTACCGTAGAAAATAATCCTGCAACGGCAAGGAAATGAACTGCATGATCTAATAGCTCTTTCCCACCTCCAAGTTTTACGATTCACTGATTCAATCTAAATGGCTCTCATGGTCCACTTGTTAGTTTAGTAGCTAATGCAGAGGTAGTGCTCACTGTGACCCTGCTAAACAGCCCACCGACACCTTACGACATTTTTTCTTTAGAGACAATTCTGCAGATGCAGCGCGCTTTGGGGACTTCTTCATTCCCCCCACAATCTTCTTTTACCAGTAGGGCTGTTTGGTCTTTGGATGTGCAGGAGGTCATCTGCTCTTGCTGCTCATTTCCAACCCGTATTCCTCCAACCACCCCCAGTGACAACTAATTGTCACGTCACAAATCAAGCAAATGGACTTCAGCGAGGCAGCAAAGACCCTGCGCCTCCAGGAACAATGGCAACGAGAGGAAAAAACCCATGAGAGCAAGAGAGAGCATGCCAGAGACATGCCAAAGACCTGCAATGAACAGACAGATCTGGTAGCATATTTTCTAACTAAAAAATGTTGACCCAAATTCCCATTTGCGAAGCAAGAGAGTCCAAAAGCGTTAGCCATTTGGTTCCCTTTCTGACCAGCCCTCCGCAGAGGTCATTCAATTAATGCCCCGTCACATGGAAATCTCTTGCTCTCCGTCCCCTGGGCTGAACTCGATGGCACGGGCAGAGGGCCATTTTCAAGAGCAGGGTCGTCTGTCTTTGAAACCTGACCTTTCTTCAAATCCATTACTGCCAGAATCAGGGTAGCTCGTACTCCGCAAAAGGAGCCGACTTATTCAGACATTTTAAACGACGGGGAACTTATCCTGGGCATAACCTGCGATAGCCAGCATATGCATTCATAGAATGGACTGCTGTACAAGCTGGATCGGGCCTTAAATAAGCAAGAAAGGCTCTCCATCGGTTTCTGTGAAGTACTGGTTGCTCGTCACAAAAGCCAATCCTTCCTTGCAATTACCACAGTATCTCTTTGTCTCACATGGAGTCCCTAAAGGGAAAATGAAAATGTTCAGAGAAGATACAAATTACAGAGCATAACCACATGACCAAACAAGCAGGCCCTGAAATGTAAGGGTAAATTACCAACAAATAATCCAAGGGTTTCCATAATTCAAGAGGAACCTCAGGAAATTCCTTGATGCACAGCCAGGTTTTAAAAAGAAAAAGGCTCTGTTTATAGCAATCAGCTTTGTTTGACTTTTCTTCCCCACAAATATGCTCCATTATCCTTTCACCATCCTCTCAACTCCCTCTCAGTCATCTTTCAGTATCCCCTTTTAGACGGGCAGTAATTCAGATTCTCCTGATGGATCACTTCATCTGCTTGTTGAGCTTTCCAGGCTATGACCTCTTTAAAATGTGTTAATTTTTACAATAATGTGCGCGTGTGTACACACGAGAGAACAATTTTCCAATGTGCAATTAACCTCTACAACCTATCGCCACAGCATATTGCCAACATGCACTGCATATTCGCTGGATTTGAACAAAGATTAGTTTCCTTTATTGTTCTTAAGAACGTGCATAGTCCCATCGCGGTAGTATCTGAGTGTCCAAATTTTTATGTACTTATCCTCACACTCCCCCTGTTAAGTGCATAGTTACTATGTACACTATTATACCCATTTCACAGATGGAGAACCGAGTCCCCACACTTTATTGTGCATATTACCTTTAAGGATCTGGGACTGAGACGTACCTGAATCACACGGGAACCCAGAAGCAAAGCAGAAGTTGAACACAGGATTCCCTTGACCAAAACTAAGGCCCCAGTCCCTAGAAAGGAGTGTCCTTAAATCCCTTCCACAGGTAAGGAGAACATCCATTGTTAACTTAGGACACAATTGCAAAAGTCCTGTTAACAATCTTCTGTCATTAACTATTGCCTGCAGTGTGACACTGCGTAGAAACCACAACCCAGATCAGGGCCCCATCGGGCTAGGAACTAATCACACCCAAAGTCAAAGAAGATCTTGCTCCGAGACGCTTCCAATGCAAACAACAGGCAGAGGGAAAGTCTGTTGTGATGAGGCCTGTCAAAGCTAATCGCTGCCCCACATCTTCACGGTTGCCTTGCCCCCTCTTCGTTCTTGGTTGAACCCCTGAAAGGGCAGTCATTAAACCCCCCGCCGGCTCTCATCCAAGCTCGTGCAATCCCTGGCCTGTGTGAAAGAAGCTGCTTCGTATTCCACCAGGTTGCTACATAGCAAATCCACCCAGCACTACCTCGATGATTACCTTTTTAAATTGTGCGAGGCTGCCACAAAATATAAAGTGACAATAATGTCATTTTAATGTTATTCTTTTAAACAATCCGCATCCCGTGTCACATCAAATATCGACTTCCCCTGTAGAGCCAGACCTAGAAAAGGGATAATGCATTTTTTCAGGAAGGGGGAAAAAATCATGCCTCTCCAACCTTTTTTCCTCCTGCTACTCAGGCGCTTGTCTTTAATGAGCAGCTCCAAATGACAGCTTTAATCACTGCCTCTGGCCACTGAAAGAGGCCGCTAATGATAGGAAAGAACAGAGGACCATTTGCATCAATCAGCTCTAGTCTAAATCACTTTTTATGATAATGCACCGAAGCGAAGAAGAACGTCTCTGATGTCTCCTGCATGATGATGTACCACAGTGCTGTCTCCTCATCTCAGACCTCCACATAAATCTCTTAAAGATGCACACACACCCCACCCTGTGCTGCCAGCACTGGCCCTCATTTTCTACACCATTAATGATCTACCACCAGGGTAGAGTCAGGAGAGGTTAAGCAATCAGTTCATTCAGATCTGGCGTTCTGTGGGGAATGCCCACTGCTTTAAAAAAAAAAAAAGGAACAGAAAAAAAAAAAGAAGAAAGAAACACAGAGACAATGCCTGATCCGTCAAACGAATATCATTTCGGATCGGCACAGTTTCAGCTTGCAGCCGATTAATATCAGGAAATGAGAGAGGGAAAAGAGTGGACCAAATGCCAAAAGGCACCGTGTGCTCAGTGCATTGCAGGATTGTGCCTCTTCTGCTTAATAAATTAAAAGGCTCCCGAGTCTGCAACCCTTTATTTAGGCAAGTACTTAATATTTACAAGAGTTCCTTCAATGCGACTGATAACAACAGGACTGGGCACTACCAGAAGAAAGATTTAGAGGGTCAGGTTCCAGTTCAGCAAGACTAAAAAGCCTGATACTGCAAAGGACAGTGCTGCAGTTAGGGCACCAGACTCTAAGTCAGGGACAGGCAATTATTTTGGGCAGAGGGCCGCTTACTGAGTTTTGGCAAGCCATCGAGGGCAACATTACAGGCAGCCAAGGGCAGATAAATATCAATTTTCTAATTTTTAGGGGTCCTGCGGGCCGGATGGAATGGCCTGGCAGGCCACATCTGGCCCGTGGACCACATTTTGCCCACCCCTGCTCTAAGTCAATCTCTGGGTTCCTCCCTGCCTCTGATTCAGACCCTGTGACCACAGGCACGTCACTTAATGTCTGTGACTCAGCTCCCCGTCAGTAAACCCATTGGTAAAATGGGGCCACACAAACACTGTTTTTAGCTATGGTGTCTATTTCTAGTTTAAATGCTGTGGGCCAAAGACTCTCCTTCTATGCATATGTACAGAACAAGGGACTCGGATATCCACAGAGGCCCCTAGGTCCTCCTGTAATAATCCAGAAGCACTGCACATTGAAGAATTCAGCCCAGAACTAACCAGAAGGCATCCACCATTGACATACCAAGGCTGCCACCAGGCGCCCCAAATCCCAGTGACACAACATGAATTGGGTACCTAACTGCTTTAGGTTCCCTTGAAAATCTCAGTCAATCTGCAAGGACCTACAACTATGTGTACTCCAATATTTCCATGCAATCATGTGGCACAAAAACCATTCATGTGAGTCTGGGTGTTCAAAGTAGCTTGTTAGGCCTCCGACTGGGCCATGCGTTGACGTAACCTCATTTTTGTCAGAGAACTCATAGATGCAACGTCAGCTCTACGTGGTGATTCATCTGGGCTGGAAATCACTGCATTTTTAATTTTTTCCCCCTACATGGAGGGGAAAATAAGATAAACCAAAGCGAATCCAGTCCCAAAGATGTGCATCTTGCTTTACTTGTCCACAACACTCTCCACTGATACACCACTGGGGATGCATCTAGACATTCATTAATGCGCTGTAGTTATGGCGCATTAAGTTTAGTACTTGTATAACCCAGTACTAAACCAATGTACAGTAACTGTAGCACCGGCACATGGTTTTTTACAACGCTAACTGCATAGTAGCCTAATACTACTTGACAGTAGCTTATTAGCACGGGTTTTGCCCAGCACGCTACTGTGCAGTGTTATTAGGCTACTGTGCAGTTAGCGTTTCATGTAGACCCACCATGGATGTAGGAATATAGGCCAGATCCAATAGTATAAGCTTGTCCTATTCAGTCCCATTGTTAAGATTGGGTTGTTCTCTATAAAAGACAGATTTAACCATTCTGCACACTTTCTACTCCCAATAGCTTCAGTGTCACCTCCCAGATGTTGCTCACCACTTTACAGGATTAGAAGGAAGAATACTTCTGCTGGCAAGCTGGTTGATTTAACTTGCTGATGTCAACAACGATTCGCTGTTGCTTAGAGAAAATAGAGTTTACTCTTTTGGGTCTGATCCTCAGAAGTACTGGACATGCAACTGCAACTTTTATCAACAGGCCTGGTCCTGTTACTGTTGCTCCCACTGGTTTCAGTGGGACTACTTCAGGACCAATTTACAGCTTATGAAGAATAAGGACGGAAGGATTTTGGCAGTAGGAGCGCTGCGTGCTCAGTACCTCTGAAATCAGGATACCACAATTTTCATATGTGGAAAATATCTACAAAGTGATTAACTCTTATTAAGGTTCAGATTCTGCTAAGCTCAAGAGGGCCACTAGTGAAATAAGTACTTCTCAAGATGGCAGGCTCGGCCTTTATGATCAAATCCCAACGATCAGTGAAGTTAATGGAAAGACTCCCATTGACTTCAATGGGCTTTGGATCAGGGCCTTAAGTAAAGGCAAATAAAAGAGCACAGAATACCACAGCTGTAGCCCTCTTAAGCTTTTTTTCAAGGCTTCCCTTAGTGGCTTTATTTCATTTTATTATAATAAACTTCAAAAGGTGTATTTGATCTGCCAGCATGTTTTTCACTGTCCGCCAGGAGTTCATTTCAGCTGTGCAATGTCACAAATACTGCACGTTAGGTTAATTTTCATTTCAGCTGTACAACATACATTATTGTTGCATTGCTTGGCTTAAGTGAACTCCTGGTGGATATAGTCAAAAACATACCAGCAGATCAAATGTACTCTTTGAAGTTTACGATAATGAAACATCATTTTTTGTAAAAAAAAGGAAGAGGAAAAAAGCTTTTAAAAAGCTTTAAAAATATCTAGTGTTTGTTCAGCATATTTTAATTTTTGGCCTTTACATACCGAGGACTAATAACCAGGGGTTTGATCCTCTGTAGCCTTTACTCACATGAGAAGTCCCACTACACCCAAAATGAAAATTAACCTAATATGCAGTATTTGTTACATTGCACAGCTGAAATGAACTCCTGGTGGACAGTGGAAAACATGCTGGCAGATCAAATGCACCTTTCAAAGTTTATTATAGCAAAGTGAAGAAAGCAGCCGAAGTCAATGACACGTAACTGGTGGATCAGGTCCCAGAAATAGGCAAAAATCAGGGCAATGCAATCCAAGAGACACATGAAACTCTGTTGGTTCCAGACGTTATTCAATAAACGCAAAGCACAGACCGTGTTCTTAAAAATGTCACTCAAGAACTCAGGCGGTTTTCCTTAACTTGATCCCAGGCCCAAGCAGACTTGGCTGGATGCAATTCCTGCATCGAAATCCTACAAAGATTGTTCAAGGGATTATCACAAACAGAATCAAGTCCCCCGAATAAAAAAGATCCCCTGGCTCCCAAGACACTTTGCTCAAAACTAGAGGAGGGAAAAAAACCCTATCATTAAACTCAAATGTACTTTATGGTGCTGAATTGTAATCCGAGCACTAGATCAAAAGGAGCCATTACGATACTGGTCAGGTTTACAACACAACTGAAACCAACTCAGTGGCCCTGGCAGCATATCCAGAGCATGCTGCAGAGCCACCACGTATGATAGCCGAGTGAAACACAACTCAGGGTCCCTGTTTAGGAGAGACCAGGATGCACTGGAAGAGGTGTTGAAAAAAACTAGTAGAGCATCTGCACTATGCCCAGTTTTGGCTACGAAGACAAGCTTCCCACCCTCCCCAGCCACTACGAATCTGCATCCATCAGCTTCCCACTCTGCCCCCAAGGCGTAGCTCCTCTACCACGCGCACACTTTCGCAGAGCAAATATTTGATAGCCTGTACTTTCAGGTCAACAGGTTTTAAATGGCTCCACATTGTATATGAGACTTCTGCTGGGAATCCACAGAGTTATGTTTCTCTCTGTTGTCCTCCCATCGCCAAGATCTCATTTTGGAAAATGTAATGAGCGTTTGAAACACCCCGCAAAGAAAGGAAGAAAAACAAGACACACTGTGTTCACCACTAGCTTTGTGCATCTCACAAATGCAGTTCCCCAGTTTGAAAATCTCCCGCAGCTCTTGGTTCACTTTGAATGAAATACTGCTGGACTTCTGATGAATAGCACAGCTCAAAATGCACTTGGAGCCTTTTTCTCGCCATTTTAACTGAGAGCAAATCACCTATAGCGAGGCTAACTGTGTTGAAAATTCAGAATATTGAGGAAATGTTATAGGTGATAAATATTTACCCTAAAGGGATTTAAAAAACCCCTGTAACAATTTATTTCGAAACCAATACATAGCAATTTTAAATTGCAATGAAAAACGCAGCACCCGACCGTATACTTTTCTAACATGTACCAATCATGCTTCTTTGTGAAAAATGTCAGACAATAATGTCCGTTAGACATGTGACTCCACGTCCTAATACGTCAGTATTTCATTTTCCTTTTGCCCAATTCATCCTAACCCACTTTCCAAAATGATGGCACTTTACACTGATGTAATTAAATGCACCTTCCTGAAATGACTCCTGATCCAATTCACATAAGCAATGGTTCAGTGGAGCTATTACTGAAAGCAAGGACTCACTCACACGGAGTACAAATTTACAGGCTCGGCCTCAGCAAAATGCAGCCGTCTTTAGCATGGAAGGCGACAGGCCAACAGAGCACAATGTTAGTAGACAAGAAGAGGCAAGGATTTCTTAGCGTGATCTCTCTTATAGGCCCAACTACGTAGTTGGGCTAAAGTTGGACAAGCTTTCAAATACAAGATATCCTTTGCCAGCAGACGGGAAGAAAAAGCAATTTTTGGCCAAGAAAACTGGGGCAAACTACTATTATAAAACATGTGGCATGAGACCTAATGCTCACAGAGAAAGGAGAAGGTGTTGGGCCAAGATTTCTGAAAAGAAATGCCCCAAATTAGACTTGAAATAAGTAGCTAAGAGTTGAACACTGTACAGCTCCCACTGAAGCTCTCACTTGAGAAAGCTATTTGAGAATGTGTCTGTCAATGTTTGTGCTCTCAGCCAAAGCTAGCAAAGACATGCCCAAAAAGCTGAAATGAAGCCATTTAAGTTGACTTGAAAATTCAGGTCAGCTTCATGTTTCACATGAACCTGTTTATCCAGTCTTCCTATTTAGTGCCGAAATTAAGTCCATTAAGCTGGCAGATGATTGCAAAAGGAGGGCGTCCTCTTAAAAAAAAAAAAGTGGGGTGGAGGAAGTAAAGAAAATATATTAATCACTAGCAGAAAACATCTGTGTTTAAACGAGGTGTTTTTGATCTAAACTATTTGTGAGGCAAAAGGAAAGCTTTGCAGTCCATATGACAACCAGATCTTCGTTTTGTTGGGATTATGGGTCAGCATGAGGGAAATGGGAGAATTTCCTGTATGGAGTGCCAGGACATTTAGTCTGAATAAGAATACTTATAGGGATGAAGATAGCATGAAGCACGATGCTAGTGTTAGAATTTCCACTTGATGTGTATTAGGGGGAACTAGTTAAAACACCAAGTTTATACGCCATTCGCAGACATTAAAGAAGTTCATACATCAAACAGTCTTAAGCACATGGAACAGTTTTAAGTCTTCGATGCTGCAAATACACACTACATTTATAAACACTTATTATAGGCATACACAAATAAAAGGAGTTAGAGGAGAGGTTCCCCCCACCCCTTTTAAAAGTAATTTTATTAATACCCAGCTGTTATACAGTGCTTCTCATCAATAGATTCAAAACTGCTCTTCAAAGGACATTTTACAGACAGCGAAAGTGAGTCACGGAGAAGTGAAAAGATTTGCCCAAGGCCAACCCACGGATCAGAGTCAGAGCCACTCCTGTGCTCTCACCCTGCACCACAGGTAAATTAAGAGCTTATCCTAGGAGAGAACAGCATCATTTAATGAGCAGAACAGGGATTATAAATCATTTGTTGTTTCTGGCTTTGCCTTAATGTCTGACATTAACCAAATCACTTCAGCTGTTGGTGGCTCAATGTAGCCGTAAGTCTAATGGTTATAACTCCAATTTTGGCTCGCGCAGAACTGCTGAGTGACGTAATTTAAGATCTGAAAAGTGCTTTGAGAACTTCTGCTAAAAGTGCAAAAGACTACTTCTATTCCTAGGTATATATATTACATGCTCCTTTTACCGGCAGGCCAGAAAATACAAGATACGTACAGGAGTCACCTTGTACTCCAGTTTGGTTTTTGCATTAGGTAATAGTCCAGTCCAGCATCAAGCGTTCAGACTGCATGTATCCTAGGAAAATTTTCACTCGCTCATTTCCCTGTTACAACTACCATTTCTTTACGGATTATACCACTTCGTTTCAACTGACAGATGAAGCCACCAAAAGAATATCGTATTTTCTTGTATACTGGATGTAACCTTTTCCCAAAAATCAGCCCAAAGTTAGGGTGCACGTCTTGATCAGCGATTTTTGGCGTGCATGTCTTAAGCCAATTTTTCTGCCCAGAATAAAATCTTCCCACTTTGAGATCTATTCCAAAACCAAGTGCCCAGAAGGAGCAGCAGCATTTCTACTTGAGCAGCTGAGGGATTCAGTTGATTTAATGGCTCATTGTTCTTCACTCCACGGGTGTTACTGATCTTCTCTTCTTTTTACAGCCTTGTTTCAATGATCAAGCTAACCTTACTTTTAGCAGTTTCAGTGTCTGCTAACCACTCCTGGTATCTCTTTTTGTATTTCACAGCCTTGAAGACCTTTTATCTCTCTTCTTGCTCTATGCAGGCACAATTCTGGAAATACCATTTTCCCCCTTCATTCTGCCTTCCGAAAAACGAGGTGTGCATTTTATCTCTGGGCATGTTGTCTGCTAGAAAACACAGTGTTTTCACATTGTAAGCATTTTTCCTGGATTTTTCTGCCCAAATACCAATCCACATGAAGCATTTGGAAAATGAAGTGTTCAGCCCATAGGAAATATGGCAAAATTGAAGGAAACATCAATTCTTCATGCAACACTTCATACAACATTAAAAACCAGCTATAGTTTCAGGGGCAAGAGAATCTTGAGTTTCACTAACCTAAAGACCGGTGTCAGTGTACAAAAACTTGCATCGCTATGAACATTTTTTTTTGTCTACAGAGCACTGTACACTAGGCCAGGTGTGCTGAATAAATAAAGGACTTCCCCTCTCCACACAAACAGCACTTAATAGTTAAAAGGCTCAATAAACCCTAGAACCATAAAAATAGTAAAGTTTCATTCCAATTAAATAGAGACTCCATTCAGACTTTCCAGAAAAGGCAGCGTGAATCTCAGGACAGGGATGAACAAGTAGCTCAACTTTACTTCTGCATACCCAGCCCTAAGATGTTGGCAACTTGTGCTGGAGCTGAAATGATCCAAGTGATTTTTGTGTGTGGGTGTGCAGGCCAACAGGCAGTTGAATCTGTACAATAATTTCCAGGCAAGCGCATCTCAGAAACCTCTATGCACATATTCCTGGAAGAACAAGATTCCCACTGCACTGCACAAGGAACTGGTTTCTCCTATTCTTAGCAGCCCAGAATAGCTCTTACATTTGTCCTCCAGGAGAAGGGTGCCAACTTTCTTCTTGGATGAGGAAGTCACTACAATTATCCAAGCCTTTTTTACCTTGAGATTAAACTACGATAATGACGCCAATAATAGGCTCTGTGTGGGCCTACATCTTAAGGTCGTTTAGAAACTTAAGCTGGTAGAAGAATGCTGCTACCTACTTATGTGTCACAGCAAAAGCATATTTCAGCAAGGCTATGAGGTCAGCCCTGGTTCCACTTAGTTTTCTGGAGAAATTAAAGTTTTGGCGCTGACCTACAACGTCCTGAATGCTTTGAGCACTAATTACTTATAAGCTTTTACTTCTCTCTATATATTCAGGGGATGAATTGCAATCAGCAGATGTTCTTGAGCTGACAGTCTCTTGGAGTTTGTTTGAATTGCAAAGTTAACTTGAATTACAACTCCGGTGATATCCCTAACTTAAGTCCTACCAGGGCACAAGACCTTTAACTCATGTACAGGGATCCTTTTTCACTCGAGCTGGCTGACTCATTTGGGAATATAGGTTAAAGCTGGAGTGCCACTAAGAGGGCAGTTACACATTTCACTTTGATCATACTAAAGACCCTTAAAAACACAAGCGTCCACATGTCAAAGCTTGTTAGCTCATGCCAAGTGCCCTCTGAGTGTCCCAAAGTTATGTCACGTCAGGTGAGGGTCAACTTTGGGCCATGCTACCTTGATTGTTTTAGGGGGTCTTCTGTATGAGATCAGATGAGCCATCTGCAGTCCTTCAGCACCCAAGGATACGCTACTCCCAGCCTGCCCTCTCGCCCCACAAAAAGCAGGAATAGAGCCCAGATGTCTTGGCTTTTAGCCATGCCCCCGCTCCTGAGCCCTCTAGTGGCAAGTAAGATCTGTGCAGGCAAAAAATGGTATTAACTCAATCTATGACTGTTACTTCCCTCCTCGTGAGAAGAGTTTTCCTAATATCCGACCTAAACTTCCCTTGCTGCAACTTGAGACCAGTGCTCCTTGTTCTGTCATCTGCCACCTCGGAGAACAGTCCAGCTCCATCCTCTTTGCAATCATCCTTCAGGGAGCTGAATGCTGCTATTTAATCCCCTCCTCGGTCTTCTCTTCGCTAGACTAAATATGCCCAGTTCCCTCAGCCTCGCATCAGAAGTCACGTCCCCCAGCTCCCCTAAGTGTTCTCACTGACCTCTGCTGGACTCTCTCCAATTTGTCCACATCCTTTCTATAGTGGGGAGCCCAAAACTGGACACAATATTCCAGATGTGGCCTCCTCAATGCCGAATAGAGAGGAGCAATCACTTCCCTTGATCTGCTGGCAACATGCCTACTAATGCAGCCGAGTATGCTGCTAACCTTCTCTGCAACATAGGGACACTGTTGACTCATATTTTTTTTGCCGTCCACGCCAACCCCTGGGTCCTTTTCTGCAGAGCTGTTGCTTAGTCAGTCGATTCCCAGGCTGTATTGATACACGGGATTGTTCTGTTCTAAGTGCAGGACTCTGCACTTTTCGTTATTGAACCTC
>JAGPOW010002118.1:7018618-7031853 GCA_030014935.1 Caiman crocodilus | reverse complement strand
ACTTCCTTTGTCTGTGCTTTGTTTCTGCATAGGCCCACAGAGGTATAAAAAAAAGAAGCCATGAGGAACTCAAATCCCCACTGCTTAAAATTTGCCCTTAGAATGAGACTTCAGAAAGACAGAAAAACTTTTGCAGTTACCGTTTTTTGGTAGGAGGACCCTCCCTGCCACCAATGATTTTAAATGAGCCCAACATTACTGTATTGGGTATTAAAGCAATTATGTATTCGGCTTTTGCTAGCGGACATACTGTTCATTGCTATTAGTCCAGGACGGCAATGTGACTCTAACAACACTGTACTAATGACCTACCATTGGGCCTCTGAACTCCATATTCAGGTAGCACTGAAATGATATTGTAGCCGCGATGGTGCAGGACATTTGAGTCAGGCTCCACTTTGAGAGGTGTCAAGCATTCAGCACTCGAGTGGGAGAGGCAGATGCTCACAGCCCATCAGGGAGCACTGGAAATCTCACAGGATTTTATTAAAGAGGCTGGTTGTACCATACCCAATACCAATGAAATCACGCAGCAAAACTACTACGTGCTTCAGTGGGAACAGGACACACCCTAGAGTAGCAGCAGATATTAGCAAGAGGCTCAGTTTGAAGCCTCACCAGTTCTGTCATTAACTACTCCAAGCTCATTCATTCCCCACTCCTGACACTTACCGTAACATTATGGGGGACTTTGTGATGGCACAAAAGTGAAATTCAGCCAATGAGAGGTAGAACTGTAAATCATTTTGCCCATCTAGAGTGGATACTTCAGTAGATAGATCAAGGCTGAGGAACAGGAGAAGCAACTCCAATAACTCCATTGAAACAAATTTATAATATCTTGAAAGTTGCTACTTATCACATTGCAGACCACATGATGACTATTGTAGTTGCCTTCAAAAGCACTGCACTTTCAGTTCCTCAGTCACTCATTTGTAAAGAACTTGCAAATAAAAGCAACTATGGGAGAAAATCTACTCCCATTTGCTAGAGATGAAAAATGCAATACGCCTTACATCCTGGGAAGAATACTAGTCAGGTTTCTGCACAGCCATTTGGTAATCCAAGTGAATTACTATGGAACCAATATGATGTTGAACCATATTCATAATCACACAGTTTTCTGCTTTGCTAACTGACTGTCACTTGGATCACATTCTCCCCATGTTTTTTTTCAAGGTCCCTCTCTCCACAGTTTTCTTTGGCAGGCAGAATTGCAATTGCTAAAGAGCTCCTGGCTGTTTTAGCCCCTTCCTTTTTCTTTTTCTTTCCTTTTTTTTTTTTTTTTAACCGCCGATGTCTCTGTAGGAAATGCACTGAAAGAATTCTGGAGGCATAAAGAGTATTCGACAAATGTTTCAAAGCAGATTCATCATTTTCAGTGAATGCAAGCTTTTGACGGATATATAGGAAGCAGTCTGAATAAGCTCTGATCTCAAAATTGAAGGTTTTTCTAAAGAAGAAACTAGAAATGCCTGCATTTCGTTGGGGGGGAAATGTGTGAGAATCAAGAACAAAGCCACAAAAAGCAGAGCGACTGAATAACCTTTCATATCAAGCTGGTTTCCCCACTAGACACCGTTCTAGCCTATGCGTTAGCATTTGATGCAAATGTCTGTCGGAAAAGCACTAGTGGATAATAGATAAAAGATTATCTGCGACGTTATGAAAAATGAAAGCTTAAAAATGGCTACAAGTTCCATGAAAAAAAAAAAGATATAGTCTTTCTGAAAGACAACAATAGCCCCCATGGTTTATTCAATACCAGAGCCCTGCTGCTGTCCACCATTGTTCTAATGACTTACATCAGCTCATCAGTTTTCACAAGTCTTTCCTGCTGATTTCTCTTTGCTAGAAACATAAGGTCCAAGAAATGATCACAGTTATGATTCCTTTCCCCCAACTTGAAACTGGTGCTAGAAATGCAACCGGAGTAGCTCAACATGCTAGTCTCCCTCTGTGCTAAACCACTGTGCAACACACTTGATTTAACAGATGAATAACAGATTCAAGGCAGGGATTTCCAGTAGAGGCAAGAGTCTGATTTTTCATCCACCTCTTTCTTGATTGACCCAGCATGTCAATCTTTCAGTTAATGGACCAGGCCCAGTTGTGAACACCTTTGCTATACACCACAGAGATTTGCTTTCTGCATTCATCAGTAGAGAATTAAGGGGAATTGCAGTCTAGGGGCCTGAGTCTCATCTCATCTCTTTATTCCGTCTTAAAAACAGTGTGAACCTGCTGAGCCTGATCATCAGCTGATGCATACCCATGTAGATCCGGTGAAACCACCTGGCACCTACTGAGGATCTGGGCCCTTGACATCAGTACAGCTATTCCAGATTTACAAGAATCAAGGCATGTGCACACATGTGCTGTCTGTAACAGGTTAGATCTTCAGCCAGTGTAAATTGGCATAATGCCACTGACTTCAGGGGAGCTATTCTGAGTCATATATGTTGATGATCTCATTCTTTGGAATATGTCATTTCATCTCCACAAGTACCCATAGCGTCCTGTAATAGAGAGTAAAACCTACCGACTTACATTATTCTTATTGCAACCTATGCTATCCATTCCCAAAGATTCGGAAGCATACCCTATGATGCCAGGTAGCCATTCTAGGCTTCAAAATTCTATATTTTCAGGACCACGCAACGATTCACCTCAGATATAAAGTTCAATTTAACTACACCAAATTCACGTACGTAGTTTTTATTAAATGCAAGAGTGGTGATGTCAAATAGTACAAATGCCATTCGACGGCGGCATTTTTCATTGCCCAGTAATTACGTGTTGTACTGTGCAATTGATATTTGGGCAGTTACACTGCAAAAGCTGTGGACTGGTACTGAAAATCTGCAAACCAGATGCTCAGCTGGTACAACGATGGAGGACAGAGAGAGAGCATCCTTCCACCTCCTGAGCCGTATAGTGATTACTTCTTTA
The DNA here is from genome assembly GCA_030014935.1 of Caiman crocodilus. Lineage (NCBI taxonomy): Eukaryota > Metazoa > Chordata > Crocodylia > Alligatoridae > Caiman > Caiman crocodilus. Next base: position 7,028,901 of record JAGPOW010002118.1, on the reverse strand, counting down.
TTCTGTCATGCGGGTTGATTCCTTGAGGACACCTTTAATGATGAGACCTGCATCTTGCCTCCACTTCCAGACCCTGCACGCAAATATCTGTGCTACTACATCCAACACCCACAGGAAAAGGCCATCACTACTAGCACTGGAGGCTGTGGGGTATAACCCTACCTTTTCACCCACATGCTTATTCAAGGACCAGTTCTGCAAGGTACTGACCACCTCCTCAAAAGGGCTGAGCTTCTACCACTCAGGGTACTCAGCATTTTGTAGGACCCTAATGAAGGGCACTAGGCTGAATGCAACTCATTGGGTCTGTCCTTCAAGTCCTAGGGCTTTAACTGAAAAGTGGGTCACGAAGGGCACTGAAGCAGCTACTGTCAAGGAACCTGACTCAGGAAACCCAAAGCAGTAAAGTGTTAAACAAACAGCTGCGAATGGTACTAGGACTTGAGCTGATGTTAAAGGTTTCTAATTTTGCTGTAGGTGTGTCATTTTTCTAAGTGGGCAGTGTTCCAGTTATCCCAAGGGGAGAAACACAATTATGCTCATTACTAAACCTAAATCAGTACAGGTCACATTTTGAACTGAAATCTGTTTCACTCATTTTATTAGTTAAAAGCAAAGCGTGGGGAGAGTAGCTTTCTGTACCAGAATGCAACAACCCTCTAAACTGATTCAGAATCATTCTTGATTGGTCAAGAAAGGGGACGTGGCCTGCACGGGTTCAGCGGACAAATTCTCCTTTACGGAATCGGCATAATGTGGTCAAGGCAAAATTGAGATGAGACCTTTTCTGCGCCAGGCAGTGAAGTTTTGACCAAAAATCAATGGCTGAGAATCCCCAAGTCCTGTAATTAATACATTCCTTGAATGGCATATTGCTCCGACTGCTGTTGGAGATGTTGCTTTTTCAGTATGGCAACTGCTTCATTTACGGTCTCAGTAAAAGCTCCCTTTTTATTTTTTTTTCCCTAGTTCAAAAATGAGCCTCTAGCTACAAATTGGACGATTACAGATAGTATTATAGAGCAGCAGTAAAAAAGTGTTAATGAGCTGCAGGATATCAGAAACAAAAAAAGAAAATATTTCCCCCGCAGGCCAAACAAAATTAATTTTAAAAATTAATGTAAACCACTAATGCAGCAAGTGCCTCCATTAAATTATGGGGCTACGACATGTACAATGCTATATTTTTGCCATTGAATTTGTTATCTAAAAGGTGTTCATTGTTTATTATGGTGTGAAAAGCTGTTTTCCTCCAGATAGGCTTGTTCATTAAGAAATTGGATCCTTGCCATAGCCCTATTTCTTAGTAATGAAGCAATGCCCTGTAGCAAGAAATGCAGAGAGCAGCTCTCTGTTTAATATCTGAAATGTAAATCAAAAGAGTCCGGTCTGGTTTGTTTTTTTTAAACTGCTTTTGGTCTTTATGGAGATGAAATTCACCCAAAATATTTCTCATTGTTGCCTGTCAAAATTGCTTTTGCAGATCCCAACTCCAGCAAAATGATTAGCATCTTTATAATTATAATAATTAAACAAAACAGAGATCTCATTTCAGTAAAGGGTTTGTAGCCATCCATGCTATTAAAACACATTTATTTTTACTGTTTCATTCATCATGTTGTGACAGGTTTCATTTTAAGAAGAAATATATCCTGGGCTTTAATTGTGTAAGGGGAAAAACCCGCTGGAAAAAAACAAAAAACAACCAAGGATGTGTACTATTAGATAAAATAAATGATATTCAGGAATGGAAAAAAATACACAGGGCCAGATTCAGATGCTCTTGTTTATCCTCATTGCCACTTGAGTCGCCAAGAAATTCTAGCAATGTCAATAGGTTTATTACCAACTTGAGCAATGGTTTCAGATTCTGAACCGAAATGGGACCGCTATGAATTGCATGCATTTGTGACCTTGTTTGATGAGGGACTCCTGAAGTAAGCGGAGGAAGAAACAAGCTGGAAACGGAAGAGGGAACAAATACAAAGGCTACTTTTGCTTTCAGGCCAAGAAGAAACATTGCAGATTTCACCTTTAAAAACCAGTAAGGAAGGAAAAAAAAAAAAATCAGTCCAAACCAAAGCCCTCTCCTGGCAAATAAAAAAAAAAAAGTAGTAAAATTAGGTATGTTGTTAGCCTTTATTTAAGGACCAAAATATCCTGAGAGGGGCACCTTACTTTAATTAGTAACAAAATGCTATCAAGTGCCACAGGAGCCAGAACTTAGGTCCATGAGCCAAATTCTGCCATCACTCACACTAGGTTTAAATCAAGAACTCCTCCACCTCCAAGGAAGTTGCTCCAGATTTACTTCAGGGTAGCTCTTTGGCCCCCGAGTTGAAGGCAGGAGTGCTGTGGTGCGAGTGAACTGTATTCACAATACAAAGAAGATGCCCTCTGACCAAGTTAAAACCATCCTTTTGTCAAGAGCCTTCTCGTATGCTTCAGGCCAGAGTTATCAAAAGGAGTCAGGAACTAATGACTTCTATGGCATTTCATTTTTTTTGCTTGGATATTCTTAGCAAACATCCAGTTCAGAGAGCAGCATTTGAAATTCAAAAAGCACACTGGGAATTATTTAGAAGCCAACAAAAAAGGGAAGAATAATAATAATAATAATACGTAAAGATAAAATGCAAATGGCGGAGAGAAATGATGAGGAGTAATAAGCTCATTTCCAAAGAGATTATGGCATTGTGAAGAAGCAGACAAGGACAGCTTCCTGCAAGCAAAAAGGGGTTCCCTTCGGGCAGCATCCAACTACTTGTCTCCTTGAAGAATTGTCGTAGTTAAGACTCGTGCGATGGCAATGTTTTAATTATACTGGTTTCGAGACTGTGTTGGTTTAGAAATGGATATAGTTAAAGGAGTAAGGCTCTTGGAGCAGATGCAGGTACAAGGTGCTTATATCAGAATGGTTTTTTTGTAAGAGAAATTTGAGGCATAACTTATACAAATACAAGCATCCATACCCTGGTACATATCAGTTTCATAGTTAAAGTCATACAAAAATGACACGTACAGTCCTAAGCAGTACACATTTCAATAACGCTCATTCTCCTCAACCACAAGAATAAAGGACCCGATTCTGATCTCATTTGTGCTCACTTGACACCAGAGTGATCCCGTTGACTTCCGATTTGCTGCAGTGCACGTGAAAGACGTTTCCAAGCTGCTATTGTCAATTCATACTTATATTGACCTGAGAAAACAACTCAGATCTAAAATTAGGTTGGTCTTCTACAATGAAATCCAAAATCATCTGAAGAGCAACTAGTGTTGTGGGCTAGAACCTGGATTAAAGATCATCCAAAATGCTGAATCTCACCAGTCTTTCCTCAAAACTTAAATGTGCAGCTTTCTGATCTACCTGGAAAGGGGTCACTTACCGGTGCCTTGAAGAATTCCTGCCAGCCCAGATCCCACAGAAAGGGCTCAAGCTTGAAAAGGTTGCTTGGCATCAGTCTAGAGATCTGGGACAAGGCTTTCATAGTGAGGGGGCCCCTGACTCTGAGACAAGCTCCATGCCAGGAACGAAGCTTGGCCAAGGTTTTGGCTGATACAAGACATTGCCTTTTCTCTCTGGTTCACATTTCTGTTTATACTATAACACCTCCATAACTTCCTGCAGCTTCGTGGTTGTCACCCTGCTGCTCTGGCTGTGCTACAACTCGGCAGCAATGGAAGTAGAACAGGGACTATCCTGCTCAAAGAGATTGAACCTGGGAAGGTCTGAGCATCTTCTCAGAGCTGCTGAGCACCATATACAGCTACTCCTCGCTTGCCGTTGTAGTTACGTTCTTGAAAAACGTGACTAGAAGCAAAATGATGTTAAGCGAATTCAGTGACGTCACAGTAGTTACCTACTAGCAGGCGGCGGCCAAACAACGTTATAACCAAGCATTGCGTGACTGTTGATGAGTACGTTCTCTAATAGATCAGCGACGTAATAACGAAACAACATTAACTGGGATGACGTGAAGTGAGGCGTACCTGTACTTCCTGCGAGTTGAGGGATCTCAAGACTTCAAAAGAAAAGAGGTATGGGGGCACCTTCTGCAACTGGGTCCCTACAGCACTAGCCCCAACTGTTATTCAAAAGGAGCTGAACTCGGTGAAGTGTTATTAGTGTGGAGCACGCATGAGCAGTCCTGGCTCCAGCTAATGGAGGGCCATGGGCACATTAGTTCTTTGTGCTAGATTGGGGTGGGCAAAATGGTCGATCCCGGTGGCCAGGACTCCATTTCCCAGCAGCCACTGCTCACAGTGAAGTGGCCACTTCCCATGGAGTCTGGAAGCAGCGAGGTCATGACAACATGGGGCCAGGGTTTCCATGGGGACTGGCCCAAGCCGTGCTGACAGGGCAAGGAGCTGCTCCGGGGCTGGGATTCTGCAGCAGTGACAACCTGATCCAGAGCAGGGGCAGAGCTGTGATCCACTGCTTGCACATCCCTGCCCGGAGTGGGCAGGCAGCGAATTGCAGCTCTGCCCCTGCTCTGGCCTGCGCCGTCACTGCCACAAGTTCCCAGCCCCAGTCGAGGAGCAGCTCCCTGCCCAGCTGTGTGCCCTGCCGGCATTGCTTGAGTCGGTCACCATGCAAACCCTGGCCCTATGCTGCGATGGCCCCACTGGGAAATGGAGTCTGCTGCAGGCCTGATCCAGCTCACGGGCCAGACTCTGCCCGCCCTCAGATCCTATGCACCAGTATGATGCACGAAGGACGTCTCAGCAACGGTTAAGCTCAAAATGACTCAATATGTTGCAGTACATAAAACAGCATCAGGAAGAAACAAACAAGCAGGAAAACAAAATCACTGTCAGCCCTCCCCATCAGCCAAAGGTCTAGACCGGATAACCCAACGGGTCATTTCTGAACCAATTATCCATGACTATGAATCAACATCTTCTCCTGCTCCAGTCACTAAAGATCTGTTTTTCTTTCCCTTCATCCTGGTCTCTTGTACTTTGCAACAGTTTTATGAATTCCAATTTGATCTCGTTTGCATTGCCCGTGCTAATGAGAATTCCCTGATCTTACATTACAAGGGATCTGAACGAGCTGCTTTCTGCAGGAACAGCGCTCAGAAAGGAACCAGGGGACCAGTTTGATAGCTTTGTTCAGACGTATTGATCACAGACGCAAAAGAGAAGTGCTGCAGTTTGCCGCTAATCATACACGGTAACATTAAAAGAAACCCGCCCTCTCACCCCACTCCCACCACCCAAACAGCATTGTGAGCCAGTGTTTTACCAGTCTATGTCAGCGGTGACCAATAAATAGAGAACAATGGGTATTTCTTGAGGCCGACATGAAGAGGGCCAGATTCTGACCCCATTTATACCAGGCTGAGACCAGAGACTAAATTTGCTGTGGAATTATTCTAGCTTTACACCAGCATTACCAACAATAGATTCTATTCCACCATCTGTGTGATGCCTCCCTGGATCTGACCTACACTGTAAGAACGTGAAGGGCAGCACAAGCATTTGGAAGTTATGCTCCTATATTAGCTAAGAGATTAATTAAGATGCTGCTTTTTCACAGCCCGACCCAGCCGTTAATAGGCATTGATTTTTCTTTAACCCCCTCCGCCCCCAACCCCCCCCCCCCCAAAATGGGCTGCAGAAGTCTAAATGGTGTCTAAATATTCTCTAAATAATGGAAGTCTAAATATGCTTTCTCTATCTTGCTCTCCCCTGCTAGGGGTTAACCAGGCTAGAGAGGGAAGGGAAGGAAAAAACCTAGTCCCCTCCTTCCTTTGCCTGGGGCACTGAGATCAGGAAATTCACTGCTAATCACTGCGGTTGTGATTTCTGATTTCAACTGGCAGCACAGAGAATTGAACTCCAGTCCCCTGAGTACAGCCTGCTCCACAAGGTAGGCCTCGAGCTTGTTAAAGCGGTGGTGCTGCCATGCAGTTATCAATTTTAAATTAATCTCCCCCATCTCTTAAAGCGGTTGCTAAAAATATAAGCTCCAGGATACCTCACTTTAAGACTTAACTAAAGTTAAGAAAATTGGGATAATATTAATTAAATGGTTTCTTCAGTCATCACGCCTCAAACACTGGATTTCGATCACTATTTCTGGGATTTGCTAATCCATCCCCAGAAGCAAAGCCAGTCATAATTCTCTTCGCCTCACAAGCCAGCTCGGCGTATCTTTACTTGTGTGACAAGCCCCTTCTCAGGTAAGTAGCTCCACTGATTTTAATTAGAGTCATCACAGGATCAGGTGGGCTTTATAAAGAAACAAGAACAGTAGCTACGCTCCTCAGCTCCTGTAAACTAGGGCTGTGTGAAGCTTTGGTCCCCGATTTGATTCGGCAGAGATTTGGCCCAATTCGGTGGCCGAATCTCTTAATCCGAATCAAATCAGGAGGCCTTTTAATTTTTCCAAATCGAATCGGAACCCTCCAAATCGATTTGGAGAGGTTGGGAGATTTGGACATAGACACGGCTTTAAATGTTTTTTTCTACATATCTCGAGATACTAGGCAGCTCATGAGTGCTGCGATGGTGGGGTGCATGGAGGCCCCCTGCCACCCTCCCCCCCGGCTTGATGACTGGCGCCTCCTGGGTCTGGGGCATCCAGGGTCCCCCTATGGCCAATCACCAAGACAGAGAGGCGTTTAGGGATGGGGGGAGGGGCAGCACGCTCCCCGGTGGACCCGAAAATGGATCACAAGTACTTCCAGTCCACTGCTGGGTTTGCTGCTGAGCACGCGGGGGGCACCCCACACTCCTGCAGGACACTCCATGCGCCTCAGCATCGCAGTGTTCACGAGCCGTGCCTGGTACCTCGAGGTATGTAGAAAAAACATTTAAAGCTGCGTCTACATCCGAATCAGCATCGAATCTTCAGATTCGGCTGCAGCCCAATCAAATCAGGGACAGTGATCTGAATCAACAAATTGAATCACTGTCCCCGATTCGGGCCGAATCCGAATTGAATAAGGCCTGCTTTGCACACTCCTACTGTGAACCAGAAGAGGGCTATTAGGTTGCAAACAGATGCACAGCATCAGTTCAGGATCTGGCTTGGCAAAGTGTGTTGGGTTTTGTCAAATTCCTGCAGACTGACCACCTGCTGGAGCTAGCGACCACCAAACCTGGTCGAGCAGGAGACACCGCATCAGACGACACGTGTTGAAAGCCCATCATATGCTGACACCGCCCCCTTTCTGCCCCCGTCTTTCTATTCATTTCCCTCCTACAACCTCTGCGCCAGTAATTGTCAACTCTAAGTGGTGCCGGGACAGAGAAGGAGGTTGCCCAGCTAAAGAAAGGCTGGAGGGAGAATGCTTTTTCTCTCTCACTTACCCACATACCTGCCACATCACTTCCAAAAGGCCTCCGCAGGCATTGAAGGAGGTCTGAAAACAGTGATGTAGTGTGAACCGGTGGTGGTTGCAATTCTGTTTCATTAAAAAAAACCTGTTCACTCTGCTTCAGTGGAGTTACTCACGTAAGCAAGTGTCTGCAGGCTCGGACATCTAGTCTGGAATCTATAAACTTCTGAAATCTGTTAGTACTTTATCTGTAATGATACTTAATGCCAACATACTTTTGCTCCCTAAAGGTCAAAGTGCATACGCAGCATAAATTGAAGCACAACAAATCCTCAACTATCCATAACCTATTAAATGATAGCGGGGGTGTAGGTTCAGGATAAAACAGAAAAACAAAAAAAGTCTAGACATACTTTCCGTAAACTCACTGGGGAGTCATTTTAAAATCACTTTATGAGGAAATAATTCAGGTTGTACATACAATACTCCCTTTAAAAAACAGTAACTTGTCTGACAATTTTAAAGAGTCAAAGGGTTCTTATTCAGAAGAATGGCTCTCTGTTTGGAAGTTTAAATGCTACGTGGACTTAATTCATAAACAGTTAAGAATTTATAATGATGGAAGGAAGGAAAGAACGAGTAAAAAAACCAAACAAACCAGTGCCAACTGAAAAACAGATGAGGCACAATCCCCTCTTTCCCCCTTAAAGCCCCAATAACGCCTGAAAAAAAATTCTTGTACTAATCCACAAACTAAAACACAATACGTACTATCTGTAATTGAACAGATAATTAAATTTACCATGCAAGAAATAAAAAAGCATACGGTACGCTTCAAATATTTGAAGTTTTCACTGCTTAGAGGTCAGGGAACAGCTTGGAAAGGTCTTTTGTGAAACAGTGTGGTCTGTGGATTTAACCAATGAGTTTTGGTCCATGCCTGGGTTCTAGTCTTGGCACTGAGGCTGAACTGTTCTGTCACCTGGGGCGGAGGAGAAACATATGGGGATGAGTTATGAATGCAGGTTAAAATCCTGCCTTGATGCCTTGGGTTGTGTTGACACCTATGTCGATCCATAGCATAGGTTATAGATAAACATTCAAAACAGGATTCAGAGGGTCAACTCTCATGGTCTCTATCCACACACCTCCAACCTCAAGAAGTCAACTAAGCCTACGGCCAAAATTCCCCCATCTACAACAGAGAACAAAATAGTTATTTTCTTTCTGTCTGTCTTTCCTTCTTTTTCTTTCTACCTATCTGCCTACCTACCCTTCGCATCACCTTGAATTACCAACCACTGTAAATGTAGGCGTCAAAAAGAACACAGAAAAATAATACCGATTTTGGTTGCTGCTGTTTTTCCTGCCTTTTTACATGTCTGAGTAACGTGGGTATAGTTTAGAAGACAGAGGCCCACAAACCCGTTTAGGATGAAACACGGTAGTCGCGGCAATTCCACTTATCCCGCCTAGCTGCACTCTTGAAAACTGCCGCAATGAACAGATACGCTCAAACAACATCACCAGATACGAACACAACTGGTGACTTTGGGAAAGTGTGGACGCAGACCAAATGCCTGGTTCTTACCTCTATGAGGATGAACCACATTCTCAGCTTGGCACATATTCCAACTTCAGGAAAGTTCAGATGCAGACCTGAACTTTAAGGCTCAGACCAATTTCTAATTGTGCTAAATATGTCACTCTAGGTAGTACAAACTGCCTTCTTTCTGGCCCAGCTCAGCCACCTTTCTGACCTGCACACCCTGCTGAAGAACTGAGATCAAGAAAGTTATGCCTACTGAGTGTGAGGATTAGTGAAAAAAATCCACACAGAATGTCAATGAGGTGGGGGTATCACACACTTTTCACATTAAAATTCAGTAGGTTTTCTAGTCCTTCTGGCCTTGGTACATTTGCATAGTGTAGGGTCAGAGAGACATCCTGATTCTATCATAGCTGCACTGTTTAAAGGGTCATAATGGTGACATATGAAAATAACCCAAATTTAATTGATACCCGGGCTGCTGGCTGTTGAATTTGAAACTCCCTGTGGCCCCATCTCTTGTGTGTCTAATGTACAGTACACTCTTATAGCAGATGCCAAGAAGGCAACGTGGTCTCTCAGTTGCAGTAACAGAGCTTTAAAAATAATTGTTGAATCGTCCACAAGATGTCCGCCCTACTTTCCAAGCCTATGAATCTCTCAGTAATGCCCTCTGCAGCAGTAATGCTCTCAAAACCCTCAAGTTATTAAACTGTATAGCCTTTTCATTGAAGCTTCTTAGGCCGTTTCCAATTACCTTAACTTTTCTCTGAGTCCAGTTCCGACTCAAAAACCTAGGGGTGTACATGTAAGTTCGGGGGCTTTTTTATACTGTATTTCCATTGCTATTAACCCCCAAGTCATACAGGAGCAAATCTTTTCCCTCAACAATTGCAAATGAACCTATGAATTCAGAGACATTTGGACCCGCTCAGTCACAACGCAAATCAAGATACACTTTTTCCCCTAGCAAACGGTACTGCTTATTGCTTGATGTTTCTAGACAGTGGAACATTGAAAAGGCTGCCGGTACAGCAAGTAGACAAGATTGGTTTAGTTAATTTTTTGGCATTGTATCTTCCATCAGCAAGAAGGATGAAGCTGAGTGCTTAGGAAAAAGAAAGAAGAGCCACTACCTGGAAAGATAAAACATGGCAGATGTGCCTGCACCATTGCTTACACACTTGTCACTGCATTTCTATCACTTAAAATGCTCCGTGATTAACCCAGTCTAGCAATGAGACAGAGTTTTAAAAAGCATTAAATAGATGCATTTCATCAGCCAATCAGCTGGTGGAATAGTCCTGAAATCATAATAAAAGAAATAGCTATAAAACACTAAGGCTGTAAACAGAGAGAAATTGTACCAACAAGTTACATCAGCAATGCAGAGACGACGTAGCATCGCTCTCATCTGCATTACAGACTTTGCCTGAAAAGAA
>JAGPOW010002118.1:7002568-7012568 GCA_030014935.1 Caiman crocodilus | reverse complement strand
ACTAAGCTTCATCACTTCGTCCTGTAAAAGAAATCAGCCACCCTATTTTAAGAAACAAGAAATAATTTAGAGCCAGTTCTGGTCTTTCCTCTGAGCACAAGTTACCAGTCATATCCACAGCACTTTTTTGCAAACAGATTTGTGTCCAATGATCACTGGGCTGAACTCCCTAAACTCACTTTGTCTAGGACCCAAGTAGAATTTTAACAGTATTGACTGCAGGGTCCTTTTTCCCTGCTCCCTAAAAAAAAATTAATTAAAAAAAAATACATCTCTGGATATTTGTCTTTTGAAAAAGAAAAAAAAATGCTTATTGCACTGGTATGACATAATGGCTCAGGAAAAAAAATTAGCAGCTACTACACATGGCTATCTGTTTAAAAATAGTTCAGATGGGTTTAGGTTTTAGCCTTTATCTCAGTGGCTGACCTTGCTAATACAGTATGTAGATCTCTTGCCAGCTAATCGGCAGACTGTAAAGCATGGTTTCAAGCTGTGGGCAATGATCTGTAACAGGAATGAATGAGTGGGTTTTAGCAGCCAGGATCTGTAGCCTACTATCTGTATCTGACAGCTGTCACCCTCTCTACAGAGGCCAAGGCCTAGCCCTTCATTTAAAAGCAGCATGGCTGATCAGATTACTAGGACAGTGTGTCAGAACTGATGCACTGAACTAGAGAGACAGAAAGTAAATCTATAAATAGCAGTTCTGCTTGCCTCCATGAACCACTGAAGGATAACCAATATTGAACAGCAAATGCAATGTTTAGTCTCTAAAATCAGTGGAATACAGTTCCTGCCAGATCAGAAAAGTGCCTCATGATACCAGGTAAGGGGGAAAAAAAAGCTTCAGGTGCAAGAGTTTACGAGAGGCAACTTCTTCGCAATGGCAACGGCCGTACCCAAAATAATTGGTCTCAACCAAGTTTACAATGGAACAAGGCTCTCAGTCCTCGAGGCATTCAAAGCAGCACAGAACAAAGTCACCTTATTGCAATGTGCAAATAGCCTACCGTAGGCCAGACAGCCCATGGGGAACCTTGGTGTTGAAATGCATGCTGTGATAAAATAAGAGCCTCTCCATTTGATATCTATTATATATGTCAACTGAGTTTTCAAGCAGAACAGCTGAGCTTTGAAAGTAACTCAGAGGCAGGGATGTCATGAGTGTGACTTATCTATAAGGCTGTGGTGATAGCAAAGCTTAGTTACTGGACATCAAGAAGTTATAAATGACCTGACTGACATTTTATAGTGTGTACCAGCTCTTCCAAGAGCCATTCATCACCCTTGGAGGTTTCCTCTGATAAAACCAGGATGTCTGAAAATTTGTAAACAGCTTCACAAAAACAACCCTGAGGTCAGAACAGAGGAATGAAGAGTATGACTGCTTAAAATGGTTTCATAGACAAGGCAAATGGAGACCTGTAATGGCAAGGGCATGCTTTTCTAGCTGAAAACCCCTTCTTCGACAGCATGTAGTCAGATTTCTAACCGTCCTTGAGCAGTTGGGTAAAACAGCGAAACAGGGGCTAAAGCAAGCCAAATAGAGAAACTCTGAAGTCCCATTCCACCGACAAAGGACACGGCTGCACAGAGATGCTTCTTTCTGGTGGCACATGTAAAACTGTCACATTGTAATACCGTTTCACATTTTAATAATATTTCTCAGTAGCTACACATGATTTGCAGAGCCGAATGCCAGCTGCTTCATCTATCATTAGTAGCAAGATGGAGGTCTTCTTTTCTGGGTATTTACTAGGGGACGGGTGAGCTGTACTCCTATACATCTGCTGCTTTTAGTCGCATAGAGCCTTCGTGCATCCACGGACCACAAACATGCATCTGACCCACAAGTCCGAAAGTCGGTAACGCTTTGAGAGAGAGTTTTGCCATTTCGTTCCTCCTGTGTTCTCCATTAGTGGGTCAAACCCAGCAGCAAACACTGAAAAGGGAATACTATCCAAGTTAACATTTTTTCCTAACTATTTATGTTGGTCTAATAAAAGATATCATATTCACCCAAAGAACTTTGTTTGCCTACGTCCCGAGGCCAACACGGCTACAACCTACACCCCTCAATAAGTAGACGTCATTGGAACATGGACATTAGAGTCTCATGCCAGCTAGGAAAGCAGCAAGGTGGGTTATAATCGTCTTATATTGCCCCCCCCGCAAAATCTTCTCTGGATGTGATAATTTCTATGATAAACTAATAAACACTTGAGTGCATCTGACATTTTCCATCCAACAGAGGGCAGTGACATGCACACAAGTCAGTACTATATACAACAGGATTCTGTAGACCCGAAGGAACATAGCATGAAATGAACAGCGCAGGTATTGAACATCTATTGTAAGATCACTTGGAAATGCAGCGAATTCAAGGGAATTCTGTTCTGTGTAGAGGAGATGCTATTCAGTCACCATTAAAGGCCTCAAAATGGGACTTGCGACAAAGGTGCCACATCATACTGACCTTCTGCACAGCAGTGAATTCCACAGAGAGTTAATGACTTATTCTGTTGCGCTGAGCCATAGTTAATTTAATGCTCAGGAAGGGAAAGCCCTCACTACCACTGCCAGAAGCAGGTTCCCTCCTCACATCTGCAGCTGGGCAATGCCAGTCCGCAGCATCTCACACTGGCCTACCGACGTATATCAACCCTGACCCGGAGGGATTGTCCCTTGGATTTGTAGCTAGTCCTGTGACTGTTCACTGCTCAGTCTCTTTGCCAGGACTGTCATCGAGTGCCAGCTGCAATGGTGGATTTGTAATGTGTACACCTGTCCATGAGAAACCAAGCTGACACCCAGTAGACTCATTTCATGCAGGTTACTAAACAGCCATCGGATGACAATGACTTCTAGCGTGGCTGCAAACCAGTGACCTACATTATCAATCCCCTGAGCCATCCAAGTATCCCACCGTTTCTCATTAGTAACAGATTCTTATTTATTTCAGATTATCAGTGACTCCTGCCAATAGACAGTGCACTCCTAATTAAAAGCTGGTTTCTTTTATAGCCTACAAAATGCTCTCTCTACCTCTGCTCCAACATACACAGAGAACATGCATTTTTCTTGTGGCTGGGTCTGTTTTCCAGTTAAAGACAAATTCAACAGACAAAGCAAAACTGTATTAAAAAACCCCCAAAAACCAAACATAAAGCAACAAAGTTTGAAGGACGTCCAACATTTATGCTGTGTGCCCATTTGATATCACAAGGGACTTTTCACAGGAGCAAAGGTTTTCCTAATAAAGGGTCTCATTGGCCAGTTGGATCAAATCATGTATACACCGATATTTTGCTTCTGGCAATACCTTAAACCCACAGTTAGGCAGGTGTAGAGACTGCAGTGGCCTTGAAACTCTAGCATGGTTTATACATGGTATACACATCTTTGAGGATTTGGAGAAATCTACAAGGGATCTAATGCTTTTCCACCTATTGACATTTACAAAGCAGTTTAAATCATGCATGAGAGGCCTCAGGCACATGTAGTTCACAAAACATAACTCCAGTCCCAGGGAATTTAAGCTGACCAATGCTCTTTATTAGAACCGACAGTGAAAGACAGCTATTGCAAAATCTGTACAAGAAATGCAATACAAAGATGACAGTCTTAATGCCAGTGGATATATTATGTAGATTACCTGACTCAAGTCCTGCTTGTTAAATAAGTTTCATGCTTTCCCCTCACTCCCCCTTGCAGAAAATATCCTCCCTGGCTTTGTCAAGGGAGCTGTTCCCTAAATTCCTTGATCAATCATCTGCTTTTCACGACTTTAGACACGCTGACGTAGCTCTGAAGATAAGGCAGTGATGCTTAAGCACTGGAAAACAGGTAAACCCCTTCACCTACCAGCACAGCACAGCCATGCATGTTGGAGATTAATACTTTTAAAACTTAAACAATATTTTGCCAATTAAAGTCAAAAAGATATTTTAAGGAATCCATCATCTCTGACAGGCTTACCGCAAGTCATCTTGAAGCAGTGAATCACTAGTTCAATATACCATTTTTCTAATGCATGTTTTTGTCACATGCACATACATATGGGGTTAAATCCCGAGTTTCTTTACCGGCGTTCTTTTTAGTTCTTACTCAGTTAAGACTTGATTTACATTTAATGAAAAATGCGGCCCCTCGCAAAGCCAGCCGTAGTCTTGGCTGAGTACAGACCGAGACGAATATGTGTAATTTAGCTGCTGCTTATGCCATGCAATGGATGCATGCAAGCCCATATACAACTAATAGGAAAATTCAGTCCTTCTACTCAGAGGGCTAGCTTGTAGAGTTGCTCCGCTGGTGACACATAGTTATACAAAATGTTACACAGACTTCATATGGGTCTTCTATGAAAACCAAATGGTGCTTGTATTGGGTTCTCTGAAGACGAAGGGGAATGTAATCCATTACCAAGTTGGGGATAGTGTGCTGGAACTGTGCAAGGTCTCACCAAAGCAAAGGGTGTAGTATCTAGCCTCTTAAATAAGGATGTTAGGATTCTCAACTGTATATGTATATACAAATATTACACACGTGAGCACACATACATATACACACATACATGTATGTCTGCTGAAAATATATCATTACATCAATGACTTCAATATCATGACTATTCATCATTAATTTGTCAGATTTTCAAAGTTCAAAAGTAAAAATATCGCCACATATTTACCAAGTCTGTCTTAGTACCTAGGTTCTGAACTTGATCACAACAGGCTGAACTCCAATTACATTGGAGAAACTGTAAAGAAAATCTGACGATAGGTCAGTGGACGTATCTTGAAGTGAGGAGCCTGAGGGGACCATGGTACAATTTACAGACAAACCCAGACATCCTGGTGGGTGAGCACTTGTTGGAAAGTCTATGCCACCAGCTACACAGAGCAGCTTTTGTCAACACACGGTCACCGCTCACCCTAGCACAAGCAAGAATGTAGAAACTGGTGTTGACTAATTAACCAGCAAAGAGGGACTAGCGGAAGGCTATATCTTGCATTATGCTGCCAAGAATTTCCTTGCGGGCTAACATGAGGAAGCAAATGAAAGCTCTTCCAGAAATGTACTGTGCAAGAAAAAACTATACCTAACCTCAAGTGGGTTTGATGGTTTCCATTCATACCTGTGTTTCTGTTAACAACTGTAACACACGACACAGGTATAAAATGTGATATCAGTGGTGGGTTTAGCAAAACCAAGTAATAAATTCTAATTCTTCACAAACATTCATTAAAGTCAGATACTTGACAATGGTCACCACATAAGAATTTAGGGCCTGATGCAATCTCATGAAAGTTAATGAAAAGATTACCATTGACTTCAATAGACCTGGGTTCAAGATGCTAATGGGAACGGATAGTTTACATTCCAGGGTGAGATAGATTTAGTCTGCATATGTTTGCAGCTGCTTTACTGTATACGCTTCTAGCCTTTTTCAGAGCACCTTTATCATGGACTCTGCAGCTCTTGTTTTGAAGAGGGATCCCATCAGGTAACAACTCAATATTCAATGGGTATTCAGGCACCAGTTGTACCGAAAGTCAATAAACATGTTTTGTATAACATCTATCAACAAGAGTCGTTCGTCAGCATCCTTATACTTATACATGAACTCAATTTTTCTAATCATAAATATATATAACATACAAATAAATACAGAAATGTTGTATATTTCCATACATGGAATCAAGAACTATTTTTGGGTCTCCCATTACCTAAAACCTAAATAATGAAATAGAATTGCTTCAGCAAAGGTTGGACTATTTTATAGTACAGGAGAGGTATAAACAGGGTACTTAGTTCACCTGCCACTTTAAGAAGGGAAGAGAGACTGCATGAGACGCAGTCTAAGTGTGGTAGGAGCCAACTAGAGAATCACCTGACCAGAAGGGGGCAGGTCTTGAAGCATTTAAGCCCCGGGCAGAGCTGGTCAGGGAGTCTAGCTCCGAAAGCCACAGAGAGAGGATTTCTTGGGCTGCAGGACTGCAGCAAGACTTCTGGGTAACATCTGAGCTGGGGAAGCTCTGGTGGTTTGTGGAAGGGACTAAGAAGAGATAAGGAGGTCCCAGCTGGTGCAGAAGGGAGAGAGAGGCCAAAGGGCTAGAGAGCCTGGAGGTTTATAGTGTGGTGGGGCAAGTCTCAGGGAGCACAGCCAGGGAGCCTAGCGATCTGGAGCCCAGGAAGGGTGATTGTCAGCAGGGCCAGAGAGCCCAAAAGCAGGGCCAGGACCCAGAGTTAGGGACTGGCAGGGGCGGGGAGCCGGGGAGTCTCCACTGATCTAGGAGTGGGGCCAGGGCCCAAAGAGAGGGGCCAAAGACCAGAGATCACACTTGGAGATTGAGGGGGCCAAGGAGCCCATAGACCAAGAGGGGCAAGAACTGGGGCTGGTAGCCCATACCCCAGGAGGAGCATGTGTCAGCAGGAATAAGTAACACCTGCAAGGCATGGGTGTGGTGTAAGAGATGCTCAGAGCCATGTAATTAGCTTTTAAGCAGACAGCAAAGACATCTGAGCTCAGGAGTGTGAGACCAGGCTTGGGAAGTCCTGGAACAGCCTCCCTTTTCTGAAAGTAGCATTTCATCAAGGCGTGCCAGCCAAGGGGAAGGGGAGAGTGCCCAAGGAGAGCCAGGTTGAAAAGGGCTGGGGGCCTCAAGGAGCATCATGCATACCCCTCCAGTCTCTCCAGCTCTCTCTCTCTCTTCTGCACCAGCTGGAACCTCCTTACCTCCCCTTAGTCCCTTCCACAAATCACCCAGCTCAGCAGTTACCCAAAAGCCCTGCTGCCCAGGAGCTCCCCTCTCTGTGACTCTCAGGGCTAGACTCCTAGACCAATTCGGGCCCAGGCTTATATGCTTCAAGCCCAGCCCCCTTCTGGTCAGATGATTCTCTAATTGGCCCCGGCAACACCTCCAGGCTGCAGCCTCTTCCCTTCTTAAAGTGACAGGTATGCCGAGTACCCTGCCACGAGAGGTAATACATTAAATATAAACAAAGCAACTGAATGTTTGCTTTATACTTGTGGCAACAAACACAACAGTTAGGCTCGACTAATGACTTAAATGTGAATTATCATAGCATTTTCATAGTTACACTAGTGGTAACAGTATAAGAATGAGATAGTGACATATGCAATCCACTGAATAAACTTCTGGAATTGTCTCGAGTGCTTTACAAACATTTACATTAATAACAGACTTCAAAACCATAATACTGAACAAGTACTGTTAAAAAACTGGTGCTAGATGAAATGCTGTAAAAAGGGGGAAAGGGAGAAATCAAGAAGTGATCTGAAACTGAATCGCCAAAGACATCAAACTAATGGACCTAAAATTTCTTCTTGGTTTAAATATTATCCCTTACTCTGTGTTAAAATCAAAACAAAAAGCTAAAAACAGACCATTGCATTTTATAGCTAAGCATAACATATTTTGCAGAACAACAAGGAAAAAGAGTCTGATAGCAGCAAAACTTGCATATTTTTATTCTGTAAGCAGCTTTATAGATCACAGAGTAGTTAAACTTGGTGAAACTGTAGCAGTGATATGAAATAAGTCAACATTGTTTATCTTAAACAGTCTATAATTATGTTTTTAAGGGTAGAACACCTGCTTTACTGAGGAAATATACATATGCAATACATTTTCCCTTTATAATTATGAGAATAAATTATGCTTCACATTTCTTTCAGTTCCAGGTCTGGTCTTTGATTTTACACACAGCATAAGTGTCAGCGACAATGACTTTCTGAACAGAGAGGTACTGGACCTGTCTTCAGATGTAACAGTTTGTTAATCCATGGTCTCAGATCAATGGAGGCACGTTATAAACTTTAACACACTGTCAATCTACCGTTGATACAGATCTCTTTGGGGAAGACACTGCCATTTCAGTTGAACACAGGCGTCTTTAAAAGGCAGCAGATAAATAGAGGGCAAAATAACAGACCTAAAGAGAGGGCCACAAAACTAATGTCTGTCAAACAAGGAATTTTGATAATATTTTAGTTCAAGTTTTATTTATGATATGGGCACTTTGCACTGGCAGAAGGTTGAAAAGGTGCCAAAAAACTGTTTCAAAGCACCTTGGCATAGGGAATATTTTAGGTTTGTGTGCTCCAGAAATCCTCAGTCAAAGGAGAACCACGTACGGGCCATGAATGTCAACAGAAATCAGAGCAGGTCTGAGGTTGCTTTAACTTATGCTGGGAGAGGAACTATTTCTGTGTAGGACATAATGTAGGAGACTACAAAGATATTGTTGCCATATTTAGGTCCCTGAGATCCCAGGAAAAGTGGAGAACAGCCATAAGCTGAGTCTGAGTCAAACAGGGTTTAAAATACTGTCAAATATTTTATGACTAATCCATCATGCAAGAAGAAGCCTTTCCTTTATTCCACTCTGTTTTAATAAAGTATCTTAAAGAGCTGATTCCATATGAGAGATCTCCTGTCATCTCTTCTGGTAATCTCAGGACAGTTTAGTCCTTGTCAGAAAAACAACACAGGACACCACTTTTGGCACTCTTAGTGATCCTAGCAGATATCCAGAGACAGTATGGACCAAAGAAGGATATATTTATTTTCCCATCCCCAAGGAAGGTTCATCCTTGTGAGAGCAGAGGACCGCTGGTGGGCAAGTACAGGGAAGACTGCACAGCTCTGTGCTGATACTGTGGAAGAGGAGTTTATATTCAAGGGGTGATGAACCAAACCGGCATTTAAAATAAAAAGCTATTAGGCTTGTTTCTTTCTACATTGGATAGATTTAATTATGGCAATCCCTAGGACAACGGGCCCATTTGTACTGCCAGATGGTATGAATGATTGCTACAGATACACTCTGGATACATTCCATTATTAATTGACAGACGTATGGCCACAACAGACCTTCTACCCCATATTGCACACATGACACTAATGGTTAAAATATGAGACTAAAAAGAAAAAGAAAATGTTTTCCTGTATTCTGATAATATTACAAGATAAACATTACCTGAGCATACAGGCCGGTGAGTCAAAAGCAGCTAGATGTGATGCTGCCCATATCATATATAGCATCATATGCTGCTGCCTATAGAAACTGGCCTGTTTTGACCACGCTTGTTCTACGGACTCCTGGCTGTAGAAGGACCTTTGACATTATTTTTGACAGACAAACCACAAAATAGTAAACCACGTGATACTCTTTGGTCCCTGTACTCAGCTGGTTCCCCTTGCATCATTTCCAGCCAGTCAAAAGGGAGTTGGTGGGGGGGCAACACATGAGGGCAATGTTTAACTCCTGGATGCTACCCAATGTAACTTGGAAAACAAAATAGATGGAGGAAAAGTATGAGGTTTGTATATGAGATCCAGAGCATCGCATGGTTGTAAAGGATGAAGCTTTTTAACGAAGGCCCATTTCAGGTGACCACAGTTTAAGGTTATGCGTTAAAATACAGGCTTAATGAATGTGACTGGTGCACGCTTGGGATGGCAACATCTCTGGGAAGTCTTTCTAGGCTTTCAAGAAAAACACCTTCAATCTTGATATTTAAGAAAATGAATAGAAAACAGACTTGAAGAGCAAGTTGCCAACCTAACACCACACGATGTACAAAACTTGAGAAATGGACAATAATTTAATTGATTAAATATTACAGTGCTGAGCCACCACCGCTCTCAGGACCAAATACACACTCAGTGCTCTGAAGAGTAAGATTTTTCTTATGTAAAGAGACCCTAAAAGAGAGAACTTCACAGGTTTGGGACATTAACCAGTCGTGCAGAATTAAATTACAAATAGATGAGGAAGACGACCCCCGAGATTTGAAAAGGAATAAATAGTGAATCATGCTCTGTCAATTCTAAACCGGCAATGATTATTCCCGGGCTGTTCAACATCTTCACCAGCGACTTGGACAAGAGGGTAAAAAGCACCCTGTTCAAATTTGCAGATGACACTAAGATGTGGGGAGAAGTGGGCACGCTAGAAGGGAGGAACAGAC
>JAGPOW010002118.1:6984083-7002468 GCA_030014935.1 Caiman crocodilus | reverse complement strand
GAGGCTAAGGGCCCTGAACCTGTTCAGCCTCCACAAGAGAAGGCTGAGAGGGGATCTGGCCATTTACAAACTAGTCAGGGGGGACCAGCAGGCACTGGGGGAGTCCCTGTTCCCCCGAGCACTACCAGGAGTGAATAGAAATAAGTCACAAGCTGGCAGAGGGTAGCTTCAGGCTAGACATCAGGAGGCGCTACTTCACTGTCAGGGTGGCTAGGATCTGGAACCAGCTTCCAAGAGAAGTGGTGCTGGCTCCTACCCTGGGGTTTTTAAGAGGAGGCTGGATGAACACCTTGCCGGGGGCGTTTGACCCCAGTACTCTTTCCTGCCATGGCAGGGGGTCGGACTTGATGATATGCTCCCTTGTGACCCTACCGACTAGGAAACCATGTAATTCTGCACTGAACAGCACAGAACATCTGAGAAATATTATTTACATTTGTAGCACAACTTGCATCCCAAAGCACTCACAATATGTACGCATTTTCACACACATTCATGCCAGATGTATACAAGCAAAGAAGCATATCAGCTACCATGAGCAGCTTAGGCAGCTGTTTAACATGTTACAAACTTGTTTAGAAAAGAACGAGAATGACGCTGTGGCCAACAGAAACTACAGTGGCAATTTTAGGACGGCAAAATATAATCATGCAAGAAAGCTGATCAGGGATAGGTGGCTATTATGAAAGAAAAAAAAAGTGGTGTACGATATATTATACCTATCGGTGTCCAGGAGCTCAAAATCCGAGACTGATCCTTGTCTATATAATGTAAATGTGTCTGGCAAAAAAAATAACAATTGGTGGTTTGTTAGAGGACATATATTTCCTAATTGTTTATGTTTTAGTTCTGACACTGCTCAGTGCTACCTTCTGGTGTGTTTCTAAATTGTGCTTCCTTACTCATATTGATTACTGTCTTTCCTCTGGCTGGTTTATGTGGCATAAACACAAAGGTGATACCCACAGTCAACATCAAATCTGACTGTTCTCGACAACTCCTGTGATACAGCAACCTCAGGGACTTGAGGACACATCTGTGAGTAGATGTAGTAGCTGCCATCTGCACGAACTGCATTATTTAACTGCGTTGGCACTGATTAACATTTGCTGTAACCTATGGTAATGGGCTCTGGGGGCTTTCCATGTCTGCTACACAGTGGCAGCTGATGTCTCCTGCTCCATCTTTAAAACAGGATGCTTTAATTTTTAATGGAGCACATGTTCGATTGGCTATACAAACAGGCTAATCTGCAAAGCATGTGCTCAATAACAAGCCAAGCTATGCAGCCAGAATAACAACACTGCTTTGCCACGCAGGAGATGCAAAGGGCTTCCTGTTTTATGCCACCATCGCTCAGCACTGATGGTCAAGAGGAATGACTGTGCACGTTCCCTATTTCCAACAGCAGCCCCTGGGTATTAGCAACTTCCTTAGCTGCACATTAGGCCCTGCCAACTCATTTCTCATTTGGGAAACTAAACTGGAGAGTTGACAAAGTTCAGGTGCCTAGCACAGAATTCACTACAGAGCAGCAGAAAAATTCAGAGGCAAAACTAAAATCCTGGCTGGTACAAGAAAGCTCCGTTGCTGCAGCTCATTGAAAAGACAAATAAGCTGGTGGGCATTTAAGTGGACAAGGGAGAACGAGATACTTGCATATTGCTCCAAACAATACATCAGCAAAATTCCAGTTGGCCATGCCCTCTCTCAGACCAAGCGTAATTCATATACACTTTCCTTCGGGGCCTGTCTAGCAAAATTACTGTGTCGATGGTTTGCATGATGAAGGCAGAGCCCACTGCCCAGGTTACATTGTTCGGTTTTGACTGCATAGACCAAGCCTCAATTTTACTCACCTTTGTTTAAGCTCTTTAGACATCGGGGCCACAACGTAATATTTTAACGTGTTCCCGATGCACTCAGGGGGCTTTCATGTAATATAGTTCTTCGAGGATAGTGTCATTTTGGAAGAGCGTACAAACCGTTCCTAAATTCATGGAGCCAAGCAGAAAACAAAGGTAACTGAGCGGATGGGCATTTGCTAACAAAAAGAGAGGAAGGCAGAAACTACCAATGGGCTTGCATCTTCTAGTCAGCACATTCAAAGTATACCGGTGCAAATCCCCAAATGCTAGGCTGTTTAGCTTTCTGTGGAATCATGAATGCACCAAGGCTCATTCAGCTTCTCATTTTCCAAATGCTAGGAGTTGGATTTCACTGATCTCTTTATTGTATTTTTTTTCTTTTGATCACATACACAGTTTTACAGCTCAATAATTCTTTCTGTTCCTTTGGTTACCTCTGACCTGACCCATCCACTGAACATACTAAACCTGTAACAAACATGTGCTGATTAAACAATTAATGCAATACTACGTTAGGGCAGCCTACTCCTGTACTGAGCCTGTACTCACGCCTGTTATTGGAGCATAAGCATACTTTGACCTTTTGAAAAGGCCACATTTATTTTTCTATGTTTTCTTCCATGATGAATTGTGCCTCTGAGAAAGGTGCTAAATTATTAAGCCATTCAGGAAATGCAAGGAAGTTAAGCAGAATGTTAATATGACTCCTGTCATTTTAACATACATGTAATGCACACAGTCCAGTATATCCTGGTTGGTATAGCTGGTAGGCTACTGAACATCTTGTTAAACCTTCAAATAATTATGACTTGATGTTCAGAGGTGTTGATGTAATAAACCCCACCACAGGTAGACAGCCAAGATTCAACCTGAGGGCTTCAACCCTGAAATATGGACTTTTACCAGTTGAGCCAAGGGAATAACTCCTTTGGCTCATAGCACTAGTTGGTTTCTGCTAGAGGTCCACTTCCTAAAAAGATATGGTCCATGTGCTTCCATGTTTTTGGAAGTCATGTGTGAAAATCAGGCCATTATTTTTTAATTTTATAAAATGTGCTGATCATTTTCCCAAATATTCTGAAAACACACATCAAAGCACAAAAAGCATTAAGTCAGTCTCAGCTAAAGAAGAATAGACAACAGCATTAAACAACAGCCGTACCACGCCTCCAGCTGTTCTTTCTAGTTAAATAAGGCTTGGAGATCAACAATCTCAGGCCTTGCTGAACCATAGCGATGTAGTTAGCTGTGGTAGTTTGAAGTCAAGCAGATGGCAGGGTAGATTTGCACCTTATAGACAAACCAAAGTAAGTGTGTGTGCACATGTGGCCCAAGTTTTCATAAACTGCAGTTTGTCGCATTGGATTCTGTGAAAGGACATGCACAAAATTTGACTTAAAAGCTTTGTGCATGTCTTTTCATAACATCTGATGAAGGGAGCTTCAGCTCATGAAAGCTTGTGCTATATATCTACCTTGGTTAGTTCTATAAAGTGCAAACCAGGGAAAGCATGGCTCCTTTACTACATGGGGAAGGCAACTTAGTGACAGGCGATGTGGAAAAGGCTGAAGTGCTCAATGCCTTTTTCACTTCAGTCTTCACAAGCAAGGGCAGCTCCCCGACTACTGCACCTGTCAGCACAGTTTGGGAAGGAGGCAAGCAGCCAACAGTGGAAGAAGAACAGTTTAGGAACTTAGAAAAGCTGGACATGTACAAAAGTCTATGTGGTTGGATGGAATGCACCCAAGATTGTTGAGGGAGTTGGTCGATGTGATTACACAGCACTGGCCATCATCACTGAAAACCCACGGCAATCAGGAGAGGTCCTGGGCATTTGGAAAAGAGCAAATATAATGCCCATCTTTAAGAAAGGAAAGGTGGAAGATCCATGGAACTACAGATTGGTCAGTCTCATTTCAGTCCCTGGAAAAATCCTGGAGCAGGTCCTCAAGGAATCCATTTCTAAGCACTTGGAGGAGGAGAAGGTGATTAGGAAGAGTCAAGATGACTTCACCAAGGGCAAGTCATGCTTGACTAACCTGATAGCCTTCTGTGATGAAATGCCTGGCTCTGTGGATGCTGGGAGAGCAGTGGAAATGATATACCTTAACTTTAGCAAGGCTTTTGATATGGTTTCCCACAAAATTCTCACAAGCAAGCTAAGGAAATATGGGTTGGTTGGATGAATGGACTGTAAGGTGGATAAAAACTGGCTGGATCATTGGGCTCAAAAGGTAGTAGTTAGTGGCTTCATGTCTAGTTGGCAGCCAGTGTCAAGTGGAGCGCCCTGGGGCTGATTTTGTTCAATGTCTTTATCAGTGACCTGGAAGATGGGTTGAAGTACACCCTCAGCAAGTTTGTTGATGACAACAAGCTGGGGGAGTAGGGGATATTTTAGTGCGTAGGACTCAGATTCAGAGAGACCTTGACAAACTGGAGGACTGGACCCAAAAAAATTTCATGAGGCTTAATAAGGACAAGTGTAAAGTCCTGGACTTAGGATGGACCAATCCCATGCACTGGTATAGTCTGGGGTCAACTGGCTAAACAGCAGGCCTGCAAAAAGGGACCTGGGGGTTACAGTGGGCAAGAAGCTGAATATGAGCCAACAGCATGCCCTTGTTGCCAAGAAGGCTAATGGCATACTGGGCTGTATTAGTAGAAGCACTGCCAGCAGATTGAGAGAAGTGATTATTTCTGTCTATTCAGCACTGGTGAAGTGACATCTGGAGTACTGTGTCTAGTTTCAGGCCCCCCACTACAGAAAGGATGTGGACAAATTGGAGAGAGTCCACCGGAGGGCAATGAGAATGGTTAGGGAGCTGGGGGACATGACTCATAAGAAGAGACTGAGGGAACTGAGCGTATTTCATCAGGAGAAGAAAGGGCTAAGATGGGATTTAATAGAAGCCTTCAGCTCCGTGAAGCGGGGTTCAAAAGAGGATGGAGCTGGGCCGTTCTTAGTGGTAACAGATGACAGAACAAGGAGCAATGGTCTCAAGTTGCAGGAAGAGAAGTTTAGATGAGATGTTAGGAGGAACTGTCTCACTAGGAGGGTGGTAAAGCACTGGAACAAGTTACCCAGAGACGTTATGGAATCTCCATTCTTGGAGGTTTTTAAGCCCTGGTTAGTCAAAGCCTTGGCTGGGATGATATAGATGGGGATGGCCCTGCTTTGAGCAGGGGGTTGGACTAGATGTGACCTCCTGAGGTCCCTTCCAACCTGAATTTTCTATGATTCTATGAAATCTTCCCTGCTTTTTCTACTTGTTAAACCAGCCAAAAGGGAAATAAATTGCAGCACTTGTGTTCAGTCTGTCTGGTTTAACAAGGCCTGAGACTGTTGATCTCCAAGACTAACTTTTCTGAAACTAGGACTTGCAGCTGAATGGGGCGGCGTGGCTTGTTGTTTGAGACTGTTGCCCATTCTTTTCCATTGAGACTGACTTGATGTTTCGTGTGCTGTTTGTCATACCAAGTGCCTCTCCTGAGCAAAATGACTAGAAATGTTCATAATGAGAGAAGAGATCTCTACAGCATCCATGACTGAAACCAGACAGGGCCCCGGGCTCCAAAATCAATACCCCTAAATGGAGCCTGGAAATTAAAGGGAAAAAGTGTAATCACTGAAAGACAGTTGTCATATGTTCTACTGAAGAAACCATGGGTCAAGCAAGTAGATAAAAAAGCCTACCGAAGTCAGCAGGACCTTATCTCCAAAAGTGTTTCGATTAGGCCCAGAGATGAAGTCCCAAGGACAATCCATTTCAGAGTGCATAACCTAGCCCCAAGACACGGCCACAGACCAGTGCAATGAGGTCTTTGTATATGAAAATAAGAAGTTTATTGATATGAAACTGCTGCCATATTCTATTCAGAGCCAAGCAAATGCCAAGGGACAACTATCGGTCAGGAAATTTTCTTGCACAACCTCCTCCATCTTCTGTGAACTCTTAGCAGGCGAGCAGGTATCCAACCCTCAAAGACCTTCACAGAAGGAAAGAAACGGCACGGTTCAGCTCTAGCTACTATGCACATGCAATGTCAGCTGAGGACGCTAAACTCATACCACTTGTAACTCAGGAAGGGCTTCTCCTGCCCTACAGAAAACAAAAGGCTGCCGCATTAATGCTCAATGGTGCCTTTCCATCAAGTTCCTTAATTAGCTTATCTGGAGAAAAAAAGCTATACCAATCAAATAAAATATTAATCACACATAAACTGCTGATCACAATCAGCTGGGGGTTCACACAGGCAGAATGGAGGGATCATGGTGTGATATCTTTTCCCAAAGAGCTTCCTCCTGCTCTCTTTCCAGTGCCAATTTAACAAATCCATATCAAAAACAAAGCCTGAGTTTTCCAAGTACAACATTAACAACAGACCAGAAGTTTTCTACACTAAGATATTGAATTGAAAATTCAGTTCCTTTAAATCTTTCTAAATCCTCGCCTCTGATTGGGTTCATTAATAAACATGCTGGTTTTGTTACAGGGAGTGACATATGGCATAATCCGCTAACAGGAAGAAGTATTTTGCATTTTATTGTAGAAAACAAACATGCAAACAGGTTCTCACAGATGGCTTTCTTAGCTTCTGGGAGGGAAAAAAAAAGGCTTAATAATGCTTGAAAACAAGTTTTTTTCCCTCCTCCTTAAAAAGAAATTCTAGTGGAACTGCTTTTCAATTAAAGTAAGTTCTACTCTAGGGTTTCAACTACATTCAAACATCCTTTATGCTGTCGTTACTTTTTTAACTACACATAAAATAAAAAAACTCTCCCTTTGCAAATATCAGACAAGGGAAGTCCCTGATGATGCACACAAAAAAATTAAAAATGAACCTGAACTCACTAAAGGTTATGGCAAAATTGTTGTTGACTTCAATAGGATTGTGCACTTCTGTCGTTAGCTCACTTACAGGAGAACATGATAAGGCCCGAGACCCCAAGACTCCCAGCACAGGACTGAAAAACACTGCCTGGGGTCAAAGAGAAACAGGCTCAGGAGGAACCAGAGACTGGACACAGATTGGAAACCAAGCTGTGGACAACTGCATGGTCCTTTTCAGTATGCAAACTGCATGCAGACTATCCTGATGGCCCTTTAAGTCAAAATTGGTGCTGGGATTCTGTTAGGAATTACATTTCTGGCCTGTAATTCTTCATTTCATGAAGTAAGATGTCCAGGGCTCTTCCTAGCACATTTTCCAACTCTGGCTAGTGTATCCAGTGTGCACCACAGCCATCTCTTACCATCCCAAGACCCCAAAATCCCAGGACTGTGGAAAAAATAGCTTTATTGCCCATGAAACTGTGTGACCTCTGATGTGGAATGATTTGATATAATGGTTTAGGAGGAGGGCTGGTAATTAGAGAGGAGAAAGTAATGGGATGGTATTATGGCACACCGTCTGGCAGTTCTGCATGTGCATGAGAGTGACCCACTTGACAGGGGGCCTAACATATTACTTCACCAGCGCTGCAGAAGAACTATTAAAAACCTTCTGCATATCAATATAGAAATCAAAGCCCCTCCCTCCAAAAGGAAAAAATATTCTGGGTACCCTCCTGTACCTTCACCAGAGGTAAAAGATTTCATTGGTCCTGTCTGTTTAAGGCTGTAAAGCCTCAGCAGCCTGGTGCATTAGATGATTCTGAAGCTAGGAGTGTAGTTTGTTAACTTCCATTTGTATTAATGAGACCTTCACTAAAGGAAGAGAAAACATATCCTTAATACATACTGCAGCGCACTCAGTGGACTCCAGAGAATTCAAAGCTATATGCAAGGGTGCATACAATTTGGAAAGAGCTGAAAAGAAGAGCAAAATTCCTAGAGGGAGAATGATCTCAGTATTAGTTACCAATATTTATCCTCGGTGCTAGAGAGAAAGATGAAAGCATGAGCGGTCCCTACCCTATAACTAGAAGGGAAGATCGGGTCAGCTTTTGAGGGGCAAATCTGTGGTTTGCCCTTCTGTCAAAATCTTTGAGTTCCAGCAGGCCTTTGCAACTCTTCTGGTCCACAGCTGGTCCTGGCTACACTGCAAAACCAGCCAGCCTAATCCATATATCCCTTTTGCATAAAGGATCTGAGCTGACTGCATTTAATCAGCTCCAAATTTACACTACTGATCACCTTTTCCATTTAATCACCACTGCAGCCTTTCAGAAGTAATTCCCTTTGGTTAAAATTAACAATGACAGGCTGTGTTTTTACACACTGCTGAAATGCGTAAAACAATCAGAGGGGACAAAAAAAAAATACCCTCCCTTTTCAGAGTTGATTTACGATATATATGCAAACCCTATTAAAGTTAAACCATGCTTTTCAATGAAATGAGGATTTCCAACAAGCTGCTCTCCATTTTATTTAAGGATCCCAATGACTGATACAAATGGTGGTAATCAGCTCTATTACTAATATAGGATATTTGAAGTATGAGATATCATACTTAACCCTTAAGTGAGAAATAGCTTATAAATCACAAGCACTTTCTGGGGAAAGTATAATAAGGCCCTGTCTTATAAGCAGAAATCAAATGATATCCTGCTGAGACACATTATATTCCTTTTGCAGAAATCTAAAGGTTAAATAGAAAGAGAAATTAATGTGAAGAAGGAAGTAGATGAGAACTAGGCACAGAAGTAGGAGGTGAAGAGGAATGCAAATATCTAAATAGACAGGTTAATCTTATCTCTCTAGATAAGATAAAAATATAGAGTAAGCTGTTATGGCAAGCAATAAATGCAACAGGCTCAGGCCTGGATGTTTCTTTCGACCCTACGATTCTAACATGCGCCTGACCAGAAAGCAGGGCTTTTTGTATAGGTATTGGACCAAATGTATACACCTACTCATATGAGAACTGAGCAAGTGCAGCAAAACATTCTCTAACAATGGTTCAGAGGTGAGTAAAGACTATTACTAGCGGGACCTCCCTAAAAGAGGCACCAAGAAGAGACCTTGCAGCATTCCAGAAAGGAGCAAGAAAGGTTTACAAATGCATTATCTGAAATGGCCATTAGGGGTGTGCGCAACAGACCCTATTCGATTTGGATTTGGCCTGAATTGGGGACAGCGATTCGATTCGTTGATTCAGATCACTGTCTCCGATTCAATTTGGCCAAATCCGAATCTGAAGAGTCAGTGCTGATTCGGAGAACCAGTGATTCGGGCATAGACACAGCTTTAAAAGTTTTTTCTACACACCTGGAGGTAGCAGACACAGCTCTTGAAAGCTGTGATGCTGGGGCACGTGGAGTGGCCCACAGGTGTGCGGAGGAGCGGGGGGGTAGCTCCCCCACACGCTCAGCAGCGAACTCAGAAGTGGACCGGAATTATTTCCAGTCCACTTACGGGTCTGCCAGGGAGTGTGCCCCCCCCCCCCCAACATCTCCTTGGCTCAGCAATCAGCCATGGGAGGACCCTTCCAGACCCAGGAGACACCAGTTGCTGAGCCAGGGGAGTGCAGGCGGGACCCCAGCGTGCTCTCCAGAAGACCCATAAGTGGACCAGAAATGCTTCTGGTCCACTTCCGAGTCTGCTGCCGAGCGCGCTGGGGAGCCCCCCGTGCTTCTGTGCGATACTCCATGGACCCCAGCATCGCAGCACTCATGAGCCTCCTGGTACCTAGAGGTACGTAGAAAAAACATTTAAAGTTGTGTCTACATCTGAATTTCTGAATCTTTCCCAATCTCTTGGAATCAATTTGGAGGTTTCTGATTCGATGTGGTGAGGGTCCTCTTGGATTCAATTTGGATTCAGAGATTCGGCCTCCAAAACAGGGACTCGAATCAGGGACTGAAGCTTCGCACAGCTCTAATGGCCATGGGTGGGACTCAACTCACAATGCCTGGGTACTGAACAAGCTCACAGGCCACAGTCTGTCTCTGGCTTTGTAAAGACATTTGCTTTAATTTTCACTAATGTTCTAAGTTTAAATGCCTCCTGAATGAGAAGCCAGCCCAGCGCTGATGTGGTAATTTAACTAGTGCATAAACTGACCTGCAGGAAGTGGATATAAGCAAATACTGGGAAAGATTCATAAAAAAGGAATCGTAAAGCCAAGAACATGCAATCGTGAATATGTTCCCCATCATTCTAATTTTAAGAATGTCCCTTGTCTAGGGAATCATGCTGTGGGGCACCATCCAGGCAAAATTCAGCGATGTGGTTTGAATTTTCAGTTTCAGATATCAAATTCTCCCCATGAATTGCTAATGCACTATCTATAAGCTAAAAATTATTCATCAAAACTATTCACCAAAGGATCATACTGTGTTTTGACCCTAGTGAGGAGAGCTAAAAGGCACAGCACGCTGCCTCGACTATGCTAAATAGTTAAAAATGTGTGTTAAAAACTAGTACAAGCGTTTCCATTTTCCATCTCTTTGTTTCATTTTGGGTCATGAGGTCTGGGGGAACTAAACTAACAGAGTAGACATTTTGGGGGGGAAGACTTGGGGGGATGGAGGAAAAGGTTGAGGAGCAATGGAAGATGGTTAAAGACACAGCACTTAATTCTGTGTTGCCCTCTGCTCTGTGCTTCTTTGAGCACACAGAAGGTGAAAACAACATTACTAAATCAGACGGGAAGTCTTATACCCTATTTTGCACAGTACAAATGACCACTATTATGCAGGACAAGAGATACCCAGGCTAATACTGGCATTGGTATTTAAGATAAAATAATTCATTCCACTTTTCCAGGAGGAAAATGTCTTCTATTTGTTCGGTTGTTGTTAGGTTCCTGCAAATTTAGAGACCTTAGAGGTCTCTGAGTGTTCTGCAAGAGTGTCAAATGGAGCCAAAACTATTCCTGGAAAACAACAGAAACCTTATTATTTCCAGGAGTCAATTAGACTTGTCACTTTGGAGCAACTGAGACATTTCCTCCAAAGATTATGCTGTGCTACAACATTGTGTGCGAGCGTGCACATGTAGTGTCTGAGGAACACCAAACTTGTTTCCAAGATAAATAGTTTCCCAAGATTATTTAATAGGTTTCTAGGTTTTTATTTATTCATCCCTCCCACCCCCCTGCCACCCACACACACACACACACACACACGGAAATGGATTGCAAACAAGCCATTTCCCTCTTCTGTTTCAAACACATTTTGGCCCAATTATTTTCTTTTTTAGCATAAAGTTAAATGGACTGTTCTTTCTGTCCCTGCCGGAGCCAAGGCATGATTTTCTTTTGATTATGCTTTTATGCCACAAAACGCAGGACTCCTGAGACATAATGGACATCTCCAAGAGAGTGGCAGTCATTTTTTTTTTAAAGTGTGCCAGTGCTTGTCAGCTTTCCCTTCGGTGCCTGCTGTGCCTGAATAAAAACACCAAAAGAGGGAGAGAGGGGAAGAGAGAAAAAACCCCAAACAAAATGAGCACTGTCCACCACTCCTGAGGGAGGTTGGCACAGAGGTGGGGAGAATTCAGTAGTTCTATGTAGGGCAGATCTCGTGCACTGGATGAAGCATCGTTTCTGTTTTCTCCTCGTTATTCTGACTATTCAGTTCATTTCTCCCCCTTTAATTCTGTTTTCCTTTTCTTTATTGGGGCCATGACAATTAGCAGCGGTAAGGAGGGGAACCTTGGCAGATTTCCCATTCTGCCCTTTAATCCTCTGAGCAACCTGTGGTCCAAAAGCTCCTTAAAACTGACCTCACTCCTTCTCTTTGTTCAATTTAGAAACACAGTGAATCAGAGAGGGGTGGAGGAGAAGGTGGTGGGGGGTGGTCTTCTCTTGTTCCTCACCTTCTTGTTGTGGGATGGGGGCGCTGACGTGGAGGAAGGCCACCCTTTTCCCAGGCATGGAGGGCAAAACTTGGAAATGATTCACTGCAAGGGCAGGCTCAGGGTTGCCAAGAATCAAACTGCTGATTTCCTTGAAGATAAAGGCCTTTATCTTGCCTGCAACTTAGGAATGCACAAGACGCAATTTTTTTTTTATCCTCCAAGTCAAAGAAAGAAAAAGGAAAAAAAAAAAATCTGTTCCTATTTGCCTGGCTGTATATAGCCCAGAGGCAATAAATACTATTGCAAGGAGAAGGATGAAAAATAACGTGTTTCCTTTTTGATATTTTGATTTTACGGGAACATAATGATTTTACAGGAAAAAATTCCTTATGTACTCTCCGGTGAATTGGCCTCCAGGGCCCTTCACAGAGTCTTCATGCAGGTTCTCTCCGGATGTGGTAGCTCCTAGGCCTTAATTACATGTTACATGCTGTTTACAGGTGTTTCTTTTTGCCAGATCCAAGGGGGGAATTGTGTCCTAGTAATTATAGCCAAGGGTTGGGAGTTTTGTTTCTGGCTCTGCTACTGACTTGCACTGAAGGGCGAGTTTGGACCGTTACTTCAGTTTGTCGGGATTCATTTGTGAGCATCCCTTCCTGGGATAAAACCTAGGAGAGAGGGAAGGAAACCTCTACAAGCATTCCCTTATGCAGGTAGGCCTGACATTACTCCCTTGAGGTGGTGCGGTAGGTTTTGCTGCCTGCCTGTGGAAAAAGCTGATGAGGCTATGCACCAGGAGTATCATTCATAGGCCTCCTCAGCAATTACTCAGCAGTGTCTAGTAATGAGTGTTTGTAGGATCAGGCCCTTTGAGATCAGCACACTACAATGTGCCTGTACTACCAACTGGATCGTTAGAAAGTAATAGAAATGGATTTACATTTATTCTTGTGTATTTTGTAGAGTGAAGCTGAAGCACCATCATATTTATCCCTCCCCAAAGAATCCTGTTGTACCTTTTGAGTAAGTTCCCCTCTGTTCAAAGGGATGGGCACAAAAAGCACGTGCCAGGAACATTTGCCCATCTGCCCCAGGTTCCTATAGTGTCAGTCCTCTGAGCAGAGCTAAATTCCACTTTTTAAACCCAACGTGATATGCACGCTGTTTTCGACCTGTCCCGCAGAAAAGGCCACTCATCTCGTGAGTCACTGCCAAGAACCAGGCAGAGAAAGATGATTTCCTGCAGCTAAACCTCTTCAGTGACTTTAAACTTGACATTTCTTAATTAAAATAAAATTGGGGGAAGGGAGGGAATAACCGAAAAGAAATTTGATCGCTCCAGCTAAGGAAGGAAACGGAGATGGAGCATTCAGGAGAAGAGAAAGTCCTTTTGGATTAAAACTCCATACTTTACTCCCAAAGGCTATAAATGGGGTTTGGGATTTAAAAAAGAAACAAGATTCCATATGATTTTGTAATTACCCAAGTTACTATTACCTGATTAACACAGGAATCCTAATAATCTGTTGCGCTTTCATTTTTCCAGTTGTGGTTGTCATGGGGCTCGACACCTGTCACCTGTTCATTTACAGGCATTTTAATTAACCTACATTATGTATGCTTTTTTTCTCTCTTGGATTTAGTGCCTGAACTTCATATTAAAAAATAAAGTTAATAGCTACCTGAAGGAGGGCTGCTGCCAAAACATTTGCAGCCAATATTGCTACATCCATTTATCAGTGATTGTCAGGAGCAGAGGCTTGTGATTAATTGAAAAAGGTATGGGACCAAACGAATTCCTTCTTGCTGTGATCTAAGGCCAGATTCCCAGTCTGACAGAGGTATTAACATTAGTAAGGACAACTTGGGTAAGCAATGACATGTTGGGCTTAATCTTCCCTTTCCACTTAGAAATGGCCTTACCTGGAAGTCTGAACTCAAATGCAAATCCCGTTGATTTCAGGAGCTAATTTTACCTAACTAATGACAGCAGGATTGGGCCCATACTCATTGTATTGTTTCTAACATCTCACTTGGGCCACTGATTACCAGTCCAAAGGCTGGCCACTATCCTGCTCCCTCCACAAAGACATCTCACCTGATCTCACCACCTTACTAAGCAAGACTGCTCCAGTAATGTCAACCTGACTTCAATGCGACTTCAATGGAGCTACACGGATATACACCAGCTGATGCTCTGGTTCATGAAATCTGAAAGAAACTTTCCACCTTGGGCTCCCTCATCAAAGCAAGTTCTCTGCTTCTGAGAAATTAAGGTGGAGGAAAAGAATGATCAAATGCTCACATCCACACCAAGGGAGAGATCCTACTTTACAACACTGAGGGCTGAATGCAAAACGTGTCGGCATCTTTGCGGGCTGTGTTCAATACGTAGAATTGTCCGTGTTTCCAAAACAGAGTCAACACATACACCTGCAGTTGTTGCAATGGGCTCATAGGAAAGTAGGCTTGGAAGGGACCTCTTGCAAAGTCATCTAGTCCAGCTCCTGGCTCAAGGCAGGATCATCCCCGACTAAACTATCCCAGCCAAGTGTTCGTCTAACCTGCTTTTGAAAACGTCCAAGGATGGAGTTTCCACAGCTTCTCTTGGCCGCTTGTTCCAATGCTTGGCCACCCTCACAGTCAGAAACATCCCCGTAATCTCCACCCTAAATTTCCTTTGATGTAGCTTGAGACCATTGCTCCTAGCCCAGTCCCTTGCAGCCACAGAAGGCCTGTCTCCATCCCCTCTACAACTGACCTTCAGGAATTAGAAGACTTATCAAATCCCTTCCCCTCCTCTCCCCCACCACTTAATCTCCTCTGCTCCAGACTAAATAACCCTAGCTCTTTCAGCCTTTCCAGCCTTTCCTGGTAAGTCATACCTTCTGGGCCCCTAATTATTTTTTGCTGCTCTGTGCTGGCCACTTGCCAATCTGTCCACACATTTCTTGATGTGTGGGGCCCAAAACTGGACACAGTACTCCATTCACAACAGATACACTGAAATTACTGCCTGGCTAGGTTGACCAGCATAGAAATTCAACATTCAATGAGCTTTGATCTCCCTTCAGAGATAAAGAACAGATGGAAAGCTGCAGCTTGCGGCTCAAGCCACTCAAAGCCCTATTTAAGGTACCAGCAAGTATAAAATAAGGGAGTGGGTGAGAGTGAACTGTCTGGTTCTGTCATCTGAAAAAGGATGCGAATTGTTCCCACTGACTCCAGTCAAATAGGCCACCTGTCTCACCACTGGAGAATAATTCTATTCATCCCAAATTATTCTTCAAAAACGTTGTTGCACACACAGACACAAGGACTTAAATGACACCAACAAAAAAACTGTAGCGTTATTTAGTGGCAACGGGCCACTCCTAGAGCCGAGGCCTGTGTTTTGTGATGCAAGTAGAATTAATTAGGAGTTTCTACTGCAATGCCAAAAACAACACGAGACCTCAAGTGAGCTGACAATAATGGGCCTTTTGCCCAAATAATAATGGTGAAAAAGAATCGGATCATCATTTTAAGGCTCGGACTTTTTGCTTCCGTCTTAGTGAGTGATGTTTATCTGCGTGCTTTTCAGGCTGCCTTACCTCCAGTGTGCAGTAGTGCCTTCTGGTCCTTCTTTTCTACCTTCACAGCCTTTCATTTGTTTCCCAATAGCCAGAATTTGTGTCAAATGTGAAAATGCAGCAACTCCCACAGCCCCCGACTTCCCACTGCCCAACACCTTGTGGAGTCATTTACAGCTAGGTAAAGCGAGCACAACGTTTTACCACCACCAGAACTGCAGCCGCTATGCGTTCACTTTGAACTCGTGTGAAAAGACCGCAGGGTGGAGAATCAGGTCCTTGGATTTATATTTTTACAGAATTAATTGCTGGAATGAGCTGCGCTTCAGTGCAGAACAAGACAAGGGGTTTTTCTTCTTAGCATCTACTCTGCTCCTCTGAGTCTGGATCTAAGCCATTCTCTTCCCTCCCTGTTTTGCCCCGCTACTTTTCCAAGCCATCTTTGCCTGCAGTTACCCTTGTATCGACAGCCAGGCAAGTACAGCTGGGAACTCTCCCAGGGCCTATAACTTCAACTTCACATAGTCTCCTGCTTCAGGCAATGATCTGCTCTGGTTCTTCCTACTTCAGCAGCTATTTCTCACTACCAAGAAGGACAATAAACTCCCAACTCCATCTCCCTGACTGAGATCCAGGATGTTATTGTATTTGTGTCAGTGCCTTGGAATCACAGGGGAAACTTGGAAATCACACCCTGGCCGCAAGGAGGAGAAGCATTTTGCTAGGGAAAGCAAAATGCTTGCATTTCAATCCATTTTGCCAGCAGCAAAACAAGAACATAAAACTTAACATGGAGCATCAGGCTGAGGGACGGGGGGGAAATGGGAGAAACATCGCTGCAACTGGATGCCCGAGGTGAATGTGACCCTTTAAAATTAACATGATATCCACATAAAGCTTTTAGTATCGCAATAAGTAATTCTTCACGAGCAGGGAAAATAAAGGCTGGAGCATACGGTTTCTATCTGTGCTGCACAGAAACTGATTAAAAATGCTAACAACCATGATTGTCCAACAACCAGGAGTTCCCAAGAGGCTCATACACACAGATGGTGATTAGTTTGGGATGGCCAGAACAATCACTAGTACCATGTTGCAGTAACACCCACAGACTATCTGTCACAGTCCCAGGAGGCACTTAAAGGCTGTTTACTTCATACAGTTAACTTGAACCATAAGCTTTACAAGCCTCTTTGATACATTTTTAATCACTCTCCTCATAAACCTATAACATTTCTCTGCGCTGATACATCTTTGGGTTCTGTATCGCACAAACACCTCATCAGACTGGAAGAAGGCTAAATGAGACTTTCCCTGATGAGCCCAATGTGCTGTAAATGTCTCCTCGCTGCATGTTGACTTGAGCTGCTAATGCAGCTGTATCTTTTGGGGGTCCCATTCTCTTCATGAGTCAATGATGTGGCTTTCACATTCAGTGATTCAGCACGGCACCCGGTGGAAACTGTATAATCAAAAGATCGATACAGCCCGTGTGACAAATCCTAGAATGGTTCAATTGAAGGCAACTATTTATCTCTTGCAGGATTTTTTCCCCACCCCAAGTAATTCTAACCCTCCGGGCTCAAAGCATCCTTTTAGCTATTCCTTTTAAATTGTTGCTGTTATTTTTTTTTTAAAAAAACAGCGGGTCTTAGGGTACACTGAATATTTTCAGGCAAACATTCCATTCCTTCCAATATAATATTTCTTCCAGGAGTTCAATTGCTAAGTTTCTTTAAGAAAGTGCAACTTATGTCTTCTGAAAAGAAATCTCTACACAACAAGGCAACATCTCCTGTGCTCCTTAGCCATGCTGGCTGGTCCTGATTCTGCAGTCCGTCCGTTGTGAGTGCACTACTTTGCCCAGGGGCAGGCAATTATTTTGGGCATAGGGTTACTTACTGAATTTTGGCAAGCCATCGAGGGCCGCGTGACAGGCAGCCCAGGGCAGGTAAGTATTATTTTTCTACGTTTTTAGGGGCCCCACGGGCCGGATAGAATGGCCTGGTGGGCTGCATCCGGCCCCCGGGCCGCATTTTGTCCACCCCTGACTTAGCCTGTGCAAACATTTGGTTATGAAGTAAGATAGTGGGGGCCAACCTTTTTGGCAGACAAGTCACAAATTAGCCCTGCGCTGCCTGAGTGCTACTCCCACCCTCTTCCTCTGCCCAATCAACTTTCTGCTCCCTACTCTGTGCCCCCTGCCCAATCTCCTGCTCTGCCTTCTGCTTTCGGCCCTATCAGCTCCTTTGCTACCTGCCTCCTCCCTGATCTTTTGTGTGCCACACACACAAGCTGCCCCTGCCACTTGCCATGGATTGGTCACCCCTGAAGTACTGTGACTCGTTCTTAAAAATCCACTCACCGGCTTGGGTGACACTGCCAGACCAGACAGTTAGCATCAATTTTGACAGCCCAGTTATTATTCATCAGAGCACCACCGAGGCAGTGCCACGAAGTGACTGGTAAAGCAAGACAATACTGAGGACAGACCCTGTGGCTTGCAAGACAACAGTACCAGGCTATGCATTTATCAGTAAATGGGAAACCAGATTTTGTTGCCAGCTTCACCATGCAAACCAAATCCTCATTGAGGTCAACAGAGAAATTCCAGATTGACACTGGTGTAAGCATGGGTAGAATTTGGTTCTTTGTTGTTTCCTCCCCGCTTTAGCTGTGTCATATCTGTTTGGACAAGATATGGACTGTCACTCCTGTTATGCCACTCCATAATTCTGTTTCTCCTCTTGCCTCCAGTAATAGTAATCACAGTTTTCCATCTTCGCCTCTACTGTTATGAGATAGCATGGTTTACAGGTCTGGGCACAGACCAGGCAAGCCAGGAACGCTGGCATTATAATCCATGCTCTTCCACTGAATCATTGCATGGCTTTAGGCAAAGGAAAATAGGGCTCTCTCTCAGTTTCTCAGCCATAAAATTGGGATCGCAATGCTAATTGTCTCAAAGAGGTATGGTGCAAAGATTAATATGGAACTTAATCAATTGGTATGGAACTTTGAAAATTTAAAGAGATACAGCGCCAAAGTGGCAAGCAGTGCTTCATATTTTAGAGCACTTCTATTTGGAGACAAAAATATTTTCAGCTGCATTTCAAGGAAGTTATGAAAAATATGCCATTTTCCAATTAAACCAAAGACTTTCCCCAATGTATAGAATGTTAGGTGACCATAACAATTT
>JAGPOW010002118.1:6931689-6978099 GCA_030014935.1 Caiman crocodilus | reverse complement strand
AATCCTTGATTCTCGGAATCAGTACCAAATTCAGTGTGGGTAAGTCTGGAGCAGATACGGGGCAGGTCAGGGCTTTGTGCAAGGGCTCTGGCTGGTCTGCTCCACTGGTCAAAACAATGTGCACGGTTAACACGAGTGAAAATATTAATGTGTTAATTTGTTTTTGCATTAATTGCATAGGTTAACTGCAATTAACTGACAGCCCTACAAAAAACACCAGTGAAAGTTGTTCAAAGACATTTACTGCATTAAGCAATGTTCAAAATGCACAAATTCCTGCTCCTAACTTTAATCTCTATGAAAATGTACTCAGGGTAGAAGACAAGGGAACAACATTTTTAATTAAAAATAGTTTGGCCTGAATATTTCCATTGAAAGCAAAGTAATTTAACAGGCAGGAAACATCGATTTCACGTGCACATATGGGCAAGCTGCTTTTGCTCTTAACTCTTAAAACGGTGACTCCCTCACATGCATGATAATTTCTGGCTGATGAACATTTTTCATTTGTCCACGTAGTAAACTATCATTTTCAGATGAATAGATGCATTTGCTGAAGGAACCAATAGCATTTTGTTCCAAATCAAATTCACCAATATACGCTGAAATCTGTTTATAGTCAAATTGTATTTCTTATAATCAACTATAGGAAACAGGAATAAAAGGAACCCTTTGGAGTCAATGAGCAAGAAAGAGGCCAGCTTCCAGACAAGTTTGCTAGGGAAGGTCTGCGTGGAAGAATGGCAGCAGGAGACAGAAGGCAGATTAAGTGACCCAGGGAAATGGCTGGAGGATGTCACAATGCCAGAGCCACCGCCTGTGAGGTGTCTGTCCAGGCAGGATCGCTTACCATTGACGCTTCTACCCAGATCCAGGTTTGGTGCTGCGGGGACTGTGGCCTGCAGGTTCCTTCCAGCGATGGCCAGGTCAGGGAGTGCCTGCGGTGT
Organism: Caiman crocodilus; assembly: GCA_030014935.1. Lineage (NCBI taxonomy): Eukaryota > Metazoa > Chordata > Crocodylia > Alligatoridae > Caiman > Caiman crocodilus. The sequence goes on along the minus strand of JAGPOW010002118.1, from coordinate 6,977,152 downwards.
GAGCGGTGCCTCCTGGTGGCATCCTTCAGGGAACAGGCAAGAGAACTACTGGAGGAGGTGGCAAGGCTCCGAAGCCATGAGCAGTCCATCAAAATCAATGCTAGAGAAGACCTCCGGGACTGTGGAGGAAGAAATGCCAGACACAGCACTAGAGAAGAGAGAGGACATGGATACCCAACAGGTTGAAAACTGGAGGCTTGTGACACTTGGCAGCAAGCAGAGATCTTCACTTCCACCTGCAGTGGTTCATCTGGAGACCAGATGTGCACCCTAGCAGCAGAGAGAGGAGCATGTTCCAATGGCGAGGGAAGACAGGCCAGGCCTCACCAAAGTGGGAAGGATTGAGACAACCGCCACCAAAAAGAAGTGACGGGTAGTGGTGGTTGGAGACTCCCTTCTGCAAGGGAAGGAGGGAGCCATCTGTTGATCTAACCTGTTGTCTCAGGAAATCTGCTACTTGCCTGGGGTCCTGACCCGAGATGTCACAGAGGGGCTACCAAGGCTCATCTGGCCCTCTGACTACTACCCCATGCTGCTCATCCAGGTGGGCACCAATGATACAGCCAGGGGAGACCCTAAGCCTATCAAAAGTGACTGCATGCAGGGCTCTGGGTGCAAGGGTGAGGGGATCTGGGGCTCAGGTTGTGTTTTTGTTGATCCTTCCAACCAAGGGAAAGGGCCTGGATAGGGGCAGGTGCATCTTGCAGATCAACACCTGGCTGTGCAAGTGGTGTCACCAGCAGGGCTTTGGTTTTTTTGACCATGGGAAATTCTTCCAGGAAGAAGGATTGCTGGGAAGAGATGGGGTCCACCTGACAAAGAGAGGGAAAAGCATCTTTGCAGACAGGCTCACTAACCTAGTGAGGAAGGCTTTAAACTGGTTCACCAGAGGATGGAGACCAAAGCCCTGAGGTAAGCGGGGAAGGAGGAGACCTGGAGGAAGAGCAAACAGGAGTGGGCAACAGGGGAGGTGCTCTCATACTTCCTGAGGAATCAGGGCCATCAATTAGTTATCTCAGGTGCCTGTACACAAATGCATGGAGCCTGGGAAACAAGCAGGAAGAAATGCAAGTCCCTGCACAGTCACAGCCCTATGACTTAATTGGAATAACATAGACTTGGTGGGAGCTCACACGACTGCAGCACTGTCATGGATGGGCACAAAGTGTTCAGGAAGGACAGGCAAGGGAGAAGAGAAGGAGGAGTTGCACTTTATGTAAAATAGCCAGATGATTGCTCAAAGCTGCAGTATGAAGCTGCAGACAGGCCTGTTGAGAGCCCCTGGTTAGGGTCAGAGGGGAGAGCAACAAGGATGATGTCATGGTGGGGGTCTGCTACAGACCACCAGACCAGAACGAAGTGGTGGGTGAGGATTTCTTCAAACAGCTAGCCAAAGTTTCCTGATCACAGGCCCTAGTTGTCATGGGGGACTTCAATCACCCTGTTATCTGCTGGGAGAGCAATACAGCCATACACAGGCAATCCAGGACGTTTCTGGGGTGTTGGGGACAACTTCTTGGTACAAGTGCTGGAGCGATCAACTACGGGCCATGCTTTTCTTGACCTACTGCTGGAAGAATTGGTGGGGAATGTCGTAGTGGACAGCAACTTGGGCTGCAGTGACCACAAGATGGTTGAGTTCAGGATCCTGAGGAAAGGAAGGATGGAGAGCAGCCAAGTAAGGACCCTGGACTTCAGAACAACAGACTTCAACTCACTTAGGGAACTCAAGGGCAGGGTCCCCTGAGAAGCCAGACTGAGGGGTAGAGGAATCCAGGAGAGCTGACTGGACTTCAATGAATCCTTACTGGGAATGCAGGAACAAACCATCCCCATACACAGGAAGACTAGCAAGTAAGGCAGAAGTCCAGCTTAATTTAGCAGGGAACTCTTAAGTAAACTAAATCACAAAAAAGAAGCTTATAAGAAGTGAAAGCATGGACAAATAACTAGGGAATAATATAAGAGAATTACTCAAGTGTGGAGGGATGAAGGCCAAAGTGAAATTGGAGTTGCAGCTAGCAAGGGATGTGAAGGGCAACAAGAAGGGTTTCTACAAGTATGTCGGTAGCAAGAGGAGGATCCGGGAAAGTGCGGGTCCCTTACTGAACGGGGAAGGCAGCCTTTGGACAGAGGATGTAGAAAAGGCTGAAGTGCTCAATGCCTTTTTTGCCTCAGTCTTCACAGGCAAGGGCAGCTCCCAGACTACTGGGCAGCACAGTTTGGGGAGGAGGTGAGCAGCCAGCAGCGGTGAAAGAACAGGTTAGGGACTATTTGGAAAAGCTGGATGTGTACAAGTCCATGGGGCCGGATGGGATGTACCTGAGGGTGCCAAGGGAGTTGGCTGATGTAACCGTAGGGTCATGGGCCATCATTTTTGAAAACTCATGGTAATCAGGAGAGGTCCTGGATGATTGGAAAAGGGCAATCATAGTGCCCATATTTAAGAAAGGGAAAAAGGAGGATCCAGGGAACTACAGACCAGGCAGCCTCACCTCAGTCCCTGAAAAAATCATGGAACAGATCCTCAAGGAATCCATTTCTAAGCACTCGGAGAAGAAAAAGTTTTTGGCTCAAGCAGCATGCAAAAGATTAAATGACCATATCCACCTCTTCTAGAGGCCCTATGAGCCATTTAACTTCCCAAAGAGGACCTAACTAATTTACAGGCATTGTGGAGTTGAATTTCACCCAAATTCCTCATCACTTAGGGGGGGAAAAAAGAGGCCTATCTAATACAATTAATTTTAATAATAATACTTTGCATTTGTACAATGCCTTCCAGCTGAGGATCTCAAGGCTTGATAATTAATGTCCCTTTAATTTTATTTCTATCGATTAAACATTCAGTGGAACAAAAAAAAGAGTCTATTAATAAAAGCTAATGTGATTTCAATAAGATTTTGCTAATGGGTGGAACAGTAATCTCAATATTTTAGCTGTAACAGACAGACATCTAGACAGTACATATGTCCATACATTTTTTAAATGAAAGTACCCTCCTCTCTGAGGTTGTTCTGGAAAATTAGGTGGTTGTGTATAACTGTAATGAGGTCATAAAGGGTTGGATCTCCATTGGGATTTAATTAACTCTGAATCTTATAAATATCATGCTGAATTATAGTTACATTTGCATAAGGGTTAAAATATTGCTGTTCCAGCCCCATTTGCCAAAATGGCAAAGAACAGAACCTCAGAAGGGAGGGCTTCTTAAACAATGTTTTTATAGTGCAAAGACAGGCTTGTTCTGATCTAGAAACATACTTTAAGGGGAAGAAGGTTCAAAAGGGAGTGGGACAGAGGTTATATTTCAAAAAGTCTTTCTAGATAACTTCAAACAGAGTAACAGAATGGGGTTTTGCAGCCATGAGATAACTTGATCCTTCTCGGGTCTTTTAGTTGGTTAAAGAGAGATTGTATCCAATACACACATAGTTATCGAGAAATCGTCTCCCCTTTTTATTTTTCTTATTAAAGTAATGCCAGACATAAACTATCTTTGCCAGCCAGAATGACAGAAATGAAAAAGGAGGAAGAAACAGAAATTTTAATTGGAGGGTTTGAACAAGGTGAAAGCAGGCCTATGGGGGTCCTGTCCTGAAGATCTTACTCAGTTTTCAGGACTTTTCTTACTCAAGAAATACTTCTGTTGTCTTCAAGGCAGGCCAAGCAAAGATGGAACAAGGATGTCAGGAAACGGGCCCCATTTTGCTATTCTAAGGTTAGTCTAAATCAGGCCCACATAGTTCATGGAGCGCTGTCCCAACAAAGGAGTATCCTGGAGGGGCACAAAATAGTCCTACAGAGTTGGCAGAGGGGTTTTTATAGACCTCTCCTGATCAGTGGCACGCCAAAGGTGGGTTGGTTCCAGTGGTTAAGGAGGTGGGACCAGACCACCCAAGTCATCTCCATTTCCAATCCCAAGTTGACATGTGGAAGGAGGAAGAAGACAATATAAAAACAGTTTGAAGGTTTCTGGCCTTTCCCAACTCCTAACAGAGGTAAGCTGATTGCATGCCAGTTGCATCTCAAAATTCAGCCTTTTGTCTCTCGATTGGTGCATTGGTGCAGCAATGGACATAACTAACATATCCCGTCTGTGCATGTTCTCTTCATAGCTTGTGCACAGCCACCAGCCTTTCGACCAGGCACCTTACCACCCCCTTTGTTAGCTGAGGTCAATGGGGCAGAATCTGGTTGGCCAAGTCAGATCATCACATTCTTTTCAGATGGATACTTTTTACATACTGTATCTTATTTTTTTTTTTTGGTGTTAGGGGTACAACACGTGTAAATCAAACCTACTTCATAACCATTTTGTCTGGCCAGGTCCATGTAAATTCTTAGCTGGACTTTCCTTTTCTGAATATTGCCAATGCATGCATGGAAGCACAGAAATAATTTGGGACACTGGCCTCATAGCCTATGGCCTGCTAAAAATTTGATGCTGAGTATAGCCACTGCTGAATATCCCATCCAGCCCAATCTGTTTCTTGTACTGTCAGATGTGTATGGTGGGGTCAGTCATTGTCAACCAATCCTACTGTGGCCGAATTCCTTTAATTTGTTCAAGTAGATAGCAATGCTGCTTTAGTCAGTGTGGTGCTGCAAAAGGCCCCTCTGGGTCAATGCCTCTTTCTTTTGTGTTGGGGTAGCAAAAGCAAAGCTAGTTTTGGTGTTCTTCAAACATAGCCAAGATAAGCTCACTTTCCTGCATGTGCTATTCGTGTAGCTATTAGAGAGCGCCTGCTCCACATTCTCAATATTTTGTCTTCTGTCTGATTTATTTTACCATGAATATTCAGCGTATGCATCTACAATGAAAGGTGCTTAAGTTCAATTGGACAGACCTGTTGCTCTTCCGCAGCTCTGATCTGTACAGGAGTATGTGGTGCTTTGCTGCTAAAATGCGTAGCTCAGCACTGATGCTGCCGTTAGACTTTCATGCTGGGGTAAGCTTGTGAAAAATAGTGCTTATCTTATTTATATCATAGATACAGTCTCTGGAGCTATAAAAGATGCTTCCTTGGTATGGAAATTCATCAACAAGACACAAGGCTACTCCTTGTACAATGAAATAACAGGAGGTAAAATAGACCTTTATTTTTTTGGACTTGCTGAGCGTAAGACCAACTTGCTAAACAGGTCTGACTAAGCTATACATCTTTTGCTACATTTTATTTTTCAGTGTATTCAGGGAACAAATATGATCAGTGAAGTCCAGCTCTCCAAGCATACTATCCATTCCTGTAATTCTGGTTTCCATGCCAGAGGTCTACTTAAAAAAATAGGCACTAGGGAAATTTCCACTGTTGTAAATGCCCAGTGGAGACATGACAATACAAAACACAACCTGCACCGGTGTGCTTCCAGGGGAAGTTATCCCCCACTGTATGTCACCATTTAAAGCTCCTCATTTGGGAGTTATATGACAGACATTATGCTGAAGTAGTTAAAATGGTACAAAGGATCCTAGTATAGATTATTCTTTAGAGGCCATAGAGGTAGACGTTTTAGAAATACTTCTAGACACATAAAAGGCTAGGTTCCTTACAGCACTCGCAAAATGAAATTCATGTCAAATACAGGAAAAAGGAGTTGCTATTTTGTTTAAAAAATGAATTATTAACTGCCCTGCAATATTACTAACAAGCAAAAAATTCATTATGTGCCACCATATATGCAAAGCAGAACAAGTTCAATAGACCCGCTATTGAAAAATCAGGCTGTAACACTTGTTCTAGGAACCATAAAGGATCTATGTGTCAATGAGTTCCAATTAATTTGAGTACCACTATCTCTTTTGTCCTTTACGAGCATATCAAACACATATAAAAAATTAAGGAGGGGGAAATATAACACGCTTTTGAATGATATTTTGTACATTTAGAGTTATGGGGAAAATGCAGTTTTAATGGATAGCTGTAAACGTTTGCCTGAAAGTGGAGTTATGTTTCCACAACTCCATGTTTTGTTGATGTGTCTTATTGCAAGGTGCAATTCTGAAGGAAATCAGTAAAGCCACAAATCAAGGCAAGCATGCCTGAGCCCTAAGGATCCATAAACCATTTTCCACTTGCACTCCCTGTATTTATTGTTTTTGTTATTATTATTATTGTTGCTGTTATTATTATTATTCTAAAAGTGAATTTTTAGTGCTTGTGAAAGGCTCCAATTAATGAGCGCAGAATATGCTGCTGCTTTACTCTGAAAAGTGACATATAAAAATGGTACCTTCACACTGAACCTGTATATTCCTTTGCTGGAATCCACTCCGCTGCAGACTCAATTTAGCACCACTTAGGCTCAGTTTTTTGGTGGGGGTTAAATTGTATACTGGCCTTAAATAGATCTCTACAGAGAGGTAATTTGCACATGTTGGGCTTATTCAGAATTCTACCTGCTCACTATAGTGACAGAAATAACTTTCCCCTAATTTTTTCTCTGCTTGTAGATATACACACATACAAATCTCTCTCTGCAGTGACTTGTACTTTATGAATAGGACCCATTGTGTGCAGACAGACTGTAGCCCCTTTGCTAAGGCTTTTCTACTACTGAGCTAAAACCATCAAACTAAAGCCACTCATGTCCAGAGTGGGAAAGCATTTTAATGTGATCGTGAAATGAGCAGGAAAAATGAAAAGGGGAGGTGGGGAAGAAAAAAGGAAAACGTAGGAAGTCTTTTCAACTAGAGGGCCCAAAACTAACACTTGAAGATTTCCAAAAAATGCCTGGGAAAAACAAAAGTTTCATTCCAACTAAATTTCATCTGGACTCAGCCAACTTTCCACACTGAGTTTTGTTGTCATCACATTTCCCATTATGATGGGGTCATGAGGCACAAAGAAAACAAGGGCACTGGTGAGTCAAGCGTTTTACCAGCTCCCCACAGAACAGCCTGTCTGACCGAACGGCACTGATTCCACCTACCTAACAAAACGCACGCCACCTCCATTCGGTATTTGCCACATGATCCTCTGCCCCACTCCTCCCTTTTGGTTACGTTTTGAAGTGCACTGGGTACCTATTTAGTCTGATGGAAATCAGGAACCCTTGTGTTGGGCACAGCCGGGACAGAATAGGCCAAGCTCCAACTTGAGATAAATGCGTCAAGTCCGGTGGAACTGAAGGGAAACAGTGGGAGCAAAAAACCTAGCTTTAAAGATGGAGATGAATGGGGTTATGAAAGAAGTTATGTGAAGTGGGTGCCTGAGACAGGAGAGGACTGGACACAGCCAGCCAGGATGTCCTTTCCAGTCCTGTCCCCTTTGTTGCTGTGAATTGTGTCCATTTGTTCCAAGTCTCGTTGTGGGAAGACACCTTGCACGGTGCCTCTGCTACACAATTCTGCTGCTGGGCCTCTAACCTACCCCACCATACTCCCAGGAAGCCCAGTTTGGCATATACCTGTTTGGCAGAGACCAAGCGCATTTCACTTGTGACCTGATCCGAATTTGAGTTCTCACTGACAAGCTCGTGACTCGGATCCGCCCAGAGTAACCGAGGCAGCAGCGGTAAGTGTAAAACAACTTCAAGTGATAAGAAATACGAGGGATTAGACCGTCTCAGAAATTGATGTAACCTGCTCCTGTGACACCCAAAAACCACGGTTCACTTAAGTAACACAGCTAAACCTTAAGCTGATGAATTTAAATGCTGCTCTTTCCAAAAAGAAGCCACACTCTCTCTCTTATCTGCAGGAAGGAAAGGGGAGGGGTGGGGGGGGGAAGAAAAAAAGCACATCTTGTAGGTAAAAATTGTGTTGCTTAGCTTGGAGCTAACCCCTACGACATACATTACTGTCTTTCTGTTCAATCAGTGTTCTGCTACAAGAATCAGTTACATTCAATCATCTGAAAGAGCTATTAAAATGCTGATAAAAAATTCATAAAGTAACACACAGTAATGAATCAGGAGAATTCAGTAAAGTGAGACCTACCCTTAGAGCAGGGCAAGAATGAAGGTGAACGATCGTTTGGGCCTAGCGGGCATGAAATACCCTTTTGGAAGATGAATAATTCTGTTTTGGGCTGATAAGTTGAACTAATTTATAATGCTGTTTTAGGTCCACTGCTGAAATATTTCAAATCCCTCAACTTTAAAATGCATTGCCTGTCAGAAACTGGTCTCTTAACAGTTTCCTCTTAACATTTTTCAAAATGTAACCCAGACCAATTTGCATGATTTACTGCTTATTGTATTATACTGTGCATGATTTAAAATGGGAAATAAAATTAAAAGAGAGCGAGAGAGAGAGAGACAGAGAGATTGTGATACAAGGTGGTGTGAAAGGAGCCCAGAACTGCTGTAACAGAGACTCAACATTTCTTAGATCTTTGTACCATACTGAAAAGTGCTTTTCCAAACTTGAATCCTGAGGAGGAAACTCAAGAGTGGGCAGCTGGGTAAGGACAAAGCAATGGCTTATCCAAACGAGGTGCATGTCATTTGCCTATACTAGGGTGCGATTGCACAGGAAGCCAGCTGAGCGCTCAGTAACAACTGGGAGTACATAGCACCTTGTACAAATGTTCCTAACCTTGTAGGACAGGGTTCTTGGAGATCAGACCTGCTTGGAGGTTTCCTATCTGCATCCTATCATGCATGGCTCCTCTCCTCCGGCAGGTCTTTTCCTGTCCATCAGGTAGAGTCCTATGCTCTCCCCGTTGTCTTCTCACCCCCTAAGTAAAGCAGTCTAAGGAATAAGGGGCACTGACATGAGCCTTTGGTCTTCACTCCAAGATATCCCCTAAGAATGGGAAGCGCCCACATGATCAAGCTTGTGTCTGAAGAGCCCATCTCCTATTTGCATACAGGACCATGTACAAGGAAAGTGCATTATGAACAGGTCCACATTCCAAAAAGCTCTTTCCTTCCATCACACCTGTGACTACCAGGTCAATTGCCACTATCCTCAGTGGTGGAAAACAAAGCATATCATCGTCAGCATCCCACCAGCTGGCTGCGATTAAACCCTTGCCCACTGGCTAGCATGATGCTGAACACAATTCACCCTTGTCCATGGTGGAGCAATATTGTATTAATCAAAGATCTGAGAAGTGCTGAGTCTTTTACTTCAGTTCTTTGTTCCTTTCACCCAGACATGGTCAGCATCATGCCAAATAGGGTCCTCTTTCCTGCCAGGGGCAGGGAGTCGGACACGATGATCCACTGGGTCTCTTCCGACTCCACCATCTACGAAATCTATGAAAATTGCCCAATGCTCCACAATTCTACCTTGCAGACAATGGCTTCTGAATATATTTCTTGTACATGTATGTGTAAGTCCTCTGTATATCACTAGGGAGATGGGCACTTCGGAAAGGAGTATGATGATATGGAAGTGATTCCTTCTTGAGGAATATTTCCAAACAGGTATCCTGTTCTTTACCTCCAATAACTCATTCTGCCAAAAATGTACATCCTAACCATCAGGTCTGAATAAGGATGGATCGAAATTTTACTCTGCACTACCCGCATGAAAATGTCCTGGAGAGAATCCTTGATAACTGCCCTCAAGACGTAAAAGGTGGAATACTGAAAACAGGTTGGAAAGGGATCATGAGATTGAAATCTTGGGTTGAAAATCCTGTTTTGACATGGACTCCTTTTTTTGTAGCCACTGACAGGTACAGTTATAGAGCTACTACTGATTTTCATTGCCTGACTGTTTAGCTTTTAACATCATGGACTGAAACCTCACAGCTGGCACTCGCACCCCACAGCTTCAACTGACTTCACTGGAACTGCAGGTGTTCACCACCTCTGAAAAAGCAGGTCTAATGTTTTCCACATCAGGGACTCAAAAGCTGGCCCCCTGAAATCAGTTCAGTTCCAGGAGAATTTATAGGCATGACTAGCATTGAAGCATTGCCAAAGAGTGAAAAAAAAAAAAAAAAGAGGTGGACACTTCAGGTAGCTGTGACCTGCAAAGGAGAAATCTGAAAATACTGGTCCGTCCTTCTCTGTTTCAACTTCCTCATTTGTAAAACAGGGATAAACAATACTTACTTCCCAAGGACACTGAGAGGTTTCTAATGAAAATGTTAAGGACATCTAATGATCCCACAATTTCCAGCTTCCATTTCCATCTCCAGTTAAGACCAAGATGCCAAACCCAATCATTTGAGAGGACCCTCATTGTCTGTGCTATCAGCACCATCTGCAAATGTATCCTTTACCTCCTAATTAGGCCAACAAAGGAGAGCTATTAGCAGCTAAATGCGTTACAAATGCACAGTTAAGGATAGAGACTATTGACCTTTTTACATCCGAGTGATCTATATATGCCTTTGTTCTGCTAAACACAGCTTCCTCTTATCTGCATATCACTCTGGTATAGGGAATATAATCTGCTCTCTGACTGCACACAGACTTTCTTTGTATTCAGTTAGAAAATAAAGAAAGAGCCTATCTGTATGTCTAGCAAGGAAAGATACTTCCCCTCCCCTCTTTAACACATACAAAATACACAAGGAGCATTTAAGGCCTGGATTTTAGAGGTGCCCATTGAAGTCAATAAGGGCAACCAGTACTTAGCACCGCTGAAAATCAGACCATTAGTAACCTTAGATGAACTGGATCGATTCAGGAAACAGCCCTTAGTAACATGTTGGTAGCAAGAGGTTTCAGACATTCAAATTAATTATGTTACTCGAAGTCCTGGAGATGGATTTTTTTTTAAACACAACTGAAATGGTCAACCAAAAAAAAAAAATTATTTATTTTTTTTAAAGGAAAGCAAACCCCACGTAACATGATAATAAGGCTGTTATTATGAAAGGCTCTCTAGTCATGTATTTATTCACCTGTTCCCCATTAGGCAGGTCTGTTAAACCAGGACTTTGTCCATCAGCACTTGAGTGCTTAAAGCTGACTTTGCCTCTTTTATAATTGCTGGCACCAGCAAAAGCCAAATTCTGAAACCTCTCTGAATGGGGCTTCGATTGTCAAACATGCCTGAGAGATTCCTGCCGTGTTCAGCTGCCAAAGAGGTTGTTGTCCCACCCGCTAGCTTCACCGGACAAATGTCATAAAGTCAATGCGCAAAAACCATACCCAAGAAAGGGTTTCTCCTTCACTCCTCACCTGCCACTAGACTCTCCCCATCACATTATAAAGTTAAATGCTGTCTACGGTTTATTGCTGTGAAAAGGGAAGTTAACCGCAGTCAATAAAAAAAATCCAATTACCATCCATGGTGGAGCAACATTGCATATAATAAAAGTCTCACTTACAGGGATCTTAACCTCCTAGGTAGTTTGGTTAGCAGTGCATACTGAGTCACATGGGATGAACATGAAACCAGGTGGCGCCAGACCAGGCTTGTATTCATTGCAAAAGCAATGAATGTTTTCCTACCGGTGGGAAGGGAAAAGGCACAGACAGTGCCATAAAGTCTTACTTGAACTTACTAAATCAACTCATGCCACTGGAACAACAGGCATCACAGAGTTAACTTAGCTTGCCTAGCAAGACAGGTAGTAAAGTCCTTGCTTGTTCACAAAGAGGTGCGTCTCTTTGTGTTGAAACAAGTATTAATACACTCAGAGGGGTTTCTCCCAGTGGTTGGGGACAACTTTTGCTGCTGCTAAAAGCCAGCCTGTCGACTCAGTCTCAATGAACCAAGCCATCAAACAAGATCAGAAGACTGAGATTTGTCAAATTTAGCGTCCTAGAGAAAAATGTTTTATTGCCAAAGTAGAGGGATGTTTACCACTACTTGATTAACACAACACAGATGTACCTGTGAACCCTGGCAGTGCTATGGGCTTGGCAGGAGATACTGGGCAAGTCACAAATGAGCCTTAGTTCCCATACCTGTAGAACAGTGATAACTATATTAATGCAATCAAAGAGAACGCTTTGATGAAGATGGCTAATTAATTTTTTTTGGGCCAGAAATTAGATATAAACTATTACAAGCAAGTGGAAATCAGTTCAAGTCTGTAACAGAATTACAGTGCACAAACCTCTTTCAAAATGGCTGAAACTGGTTTAAAATAAACCTGGATGGATGTAGTATCAGACTTAACTGATTTAGGTTAAATCTTTTTATTGTACTTCTGCCACAGATCCCCTCCAGATTCAAATTAACTTACAGTGCCCTAGCATCCCAGGATACTGTGCACCTCCCCAGCAAATCCTCCCCAGCCCTTGCAGGGTCGGCAGACTAGCCTTGGCCTAAGCTGTCTACTCCAGCTCAGCAGGGAGGCATGCTCTAGCACCCCCTGGCTTCTGGCCTGGGCTGTTGCAGGCACGTGGCTGCATTTCCGGAACCAAAAGTGAATGTCTGTTCCCTTGCTTATCAGTTTAATCAACGCAGTTAAGATTGAATCGATTTAGGCTCAGGCTTTTTGACTATCTATACGTACTTTGTGACTAGGACCCCAAGGCACTAAAGGGTAGAATGGCATATTTGTTTCATCTGTTTCTGAAAGGCAGGGAGCCAGAATGGAGCGTGATTAAACTGATCTGACCCAAACCTTAAAAAAAAAAAAGAGGATTCATCATGAAGTTCTTGGTGGAACCAAACTTTGCTGGGACTGATTTACTTAGCTCCTGTTTTTACTTAGGCATCCAAAGGAGTTGTTTTTGTTTTTCTTTCTTTCTTTTCTTCTACTAAGAGGCCAAAGGACTTTTTAAATGCTGGAAGGCATGATTTCTCTTGACTTAACAATTAGAACATTAACATCAGAATAGCCTAAATCTGATATTACTTGGTGTTTTACCAGTGCAATATAAAAGTTAAATTTGTGACTTTTTTGCGTAAAATTAAAAGGGTGAGAAGGTTGTTCACACAATATGGAACCTGCTGATATGAGAAAATGTGGCGCACACAAGAGAGCACTCCTGATAAAACATGCCGAATTTAGGGTGTGAGGAAGTAATGTGAACCTTCACAGCACAGTTTCAGCAGCATGAAGCAGCTCATAGCAAGTGATGGTAGATGAGAATGGGGTTTAAACTGGGTAACACTTCAAAATTCAACAAGCCTGTTTTTAGTTGCACCAACATAAATCACGAGTAATAGTACTGTAAAATGAGTATAAGATAAATCATTATCATCATTTGCATTTCACTAGACAAGAGACCCCAGGAGATACCAGAACTAGAGGCAAATTGCACTGGGAAGCACATACTCGTTTGATATTGGGGTCATGGCTGATCTAGGATTTTGAAAAGGGTGGGCTGCAGATGGTGTGACATCATCACATATAGCACAACACATACTTCTTTCCAGCCAAAGAGCAACTACAAGCTTTACTAATATGCTAGGGACCTAGCACTACATTATCCAGCTTAAGATCAAAGCAAAACCAACTATCTTTATTAGAATGTGCACTAATTTGCTAGACTCTATATTAAATTTAAACAAACTAGTAAAAAGATAGTAAAAAAATATTGTTTTCATTAGCCCTATAGTCATTATAGGGAAAATATACCTCTCTTACTCAGATTCATAAAACAGAATCTAGTTTTCTGAGTGTCCCGACAGTAGGGCTCTGAAAAGCTTTGGGTGGCGATTTGATTCAGAGGAGTTTCGGCCTGATTCGGTGGCTGAATCTCCAAATTCACAGCGAATCAGGGACCAATTAAAAGGTTCAAATCAATTCAAAGCTCTCCAAATCTTTGGAAGATTTGGAGAGTTTTGATGACTTGGGCAGTCCGCAGTGGCTGCAGCCCGACTCTGAGCTGGTAAGTAGTGGGAGGGGGATCCACCCCTGCTTGGGGCATCAGGTTTTCCCTGGGAGATTTCCCTAGTGTAATTACTGAAGTGGACAAAAGCAAACTGGGATCAAATCTTTCACCAACAGAGGCTGCATGGGCTACTCGTCCCATTCTGCCTCTACTTGACATTTCTGTTTCAACCTCCAAATGCCTCATTTTCAATTGAAGTCAAAGACAGAACTCTCAACTGCTTCAATGAAAGCAGGGTTTGGCCCCAAGATAAGACCTGGGCTGCTGTCATAAAGAAAGAACCTAATTTTGCCATTTCATTGGCAGTATGGATCAGGAGAGAGATCAGACAGTAGGCTGTGGTATACAGACAAAATGACAAGCCATGCCAAATGTCAGAGAAACAGAATGCATCTCTCTATATGCTAGCCAATCCTTGGAAAGGGAGCCATGCAAGAACCACGGTGTAAGACCCAAAGGAAACAATAAAGTAATGTTAATGCAAAGAGCACCTGTAGGTAAAAGTGCTCTTATCTATTTTGGGCTTGAACCCTGGACCAGACCTGAAAGCAATCTGCCCCTGCACAAGGGAAGGAAGAATCCAGTACAGGCAAAAGGAAGTTAGTGAGCCTGCTGGAGAACCACAAAAGGAAGAAAGGAGACCTTAGTCTGACATACTGGACACAACAACCAATTAAGGGGTATGGGAGATGGAAAGCAGGGGTGCAATGCCTTTGCCACTATTCGGCCAAGCTCATTTCCCATTCAGGCACCCTGCCAATCAAAGCTGCCTTGGGTTTAATAGTTGGCAAAAGCACTGAATCCGTGTCGTCTTTGCACTTGATAGCAGCATTCTTGGATGCAAACATTAGCACTTTACCCTAACCCAATTAATACCTAGTGTTCAGTCACAGCACTGATTAACATGTTGTTCACAGTGATTAAAACATTTCTCCACGATTACCATACAGTTAAATGCCTGGAAGAGAGCTACAGTTAATGGGATACAGGCAAGGTTGCAAATTGTGGCTGTCACACTTTGGGAGGGGAGGGGGAAAAAAAAAGCAGCCTCCCCCATCCCCTCATCATTTTTTAGAGTTGCTAATTAAGGGCTGACTTTTGGGGCTGTGAAAGAGGAAGGTGGAAGATGGGGTGGAAAGGACTTTAGATAATTGAAAGAATCCAATCCATGCAAGCACCCGGCTGGTGCTAACCTACATCATTAAAGTTGCCAACTAACAAACATCAAACACAGGCCAGTATTAATGAAGCAGATGTATTAATTTCCTATTTCTGAGAAAGCTAAGCAACTGGCTTGCTAGCTGGCTTCTTCTTTTTCTCTCTCTCTCTCTCCCCCCTTCTGACAGGACTATTAATGATCTTTAATGCCCCACAGGCACTAATGGGTCCCGCTGGGAGTCCAGAAATACTGCAATTTGTATTGAGGATTTAGACATAAAAAAAAAAAAAAAAAAAAAGAGCCCTCTGCTCTTGGGAGCAGGCGCTTGATCAGTCGCTTCCCCTGGTGGAATAGCACAACAGAATAATAAATGACAGCTCTACGATTAAATCAAGCCTTCTGCTTTAAGTGCCAGAGTGTGTGTGATTGTCACTAACAATCTACTGCTTGTTAACACCACTGGGGTATAAGCAAACAGCAGTCAACACTTTGCCCCCTCTACCCGCCTCCAAAACAAAAAAATGGAGGCGGTCTACCTATTAGTTCATTTATAGATCTATTATCCAGAGGGGAAACAAATCCCCATAGGTGTTTGTTTGTTTTGTTTTTCCTAGTGGTGGTTTTTTGTTTTGTTTTTTTTTGTTTAATTTTTTTTTTGTAATGCACGTACTAAAAACCTGAAGGGAAAAAGGGGGAAAAAAATGAACGAGCCATCTGCTGCCATGTTAAATCAGGCAATTACTCCCATACACATCTGAGTTTAAGAAACGCGCCGCTACTTTACAGGGCCAATAGCAGTGAGAAGGCCAGAGGTGGCAGTGTACAGATGGGAGGTGGGATGACTTGCCTGCCTGATTACAGAGCCACATTGTGCTCTCACAGAGAACAGAAAAATAAAGGGATGCGCTTCCCTCACCACCAATACTTTCCCCTTGTGTTAACTTTTGAATGGTAATGCAACTTCCCTGTACCTTCAATGCTATGTACTTAATCATAACCCCCTTCCTTTTATGATAGCTAAAGGAATAGCAAATCCAGAACCTTTATTTGAACCTTGTAAACTTAATGGATGGCTGGGGGTGGTGGCATCACCTATGGGACAGATCCTGGTATTCTTAGTCAAGACAGTCCAGGACTTATGGCCATGGATATTCCTATCTAGATGACTGTCCCATTTTATCTAGCTGGACAACTGGATGGGAACAAGGGATAGCTAGGGACCTGGATCTGTTCCCACTAGAATCAGTGGCAGACCTTCCACCAAGCCCAAGCAGAGCAAAATTGGAGCTTAAGGATGTTTCTTGAATTCATTAGTAGGAGGAACAATCTATGCAACATATTCATTTTGCTTATCCTAGAATCAAAGGACTCAATTTTGTGAGATAACCCCTACTTTGTATGTTTTTCTGATGTTTCAGTTAGATGGACACTAAAGAAGGATGCAGGTGCTTATTATCCCCATAGCTTATAATCAATAGAAAACGTCTACCGGCAGGGCTTTAAATTAACCTCAGCCACTCACTAATTTCAAAATGCTAATAATATTTGGAATTGCATCTGCAAAACTAAACTGCAATTCTACCTGCATGCTTCAGAAACCGAGAGAGCAAAAAAAAGTGAGGGGGGAAAAAAGCAGCATTGTCAAATGTTTCCAAAATAACCCTTTTGAAAATACAGGCCTTTTAAATTTGCTTCCAGATGAAATGTGGATGCTCTAGCAGCTTCAGTTAGCCATAAATTACTTCTACAGAATTAATGGAATAAATGAGAGGTTTAATATTAAAGATTTCTGTTTGAACTTCTTTTTTTCACTTAAAAAAAAAAAAAAAAACTGTTGGCAAGAAAAAGTGTAATCCTGATGGGCTGCTATGTTCTCTCCCTCAATGCGGGCACATCTCATGTAAACAAATGCATGCACACACACTCATACTGCACTTGATTATTTCTCCCTACCGTTCTCAGAAAGTTGAGCAAAATGCCCTGTAGACCTGGAATAAACTATGATTTTTTTTAGAGGAACAATTTAGGTTATTTTTAAATGTAGATCTTAAAAAGTTGTAGGATTATTGGATGGGAAGATATCAATCAAGTGACTGAAAATGTCCATTCTTCTTATATGAGTGATGGATCTTCTTTCTTCTTGCCTGTCTTCTCCTCTTTTCTGTGTCAGTCACACATCCAGCCTGCTATTCACACTTCATTCACAATCCGCTGTACCTATAATCTCTGTTATTTTGCTGTCGACTCCTCATGCCTCATTAGGCATGTTTGACACCTGCACCTAATACCTTTTCACTGGCAATGCAGGACAGCTTTTGACAAGAATAGATATTTTCCACAATAGCTTTAAAAGAGGTCTTCAAGTGTGCACCTTACGTATTTTATGGGGTTAATGTGGGTTTTTTTCCGTATTCAATAAAACTTACATCTTCTTCTTCTCCCCTTGTTAGGTAAGGCTGAATTTTCTTTATCTTGGTTAAGAGCATTTGTGTGTTTGCGTCTAGAAGGGATTAAGTGGTGATAGCACACCATAGGATCTACCAAACCAGGCCTGAATTAAATCTCAGATTCTCAATATGTATGTGCGTGTATGGATATACACATCAATTTCATTTCAAAATAGTTCAAGCCTAATTAACATAATAGTTTTCCTGCAGGGCAAAATGTTTCTGCATATATATAGGTATATATGTATTTCCCCCAAGAGAAAAAGTATTATATTAATTAGGCTTGAACCGTTTTAAAATAGATAGATGTACAAAATTACCAGGATTTTTGGACTAATAAATTACAGCACCACTCAAGAGCATCAAACTGATCCTTCTGGGACTGAAACTTCATTTGCTAAAGTGCAATGAACAGTTGTTCAATATCATAAATGAGTTAAAATCATTCTAAATGCCACAGGGTCGTCGAAAGTCAAACGTGGTCTCAAATGCTGTTAGTTTCTGGAGAAGTCATTGAGTTCGGTGACGTTAGAGCTAAATCAGACAACACCGAAAGCCACAACCCAAAAGAAAACTTTGCCATAATTCTGCAGCACAAAGATCGGTTTCTGAACTTCCCGGTGCTATAACATTTTAAACCATTCCTCAGAGGGAGGAAGCCTCGTGACAAATATTCCGCGCGGAAGGTACCAGTCAATATGCAATTCTCAACGTGCAATTACCTGTTCATCGTTATTAGTAAAATATGAGAAAAACAGGGAAATTTGCTCCCCAAACTGTGTTTGTTCTCATTTCTGGAGGACTTTTAAAAAAAATTGCAAAGGTCAGCTTGCTTTTGGCTGGGCTCTTTTCACTTACAACTTAGCAAAACCAGGACTGTACTTTCAATGTGCTGCACTATTCAGTATATCTGTCAACATCCAGTTGTGTTCATGCTTCGTTCCAAGTAAAAACAATCCAGCGCTGCAGGAAAATGTATTCCATTTTCCTCAACCACCTCCATTTTCTACAGATTTGCTTGTACCTCCCCTAAATGAGGTCAGGCTGACCCACTCGAGGAGGCCAGCCTCACAGGTTCAGAAACACTAATCTAAATGGATGCCAAACAAGATTTTCCTGCGGTTGTTCTGTAGTTAGTTTTGGTACATTAGCAACAACTGAGCCAAGTCTGCAGAATATAGAGTGGGCTCATTTCTACCATCCCAGGAAACTTAGAGCCAGGAGTATAAATTTCATTTTTTCCCCCTGAAATTTAAGGTCTGCTGTCATTTAATTTTTATTTTCAATTCAATATCGAGGCGAGCGTAGGTGAAGGTTGAAATGGCAACCTTAGAATAAAAAAAGATCCCTAGGAACCAAACAAAACAATCCTAACAGGATCCCTACGGACACAATGTCTCTGGTCCCTTAGACGGCCTCCCTGCTATGTTCTTACACAAAGGAAACTATCTGCTCCCCACATCTGGCATTATATCCGACTGTCTTCACATTAAAATTAAATTCTGATAAAAATGGGCAGAAAGGGGAAAGGGCTAGTATGAAACAGTTTTTAGCAGTATTGATGAGAACAGCTTGCAGCTGGAAGCCTCAGATAACACAGTTTGTCAGAGCCTGTCACACAGCTGCCTGCATAATGAGGTAAGAAAAAAAAAAAAGGGAGATGCTCTTTCATTTGTTATCAGTACAAATCTCTAAAAGAGATGCATCATTTAGAAGTAGCCTGACTAATGGTCAAGTTCTACAGGGATGCAGATGGAACATGGAAAATATTCCCAACAAGCAAAGCCCTAGGCTCCTTCATCCTTAGCCGCGAACATACTGCTGCCAATTTGAGTGGACAGCAGAGCAAGTACCTTTCTCTCCTGCCGTGACTATATAAAACAGGATGAGCTGCTGAGGTTGAGCTGGATTTTAAAGTCTGTCTGGAGTCAGATCTCTTTGTTAAAAGAAACGTTATTAAGAGTCACTCTCCCCCCAACAGGGCCTGGAGGTTTGAGAGCTGTGTGCCTGGTTTTTTGGGCTTTTTTTAAATGCATTTAAATTTGTATCCGTGGCCAAATCAGCCGAAACTGACTCCAGAACTTGCCACGTGTCCAGAACCATAAGTGGCCCTACTACCGGCAAACAGCCTCCACTCACACCCGGGGCATCAGATGTTTCCAAAACCTTTGGCGGACATCCTACTTGCAGGACCAAGCCTGGAGGCTTGGGGTTTGGATGCCCCTGAGTTTTGCTTGTCCTCAGCCATAAGGCCCTCGGAGCAAGCAAGGGAGGAGATGCCTGGTTTATGCCAGAGGAACTGTGGCAACTTTGGTCAAATGAGTCCCGAGTTACATTCACGTGAAAAAAGGACCAGGCCCACAGCCTTTATAAACACGCAGGGTGAGCCCTCAATACTTAATTTGATCAAATTCACCATTTAGTTAAAAAAAAATAAAGGCCATTTTTGCTTCTTTTCCAAGAACCAAAGCAATCGCCCTAATTCAGACACCCTTTTTTGCCACGTGCCGCATCTCCACTAGCAACCTCGTAATATAAAAGTCCCCAAGCCCGTGTCCAGATGCTCTAATAACCAGAGCGAAGTCTTGCCCTGTACAGAGAAATTGTCATGCTGGATTACAGACCAGTGGTCCACGTAGCCTGCTAGCGTTTCCTGATAATGAAACGCCACCCCCAGACACTCGAAAAGGGACAGTTACAGATTAACTTGCTCACAGAGAAAGTTTCTTCAAACTATGGTTAGTTCTGCTAAAGACTACCATCATCTAGCCTGCCAGGCTAGAAAAGAAAGTTTGGGAGATGGACAGCCCATGGAAATTTTGGGTTAAACATCTTCCTATTCAGAGCAGCCAAAGCTCAGCTGACAGTAACTGGGGCAGCAGCTCATCTGGAGACAACTCTCCCCCACTACTGACCCTGGCAGTCACTTTTTTTAGCTACAAATTTCCGACAGATTAAAACATTTTTATGCCTGTTCGAGCTGTCTGTGAAGTGTCGCAAGTAATACTGCCACACCGGGAGCCTCGGTCCTGGTTACACATTGGGGGTACTGAGACAGGAAAGCAGAAAGAATGACTTGACTTCCCATCAGCTGGATGAGATCCCATTTGTGAAACTTGTTTTGACAGGTGAAACCGAGTACAGAGAGAGGACGCCGCACCAAAGATGCCAAATATTGGCCGCAACCTTTAACTGTGAATACTTTTAGTGCGTGCATCCACTGTCTGTGCAGTTAAAAGGCCAAGCAATGCTGAAGGTATTTTTTATTTCCCCCTTGCCAAATGTTAATTTTGACTGAACAATTCACAGGGACTTTACAAGGATCACAGCCTTCCACTAGAATCTCCTTCATGCCTCCACTGAATTGTGACGAATATATTTTATGACTTAAAGGGAGCCATATGTATTATTTCTTCTCTCTCTCTCCATTTTTAAGACACTGGAGATAGTTGGATGATTTTGATGTCTCTCTCTTTTCACTTTACATTCTTCATGTGTTGCACATTTTCACCATTCCATTTGGGTTACAAGCCACTCTCTGTCATGTCCCTGCTTCATGAACCCTTACTCCACTGCAGCAAATTGCTGTTTCATTTCAAAGAGATTTTGTGCCTGCCTGAGAAGAGAAACGAGTGCGTCTCCAGACAACAGTAAGAAAGATCTACCAGGCCACTGCTCAAGCAAGAAGGATCCTTCTACTGTTCACATGCACCACGTCAGCTTTCACAAACACTAGATTAGGCTGACATTCTTCTCTTTGATTTTTTTCCCTACGTATTTTGCACAACGTGCATGTGGTTTTTGTATTTTAAAAGTATGCCGTTCCCAAACACAATGTAAAAAGAGATGGGGAATTAAAAATCACAATGTGATTCAGGCCATGGACAGGCTAACAACATATGGCAAGTCAGGTTGTCCCATTCTAAAAAAGCTGCCAACATCTGATGCAACTCCTAAAAGCAAACAGCCCTACCCCAACAGTGCAAATTTACCCCTGGACAAAGAAGAGCCATTTTCTCATGCTTTCAAATGCCTGCCTTTCAATGCACAGCTTGTTTGTTTCTCACACTTTCAAGCACACAGCCTGCTCATTGGTGTGCAGCTGCCAGGGCACAATTTGCTTCATGTTTCTGCCTTGAACTTGAGTTCCCTGCTTACGTGCCTGCAGCCTCAACTCACCATGGTAAAAAAAAAACCCCAACCTTCTTATTTAAAAACAGAAGCAACAATAACAACAATAGTAATACTACTACTACTACTACTACTACTACAATCAGTTAAAAAACAATATAAAGTTTGCAAAAGCAAAGCAATTTTAAAAGCAGTTCTGTGAGCTTTTTTTCCTCCCATTTTTTCAGCTGGATCGTACATACACCAACACGGAAATGAACTTCTCAGGGCCTTACCCATTTGTCTGGTGACAACCACACCTTTTACTCACCAATGGTAAAGCTCTTGTCTCCGCTTCATTTTCCACTATCGCTACCATGGATAGAAATATCTCAGCAGCAAATTATGAGAACCGCTTTGCCAGAAAGAAGCAGAGACTATGGTTGAAATGGTGCTCCAGTGGGGTTTCTTTGACTTATCAAACCTGGCCAAAGATTGCCCTGTTTCTAGAAGAAAAAATTCTTTCCATCTGAGTCTGCAATGGTGGCAACCACATGTTAAAACTAATGCCACATTAGATATGAGCTAGACAGAATAAATAAGGTTATTGTTGTTTAATACAAACCCTAAGGCAAATGCACACTTTTTTATAACATTGCATACTTCCTTCGGCTGTATATTTTTGTTTGCAAGGAGAATTCATCAATATTGGATGCAAATATTCACCCTCTAGGAACCTGTATAACATTCCCAAACCACAAATACCCGAGAACCATCCTAATTCTGCCTCAGAAACATCCCAGCATGCCAGCTGGGGCCCTTCCAAGAGTCTACAGGCTACATTACTAACAGTGTTCATTTAAAGGGAATTCCTGTTCTTAAAAGTTTTACTATTTTTTCCTTGCACGGTGAGTGTAGCTCTTGGGTACCTTAAAGGGAAAACTAACTGCATGGAGGTATAATTTAAAGTTCTAACTCGAGCACTTGCTATCTCATGCTGGAAGAGAGGTCTTCTTTTTCTCCTTTCACCAGTGCAGCAGGATGCATGTGGGACCACATCTATAGGGCCAGTTACAATAGGATCATGTGCAAAGAAAACTAGGGATGAATTTTTTTAGGTAGCTTGTTCTCAGCTACTCCTCACTCCATATCCTACCAGGTCATGTAGGATATAAGGGGGGAAGACCTGGTGAACAGGGTGAGGTCATACTAACGATCCACCCTCTCCCCAAAATGCAGCCTCGGTGCTGAAAACCTAGTGGAGGCTCAATGCCGTCTGAAGCTGCATCCCAAGAAGGCCTGAGCATGGCAGGGGCCAAAAAAACCTGGCCATACCATGACTAGGATCTGGGACAGAAGATCCATGAACCGGTTTAACCTAAATCAGTTAAGTCTGAGACTACATCCGGTCAGGTGCATCTTAAACTGGCTTCAGTCATTATTTCCACTGAACTTCTATTGGTTCCAGGTTTAAACCGGTTTCTAATTGTTTAAACCAGTTTATGTGCAACTTCTGTCCCTAGCCCAGAAGTCTGCTGCAGGATGATAGAGATCGCTCCTGATTACACCCTGTGGGGTTAGGTGCTGGGATATCAGACAATCCCACAATGCAGCTGTCCTTTGCAGCTATTGCACGGTTCTGTTGGTGTCGCGGATCAAGTCTGGAAAACGTACAGACGCCACAACTGCAAAGGACCTACAGATCATGCACATCAACTTGTCCTCTATCTGTGTGATTTTGAGCTGTGGGAAACACCTGAGATGGCATTTGTACCTTTGTGTTTTTCCCTTTCCTGACACATGGCTAAATAAAATCACCCACTCAAAATGTCTCTATCTATGGGGAAAGACTAACAAATTCTCTGCTTCACCACAGTCAGCTCCTATGTCAGCGAAAACCTAACAAAGCTCTAAGTTACCCTGGCAGCCATGATTTACAGCAGCATTTAAGTGAATCTAATCAGAAGTGTGAATACACCCCTCCTATCTGGCACACATCGTTGGCGTTCTAATTATTCACACATTTTGGCAAGCGTTATGGTGTTCCCCTACCAAGTTCCTAATCCCTGCAGATCAGTTAAAATAAATGAAAGAGAGAATCAAAAGGCACTTAAAAATTCAACGGTTCTCCAAATGGGTTTGAACAGACTCCAGATTATTAGTGGTTGCAGTTGACTGGCACTTAAAATTACGCCTTTCCTCTCCAACACCTCACGCACCCCCTTTCCACTTAAGGGGACCACCTAATATACAGACCCCAAAGCATCCCAAAGAAGTCAATTATGAAGGGAAATAATGCAGTCCACCCACCTATATTTAACCGCTGTTGCTGATACTTTGTTGTTTGTACACTGTGTATATGAGCTTATTAGAAGCAGCCATAAACGATGTTCCTATGAGGTCGCAAACTAAGCAGGGTCAGGCTAGGTCACAGTCTGGGAGGCAACTGAAGAACATGGCAATAAAGGAAATGACACTGGAAACTCAGCAGGTTTGTTCCTTCTGCCCAAGCCTGTACTGATCCTAAGCCAGGGGTGGGCAAAATGTGGCCCGGGGGCCAGATGTGGCCCACCAGGCCATTCTACCTGGCTCGCAGGGCCCCTAAAAATTTAGAAAATTAATATTTATCTGCCCCGGCTGCCTATCATGCAGCCCTCGATGGCTTGCCAAAACTCAGTAAGCGGCCCTCTGCCCAAAATAATTGTACGCCCCTATAAGCCCTTAGCCTTCTGGAGCTAGATGCCTTTTCCACATGAGCTATAACACTGAGATCTGTCCTACTTAGGAGCATTAAAGGTTTTGTAGTACTCCTATTAGAGTATCTCATCTCTAGTCTGCATATTAAACACACGTGGAAGCAAAGACTTCCTGCTCGTGATATCCTTTCTGTCAGTTGGCTTTCTGTTTTGTTACAGATTTGTTAGCTACTTCTCTAAAAGCTATGGCAAATAGCGACTTGACCACAATGTGCGAACGCACATTGATGGCTAGGTCATAAACTCGATCATTAGCAGGACAGCCTGCTCTTTCACTGACAGGTTACCCAGTAGCAATTGCTCTCTAACCACTGGAGTCATCCATAGCTCTCTACTCACACCCTAGCTCTTATTCTTTCCGGTGTAAAGTTTTCTGCTTCAGCTACTCCCCTTGACACCCATGCATGCACGCACACACATGCTAACACTTTTTATATTTGACTGAGTTATTTTTCAACCAGCTATTCATGAGAGAATAGACTGCTTTATATTGAGCAGGGGTTTCCTCCTTCTCCCTTACGGGCTCCCGAGTGCCACGTGCAACTGTGATACTTTTGTTACATGAACCGGCTTCGTACCAATAAAAACAGCACCCACACGTGCCTATTTATATTAAATGTTTCAACTATTTATGGACCTCTGTATTCACAAGGGGAACATCAACAGAAAATCTTGATGTGAGCATGTGAAATAACACAGGGGAAACCAGCTTCTCAAAATGACGTTTTCTTAGACGTCACCTTGGAAACTGGTCAACCTAATCGTGTCTCTAACTTTTTACGGAGAAGGATTGATGGTCCTGGTAAAAAAGAAACAAAGAAAAAGAGTGAAACATTTAAAAAAAAAAAATCAAACCATTGTGTGTGATCATTATTAAAAAGGAATTTCTCTAGTTAGGGCTGGTCTGCAAACATCCGGGACCAGTTTCTTTGATGGTGCAAAGTAGTAGGAGCTTCACTGAGTGCTTTGGGACTATTCTGACTTCCAGCAGCTGAAGAGAATGAGAGAGAGGAGAAATTGGGGTTACATGAAGTAAGACCCCGGGTACAATACCTTCAGAGACAAAAGTCTAAGTTAGAAGGGTATTCCAAGAAAAGTCAAAAAGAAGGGTATTCCAAGAAGCCAAAAAAATTAAAAAGATGAAAGATGCAGAAAGAAAGAAAACAGTAAAAAGAAAACAGCGATATGAGGTTTCCCATCTGCATGTAACTTGAATTATGTAAACAAGGTGCAGCCTCACTCGCCCTGATCTTTCCTCTGGGTCTTTTAAGGTGACCTTTTTTGTCTGGCAGTTCTGGTTGAATGGATCTGAACATGCCAAAAAAATGTTTCTTCCTGCTGCACCTTTACCCTTGGATTTCCAAAGAGTCAAAGAATCAGGAAGAAAACGGGGCAGGAGAGATTTATTTCTTTTTAAAGGGCTTGTGCTATTTGATTATTTGACTAAAAAAAATGCAATAGTTGCCATGTATTCATTTGATGCAATCTAATGTGAGGCTGGCCCCACTGGTACAACCATGGTTAAACTTCCAGAATGGTCTTCTCAACGGCTGATAATCAGGAAAAAAAAAAAAAATACACGAGGCCCAATAGTAAGGTATTTTGTTTCGCGGCATATCATTTTCTCGGTTTCTGACCTTAGACTTCATCTAGGAAGTCTGTAGTGCCTTTAGGACTTTCCTACCTTTCTTCAGGATGTGCTGCCCCAGGGAAGTGCTCAAGATGTTTCTTCCTTGGGGCGGGCTGGATAAAGAGAAGGGTACTGAGAGGGTGGTGAACCAGCCACCTGTACACCCCTGCCAAAACGGGCTATGGGACTTGATTCATGTCAACAGTAGCTGTTAGGATGCTCCAACTGAGGCTGGCACCTGGAATTACACCTGGACCCTTGGTCATCTTGCTAGTCAGTGCAATCCATACCGTTGGGAGAAGTCCCAGGACCGGTGGGATTAGTCATGGTAGTTATACACCGTGCCTGGCAGTAATGCCATGATCCCAGCCTGAGGCTGTAAACCCACCCATTCTCCCTCCCTCCCTTCTTTCTTTCCTTCCTCCCTTCCTGCCATCCTTATTTATTTACAGAAACCGAAGGAAATCTCATTGTGAGGTGCATTTTGCGGATTGCAAACCTCAATCCGGCTTAATATAGATCTCGAGGTTTGCAGAGCAGGCTAGGACGCCAAGAACCCGTCAGAGAGATTTATTCAAAGATCTCTAATCTGTTTGGAGATAATTATGCTTGAACATCTCCCTGAACTTCGAGTGTTACAAGGGCAGGTCTCTGCTGCCCCAGAGGCATCGCGCATTCCCACACGTGGTCTGCCAGCGCTAACGGGAGCTCGCTCTCAGGGTGCAGCGCTGATCAAGATTGTTAGCACCAGGCCCCCAACTCCTCCTATCACACGAGAGGCATCTAACTTCATCAGTTAAATAAATGGCCTTCATCACAAGCAGACCACACTTTTCGTTGAAATATGCAGGTTTAAAATACGACTGCTTTTTAGTCTTTGTGGAATTTTTTTTTTTTCTTTCTTTCTCTCGCTCTCTTTTTTAACTTGGGGAAAGCTATGGCGCACGCTCATTTTCAATTTTAATGGCTAAAGATATGCACGCAAAAAGCATCCTAATTACTGCTTTCCTGGCAGACACAGCCATTTCCTTGGGTTTTTATTGCCATTAGTTTTCCTCACCGATTTATCCTTAGCTACTCTCTTTGCATCTTCCTTGCCTCCCCTGAGCCCTTTCCTCCTCGCTTCTCAAGACTTGTCAGCACGCCTCCAATCCCCAGGAGAGATTGAAGGCCTTGTAAAACCCACTGCGCAAACAAGCATTCCTGTTCATTTATCACATTTAGCATGCGCACTTCCACACTCATCAAAACCAAGCCTGAGCTCGCTAAGTCATTTCCCTCTCCCAATTACAAATTAGTCCATTAGGCTGTCTGCAGTAGGCCCTCTGTTGCATCTTGGTAATGGCTTCTGAGATTTCCATCATAATCGTAATGGCTCCCTGTGCAGCCATGAGGGCAGATGGAGGCCGCTCGTGGGTAATGAGGTATCACACTACCAAAGGGCACAGCTCTGGGCTCATTATTTAGTCTTGGCTGTTTTGTGAAAACAACAACAAAGGTAAAATGCTGAAGGGAACACTTTAGCATATTAAATTAACACTTCTTGAAATTTCTTTCTGTAAACATGCCATATTTTTTCTTTATGAAACATCCCATGTGTCTGAACAAGCCACGTATGGGAAAGGGGAGGGGAGAAGGGAAAGGGAGCTAAAGATATTGCGCTAGCATATTCCTCAGTGCACTTGTGAAACCTTCGCTCCTGTGCAGCCTTGGGAAGACAGAGACTAGGATTTTCACACAGCCTCCATGCATGCATTTGAGGCCAAGGTTTCAAAAGAGCTTTGTATTTTAGGTCCAGGCAGCTAGGAGGATCACAGCAGGAGCTGCTGAGCACTTCTGTAAATCTTACACCTATTCATAGGCCTATATGGAGGCCCTGACGGATGGTGCTGACTTCTTGAAAATTTGGCCCCTGCCGCTGCGCTATTTTAAGGACTGATACATCTAAAAGGTCACGTGTTTCACCAAACTCCACAAACTTAACTGGAGGGTTTTTTGGGTAACCCAGAGAGTGGAGCCCAGGGGAAGCAACTGATGCTAAAGACAACTTGGTGCTCCATCAGCCTTGGGCAATCGGATGCATTAATGTAGCGCAGGGGTAGGCAACCTCCAGCACAGGTGCCAGAGCATGGCACACAAAGACATTTTACTTGGCACACGCACCTCGGGGCAGACAGTGAGGAAGGGGCTGGAGCTGCATTGGCACAACAGGGACCAGGGTCCCTCGCAGCTCTCCCACTGTCCACCCCTAACATGCCAACATCTTACAAGTTGAGGTTGTGGGGTTTTAGCACTCTGCCCAAAAACGTTGCCGACCCCGATGTAGTCGAACTGGCAAAAGAAAAAGACAACTGCCCCTCTCACCTATAAAACAAGCTGTGTGATATATTTCTAAGAAAAAAGCAACATTTAAGACAAGAAGGTTAAAATCAATATCAATTAGGCACTCTTTGACCATTGCTTCTCTTTTCAGATTTTGTGTATTGGATGTGAATTGCTATTAATTTACCTTCCTTCCCAAAGGCACAATACTCTTCTACTCTTCCACATACCACTGTTCACTAGATACTGGAACTTGGAGAGAGCTTCAGCTGTGATTGTCCCTAACAGACACTGAGATTAACTCATTCTCCTTGTAGTTTTCCCACTTGAAAACTACAAGAAAACATATACTGTATTTTCCTGCATACAACACAAGTATTTCCTCCCCAAACCAGCCAGCAAAAATTAGGGTTCATATTATATGCGAGAAATAAGGATGTCAAAAAATGTGGTGGCAGGGGAGTACTGGCCATTGTCACTGCAGCTCTGAGAGCAACAGCAATTAACACTGTCACCGCTCCCAGTTTTCAGACCCCTGGGGAGCTCTACAGTCAGATGACATGGGCTACTGCACCTGGTCCATCCACAGCCAGGCCGAGCATGCAGGTCTTGACCCAGCACATGGGGTCAGGCCTGGCATGCCAGATTGGACTGGCACAGTCAGATGCAATGCACAGCCTGGCATACTGGATGGGGCCAGTGTACATAGTCCAACCCAGTGATCTCAGACCTGTTACTTACCTGTACTCCAAGCTAAGATCTATATGTCTTCTTGGGGCCTTCCAAAAAACAGGAGGTTATATTGCACACCATGTGAGAATATACAGTATAGAAATGGACAGAAATAGGACACTAGTAAGAGAGGCCAAAGGAAAAAGGCAAAACTAGAGTAGCTTTTTATTGGAATTAATTGGGGGGATGGGTTGGGATTTGTTTACTGGCATTTTTCACATTTTTAAAACCCATCAGGAATTAAACTAATGAGTTTCTGGAAAAACAAGGTGAAAGACTCCTTTTGAGGGTTTCCTTTGACAGCTATAGAATTGGCTCAAGTCTTAGCCAAAGCAAATACAACCAAAATACATAGATAAAGGCAGCATACATAAAGGTGTAGATAGACAGATAGATAGCTAGAGAATACAGACTGGATTCTCTCTCCTTTATAACTCTTCTTTTACCAAGAAATGGAAGTGAGGGGGGTTAAAATGTGGTAAGGCAGGAACCATCTGATTTCAAATATGTCTCTGCCCCAAGCATGATGCTGTAGCAAGGTGTTTTATCACATATCATCAGCATTTCCCCAGAAGTGTTACCAAAGGCACCGAGAGTTCCCTAACATTGCCTCCCCTATGTCCCCTTCTGCGATCCCTTGCTGAGCCAGTCGCACAGTCTAGCCAGAAACACATTTCAAGGCATTAATATAATTGTTGAATATTCAAAAATTTGTTCCAGATACAAAGTACAGTACTTAGGTTTAAGAAAACAACAACCCAAAGCATCGACTCCCTGAGATCAGAGAAGCGCAGATATGGAGTTAGCAGGCGGGGTATTATTTGACTCTGCTTTGCTGAGCAGTAAAACGCAAATTTATGAGCTGGTTTTTGTTAAATTCGGATATGGATTTTTGAAAGTGAAAAGGATGGATGGGGGGATGGCAGCGAGACATTTAATCAATGTCATAAAAATGTAACATTCATTGGTCTCCTAAAATGAAATTAATAATCTGTGTAGAAGTATCATTAGGAGATAAGTGACATTTTTAGGCTTTGATTTGTAACTTGTAACAAATCTTAGTTCCACATATTTCAAACATTTCCAGCGATATCCATCTTTATTATAACATACCAAAACCTTTTCACCTCAACTAGAGTGGCCCATCAAGCATTTTTCCCTAGCATAATATCCTTAAGTAAAAAGATACATTATCACACACATACTTTCAAGTAATGAAGGCAGAAAGAAGCATACTCTGTACCATATTCAAATTAAATCAGGGATTTCAATACTCCCTGATTATCAGGGAGCCTTGTCTTTCACTAATACATTTCTCCTTCATCTCAGGCAGAGGGTTTCTGCAGTCTCTCTGAACTGATCAGA
Organism: Caiman crocodilus; assembly: GCA_030014935.1. Classification (NCBI taxonomy): domain Eukaryota; kingdom Metazoa; phylum Chordata; order Crocodylia; family Alligatoridae; genus Caiman; species Caiman crocodilus. The sequence goes on along the minus strand of JAGPOW010002118.1, from coordinate 6,946,927 downwards.
CATCTCATTTTCTGCAGACAGGCAAAAACAAGGTAGGGGAAGAAAGAATAAGGAAGCTGAGCTAGGTAAATTATTGGAAATGCCATATGAAAAGGCAGTCTTCTAGTAATGCAAACCCAATTCACCTACCCTGCTGAGGGAAGGAATACCCAATATACAGAGGCTGCCTCGTTCTCTTCTCACTTGCACCCGTTTTGTACCAGGTTTTAATGATGTTATCCTTGATTTACAACAGCTAAGGGAGAAGAGAAGCGAGATGACAGACTTCAGTTTTACCATGCATTACCCCTTAACAAGGAAGCTCACATTTCTGTTGTCTTTTCTCTATATGTAGCAACAATCAGAATAGATGTCTTTTTTCTTTTTTTTTTTAATTAGTGAAAGGACCGGTTGGTCTTTGCAGCTGCAAGAGTTGATATCGTTCTGGATTACTGTCAAACTTAGCCTACTTAAGCTGTTTCTGGTTTTTTTATATTGAGCTTTTATTCATATCTTTTTTCATTTTTTTTCATATGGATGGGTGACGGGAAGGAAAAGTTGATGAGGGGCATCACTACATATGTTTAGAACAAACAGGGATAAAGGACAACCCATACATTATTGTTTTCATTAATTTTTTGTAGTACAGTAACAGCTGCAGGCCCCAACTGAGATCAAGGATCTCAGTGTCAGGGGTTGTACTACATACAGTAATGACAATCTCTGCCTTAAACAGCATTTACCGTAAAAGACAATAGAGGCAATATTACAGTTACTTACGACGGGAACTGGAGCGTGGGGGAATCAGTTGACTTGTCCAATATCGGAGAGGAAGTCTGTGACAGGGTCAAACCCCAAATCCCAGTCTGGTGCCTTATTGCAAATATCTTTATCTCACAGCTGTAATCCTGCTTCAGGATATGCTGGCGATTGCCCTTTATCTTAAAAAGAGACTAGGAAACTCCTTCTTGGTCGTACCACAGGGCTAAGTTCTGGAAGCCTTAATCAAATTAAGCTTCCAATGACCTCCAAGGGATACTTTTATATTACTGATCATGGTATTTGTCTGTCATTCCGTTATATTTCAACAGTTACCCTAGATTTATACCAGCATGTGGCAGTTCATCTTATAGACTTAGATCAGCTCTGAATTTCTATTTGCATCTGAGAGAACATGGCAAAACAGTAATCACCATGGAAATGCCCTTTTCATGGTCATTCTTAATTCTCAATTAACCCTCTTCTTGTTCTTGACTACCTTAACATAAAATGTCCAAAGGAGGCTGAGACTACAGTACATATTTGTCTGTTTGAACACATTAAACTCACAGTGGGATTTTCCAAGCTTCCTAAGGGGTTCAGATTTCAAAATCCCATTAGGAATCCCAGAGGTGGGTTTTAAAATATCTGTCTGGGAGACTCCCTATACTTAGACCTGCTCCCCTTAAGTTGGAAAATGCTTTTTACCATCTTCTTCAGCTTTGAAACCTTGCTGACAAAATATGATCCCATTAATTATTTGTCTTCACAGGTACCAAATGCAACACACACCATCTGATCAGGAATGCAGCAGACTAGATTACAATGACAAGGTATGCCACAGCTTGATTGGAAAAGGATGCACACCTGTACGAAATGTCAGCTAGGGCATGTGGTTTTCTCTGTTTCACTCCTCTGTCCTTAAATCTTTGCCTATCAGTAAGCATTTGAAAATGAGACGCCTGATATTTCACACCAAATATTTTCTCACTGATATTTTTGAAAAGCACCTGGAAGTTCATGGCAATCATTTATGCAAAGAAAAATCAAAGACCCCTCCCTGTGCAAAGGTTGGGTCTTTGCTCAAGCCCACAGACTTTAGCCTCATAAATATTCCCAGCTATAAGATCTTATTAAGAAGGTACGTCTCCCAAGAGCATAAAACCATCAAGCTGTAAATTTTATTTAATTTCCCATGAGATTTCCTAGCCTCATACATATAATTAGAGTGCAGTATAGAGCACTTTTTTGTGTTTTGTCAATAAATCACTAGGGAACAATCAACGTTTAAGAGGACAAGCTTTAATGATTTTTCAGACCCCTAAGCAATCATGCCTGCTACAGTGGCAAGCCAGTCTTTAACTTCCTCTAACTAGGACTGTGGACTGTAATGTTAGATTGGGTCCCAAACACTTAATCCTATTAGATTCCCCAGCCCAGACAATCATGGCATACACCCCAGAGACATATTGATTTTGATTTGGCTGACAGATAAGACCAGCCAAGCTACTGTAGGCTGTGCTTTATTAAGTGTTTACAAATTAAATATCTTAAGGTCTGTAATAAGCACAACTCTGCCATATAGGCAAGAGCAGATTTGCAATTACCTGCGCAGATGGACAAAAGGCAACTCTCCATCCATCATCAAGAGCATATCTTAGAGTTTCAGTAGCGCTGAGTGCAACGAGTCAAGAGAAACCACGCTGCTCCTGACCCAGAAAGATGAAGGGCTCTAACATCTTGATTTCAGCACAATCTCCTGAGAAGTAAAAGTTTCTCGTGGGATTTTTGTCAGCACAAAAATCTCTCTGGAATGTCTCCATCCTGAGATTTCTACACTACTTAAGCGCTGCTGAAATGCTATAACCTTTAACAGAGTAATTTTCTCTTCTTTTTTTTCCTTCTCTCTGATGTATCTTTGACTTCTGTATCCTTACGCTTCTAGAGAGTTTCGCATTCAAGAATTTTAGACCAAAGATTTTAGAAATAATTTAAATGCACAAGTCTGACACAATACTAAGATATGACGGTTAGGAAAGGTAAGCAAATAGACTGATAGGGAAACAGAGACACGGACAACCAGAAAGACGAGGAGACTTCAAATTCTCCTCAAAATGACTGCAAGGGGTCCTCCCCATAGTGAGCTTTCTTATGGGTATGTCCACCCTGCACAATGCAGTGTTATGTAGAGGTATAAAAAGTGTAGAGATATAAGGAGCAGCATAGCTTCCTCAGCACACAGCTCCACATAAGCCAATTTACCCAGCTTCTCATATGTTTCAAGTAAAGGTGAGAGAGGATCGGATGCATGATCCACACAGTTGCACCTCCTGCCATACCACATGTAGTCAGACTGTGGGATCAAACATCAGATCCCATCATGCCTTATTGTCGGTGCACAGGGAGGCCAGAATCATGATCCCGGGTCCCCCCTTCACTGGCAGGCTAATAGCAGGTTCCTGCAACTGCGAGTCCTGCAGCTGATGATCAAACTCCCAGCTGCGGCAGTGCCCCACGGTACACCCCACAGCAGCCCCATCAGCTAAAGCGGCTCCCAGCCATGAGGGCATAGCTGTGCTACATCTACAAATTAAAGCTGGATAGAAATGAGCTATAAAATGATTGCACATTTTCCAGCTCTAACTTTATAGCTGGATGGACCTTTTTAAGGCGTGATAATTAATGTGCATGTGTAACCGGTCTAAATGAATTGCACAGTCAACCAGGGTGCTGCATTATACATGTAACGTGCTGAGGGGGCCTTACACGTGCTCCCAGTGTATTCAGAAAGATCATTCTATTTCTTGGTATAGCAGATTGATATTTTACATTTCAGATCACCCCCCCTTTGTTCTTGGGCAACATCTAAGCAAATAGCTAAGATATCATGCCCAAGGATCTATGTCATGTTCCAGGGATCAATCCAACGCTCATTGATTTGAATTAATAGACTCCCACTAACTTCACTGGGCTAGATCAGGCCTCCAGTTCAGAACTAGCATTTAAACTACCTGATTCTCTCTTGCCTTGATTCACCTGTAGTCATGCACACCTCTGCAAAGGGACAGCAAAGCAAGTGTATGCAGATTTTGTAGTGTTTTACCCTGGCATCAATGATGGCACAACTTATAAAGCACAATCTGTAATGTTATTGAACAGAAAATATACTAAAAAGACAACTTGATGTTCGCAATGTAGGCACACAACTGCCTTCCTCATCCTTACGATGGACGGCCATATACTGCACAACCACTAAACCACTGCATCAAGAAAGCAATGCGTCTGTACCCTGTATTCCCACTGTGTTTCCAGAATGGAAAACTTATAACTACTCTACCAGGCAAAAGTGTCCCAAGTACTTTAAATATGTTAATGAGCCAAAATGTTATCTATATTCTTATACAACTAACACAAATCTATAAATAGCCTCATCTCCAGGTTATTGATGTTATAAATTAATTATGGAAATGTTAACCAAATCAGGTGCATGCCGAAGGAGTAATGGCAAGAGTCGTAATTTGCAACAGAAGTTTCAGGTTCTGGGTGACCTGCACAAAGGGCTTGAAGCCCCTGCAGCAGTCCACCAGCTCCTGGGGAATATAACCTTGACGAATACATTTAAAATTGGTTTTTGTATGAGTAATTGACAGTGGTTGAAGAAGTGAACTGAGTTAGGGAAGAGTTATTGCACCATTGTCTTACAGCCTCCCATTCCCTTAAGCCACAATTGCTTCTTTTCAGCGACTGAAACCTGAAATGGAGAAGGGATTTCTTTCCGTCTTTCTTTCTTCGTATTGCAAGTTATACACCTTCCAGTTACATCCCAGCAATGCCAGGTCTAAGAGTACCTGACATAAAAGGCAAATCCCAATAAGATGAATATTACTTTCTGCTTGTAAAGTCGATGTATCTGATATAAAGTATATATTTATTTTAGGTGCCCACTGCTGTAGTGTGCAATTCTCCAAGCTTCTTCATCTGTGTACATTCCTGTATTTACATGAAGCCTCATATTCAGTGTGATCAGGGCCTGCAAGACGCTAACAAACTCAAGCAGCTAAATGCCAAAGTATTATTTGTATTGCAGTAGCACCCACAGACCCTAGTTATAGACCACTGTATAAAGCATTATATAAACACAAAAGAGAAAGGTGGTTCAGGTTTGGAAGAATTTATAATCAAAGGTCAGACAATAATCTCAGTTGTCTTTTTTTGTGCCTCTCTTTTGCACCTGCTTGGGGGATTCCTCCCCCCACCCCGATTTCCTGACTGATTTAGCAAATAATCAGGTGATCCTAGGTAGAAACCATTACTGGAGGAGCGGCCAAAGAATAAAGGAAAAAAACGTAATTTTAGGGCCACTTTACAGATTAACTTGCATGTTGACTTTAAGGCCTCTGGCAGACATTCAGTTCAAAGTGTGATGGGACCCGATGCATAATCCCAACAGTCATGCCCCCTACCATACTGCATGCATATGGCAGGAGATGCGATTGTGGGATCGGGGATCAGATCTCAATCGCACCATATTATTGGTGCGGGAGGAGCCTGGATCCCCCCGCATCAGCAAGTAGCAAGCCAGTCAGCTGACTGGTGCTCTCAGCCTTGAGGGTGCACCAATGCCTTTGCCATGGCAACTGGTTGGGACTCCCAGTCTCAGAAGAGCATTGGCATCAAGGGCTCTGATGCACCCCCAAGGCTGAAAGCCTAGAACAGCTGGTGCCTGGCCACACATTCAAATTCTGGTGCAACAGGAACCAGTTACAACAGGTATTACACGTATTTTGCGAAACAACTTTGTGGCTTATTCTTTATCGCACCATTAATTGCATTAAGATGTGGCTGGGTAAGTACGTAAGAGGTGATTAACTGGTTAATCAGGTCTGAAGAGTAATGCCTGCAGGGACTTAAGAAACAAGGGGAAAACAACTCAATGAAGAGTTAAATCTATAGGTTCATTAGATAAAGTAAAAACAAAAAACATATTATTTATTGTATACTAGTTGTAGTGGCCAGACTGGTGACTACAGAGATGATCTAAGATTTTAGTCCCATAATACTACCTACTATCCAAAGTTACAGTGAGAGATTGCTCCTGGCCAAGAGGAGTTTACAAACTATATATGATCTGCTTACACAGAAGTTTACATACTGTTCCAGGTTAGGAACTGATCTTTTCCCCTCATTAAGGAAGCTATACCATTAGCTTGATCTGTTGTCTTGTAGTCTTTTTACCCTCCTCCCTGCTACTTCTGGATACCCAGCAAGAAATGGATTGAACAACATGATTTCTACCAGCGGCCAGGAAACTGCACTCACTTCAAAAGTCCCATATTTTTATGACCTCCAGGTTGAATTAGTGCAACTCACTGTATTTAGACATGAGCAGGCCAGAATGAAAACAAAAGTTTCATCCTGCCTTCCTAACCCACACCAACCGCTAAGGAGCATGCTGTCTTGGCTCTTCTCAACTTTGCAGGCTCTTCATGCAATACTGGGTTATAGTCAAAGTGTCAGGATTAATCTTTAAGGTGCTGAATGGAACTTGCTCAAAATACCTCCCAGGGTGTTCTCACTATGCAACAATGACCTTTTTAGACAGATGTGTTCCTCAGGAACAATGAAGCCAACCTCAAGAGAGAAACTAATAAGGAGCAGGAGACAGAGTTTTCTCTGTAATAGGTCCTGGGCTCCAGAACTCACAATTGGGAAAGACTAGCATGTCTAGGGATCTCACTGCCTTCAGAGAGAAGTACAAAGTTCATTTCTTCACCTCAGTGCTCTGTAAGCCAATTAAAGATAGGAACAAAAAGGACAGGAAAGAAAGAAACCTAATGAATTGAAAATGGTTCCAAACGTGAGGGGGTGGAAATAGAAAAGAAATTAATCCATGAGCCGTTTGTGGCCTATTTCTTTTTGGGTGAAATTCTCCCTTGTGCCAGAAGAGCAGCAGAGAGCTTATGCGACACTTAAATCCAATTAAAACCCTCAAAGAACAGCTGAAATGGAATTTAGGTTGTGCATACATACGTGTTTCACTCACTGCACTCTTCACAGGGTGTATTGCAATTACAAAGCATCGTGTTATATTACATCACACAACTGTGAGTGTGGTATGGTAGTTTGTGAAATCCTGCACAGAAATGTGTGTTTCTTTTTGCTGGCTCTTTTCATATTTCATAATATAATACAAGTTTTCATTTTAGAAATGTTATTTTCAAAGCCACATTTCCTTCATTTTTACTAGAGGCAATTTCCTGAAAGAAAAGAATCCACGTGGCAATTTGAAAACCGTCCCTTTTTTCAAGTGAGGACATGTAAGAAATCAAACATGTCCAACTGAGCGCTAACTTTTTGCAATAGCTTTAATACATGCACTATTGCCCCACTCACTTTAGCAAATTACTTTTACCTGCCCTGGGTACTGTTTCAAACTGTAAGTGGTTAAAACTTTGCATGGTTTATACCACCAAATCTTTTGCTGGCCACAAGCAATTACAAATCCTAGCGTAAGAAGTCCAAAACTAAGTCACAAGAGACACTGACCTTCCTTACCTGGATTCATATTACCATGACCAGCGGCGTCATAGCATGAACTATCACGCATAGGACATCTGCAACGAAGGCAGTCGCCTATCATGTTTGACCAGTTTCCATAGATATGCATGCAGGTTCCAGCTTGCGGCTGCCTTGGCGGCTGTATGGTTGTGGGAAAGCATCTGAAGTGTGACTAGCCCTTGAAAATATAAATTCAAATATTTTTTCAAACTCAAATTAAAGTATCACCTCATTATTGTGATCTCCCTATTAACTGGTCCTAAAAATTCTCCTGGGTTGAAACCAGCAGACTCACCCATAAAAGCAGAGTGCTGAAACTAGCCATACTCCCTTCTCAATGACCTGGGCAAAAGTTACAGCTCATAAACAGGGTCAGGATTTGCTAACTATTCAGATTCGAGTCCAGGCCATTATGGTTTATTCAAAACAGGCTAACAACTACTCTGGTTACATGCTGGAATTCATAAACCGTTTGAAAGTTATATTGGTCTTGTAGAAGCAGAATGTGTGTGTGTGTGTGTGTGCGCGCGTGCACACGTGCATTATATCCTAAATACTTTTAAATACAAAATATTTCACATCAGGCTGTAGAAAAGCTCATCTCTCCATGCCCCTTCCCCCACCCCTGAACTGTTTTGGCACTAAATGCTATTCATAGATCATGAAAAGCAGGAGTGCATGCCTGAATACCTAGATGGTCAAAATACATTCAAACAAAATGTCAGCTTTAAGTGAGGAAGAGCATTCTTAATTGCTTCAGGCCCTCAAGGGAGAAACCTTGAGCCGAGCAAAGTAGGGTAGAACATATTGAACTATATGTTTTACACCTGAACGCTCATAGGTTTTGACCCGTACCTACTGAAGTCACTAGAATGATTTCAGTGGGCTGTGGATCAGACTCCTAGGAATTATTCTGTTTTAGACTTGGCTGATGCAGTGGAACGGACGACCCTGTGTCTATATGACACTGGGGCTTGAACAGTTGTTTTCGAGATGTAAAGAGATCTCCCTACACCTCCCAAGGAGGAGACAAGACTCTGGAAGCACTACAGGCAGTCCCTTGACTTGAGACATTTTGATGAATGGCACTTACAACCTTTATAAACTGACAGCATTTCCACTTTCGGATGTCAGTTTTGACTTTATGACGCTTGATCCAAAGCGACGTCACACAAGCAAACAAGTTTGCTGCATTGCTTATCTCCCTGGAGAACATCTGTCCAAATGTCCTTGGACACTTTGTTTAAGAAAGCAGACAAGACTCCAGAAAAAACCTGAAGCCAAGACGCCTGAGAAGAGTCCAGCCAAGAACCCTTCAAAAAGTCCAGGAAAGTCACCTCAAAGAAGTCCTTCCAAATCCATCTGATTGCTATTTACAATATAAATACATTGAAGTAGCTATATTACTTATCTATAATTGATTGAGTGCAAAATTCTGGGTTATTTTTGGTGAAAATAGGGCATTGGGCTTGGTTCATTTATTATAACATCGTTCCTATGGAAAAATCGGTTCCGAGTTACGACGTTTTGACTTAAGACGCGGTTTTCAGGAACCAGTTGTATTGTAAGTCCGAGGACTGCCTGTAATTAGTTAAGCAGGGAAAGGAGGAAGAGATTATCCTCCTGCTTTCATCACAAGGCTTGGAGGAAGGCAAGCATGAGAGTCAATAACATTTCTATAAGGACAGGATAACAATGTATTACCCAATCAGAAAAGAAATATTTGTAAATGTGGGAGGACAGGTAAATCTTACAGCTGATAGCTGTGATGAAAACCCATCAGCTTCCCTTGTCCTACACAAATATAGCTCACAGCTCTTCAAACCTTGCCAGGAATCAAGAGTGATCTGGGTGGAAATGCAAGCATTCATCCAGGATTTCTGCCCTGTGCTGTCAACATGACTACCTCAGATAATAAAGGCAGTGTTTGAACTTTCCAGTGCAGGACGTACAAACATATTTTACTGGTTAGATGATGGTTTGGCCTTTCAGGTCATAATGTCAGAAAGACAACTGAATAAATCACTGCAGCAGCTGTTGGCCTTTATATCTATTGTCCTAAAAGAGGTCTACATCAACAACTGTGATAAGGAGAAGTATCTACAAGCTGGAATACTTTCAGCCTGAAAGGTAGCATTGCAGCAATGATTGCAACCAAATGTTTTGTAATTCAATTGCTGCCTAGCGTCTAGAATAATATGGCCATAGAGCTACACCAAACAAAAAGGTCCAGCATCCCAAACATCAAGCTGCAGTCAGAGGAAAAAATAATTTGCCAAAGCACATATGTAAACCCTAAAGATGGGAGAAGATCCCAGTGTTACACTCAAGGGGTTCATCATGTTTTTTAATCTCCATCATACTACAAAGCTACACAAAGCGCTGTGTTGCACTCACCCACCCTGTTCTAATTAAGTCATAATAGCTTCAGTGCAGGGTATTTCCTGGGGATTAATGACCAATGGAAAAGTGGTTGATGATTCAAGGCCCATTAACCCCCATTACTCATTAATCTCTAGTTACACCCTTTGTCTAAGCCATCGTGGATATTATTAGGTTTAGGTGGGGGCACTCTGCTTGTGAGTGTGTACATTGTTATTTATTTGTTGGAATGGGTGATAGATTAACACTGCATTTCTAGTGAATGAAAGGTAAATACAGGAAGAAATGAAGAAATAATGGGGCAGGTAAGCAGGAACATGAAAGGCTGGAAGTCAGAAACCAGATTTCATGCACAGCTTTGTCTTCACCTTGTCCATATCTTCCCATTCTTAATTTTCCCCGTTTCTCAAGAAGAACAATAGGATTTAAGATACTCAATCTAATCCAACTGTAGGTATTTAGGGCTTGCAAGCAAATAAGCTTTTAAAACTTCTCCCTTTACTATTTTCCTTTTCTTTCTTTTTTTGTTTTTGCTTTAGAGATCTTTACAAGACACGTAAATAAATCCTCATGAATGTAAACCCGAATCTCCATGAGCTGAACTTTACATTGTTTGTCAAGCACATGAAAAGGTGCAAAACGTAACGGGAATGCTCCAAAAAGAGAAAGAGAGAGAGAACATGGGGAGAGGCGATTTGCATTTCCTGCCATCAACCATTTTGTGTTGCGCACAAACATATATGCCACCAAAGGCTGATATCTCATGACATTTCACAAGATAAGCAAAATCAGGCTGCAAAGTATTTGAAAGTGGTACTTAAAATGTAAAGTGGTACTTAAAAAGTAAACTCTCTCCAGGCTACTAAGTGGCATGGGTTGCATTCTTCCTTTTGAACAAATGTTAAACCACTACCCAAGGGACTTAGGGAGTACTGGCTGTGTCTACATGAGACACTGATCGTGCAATAGCCTGTGACTACTATGCAGTAGTGTTGCACAACAGGAAGCATGACACAAAGCTACTGCACAGTAGTCACGACCTACTGGGCAGTCTGTCATGACACCACTATTCCTCAGCACAACTGTGCAGTAACTTCAGTTTATAAAAGTACTAAATGACTGCACATCCGGCATCTCATGTAGACACGGTCACGGTGTTGCTGAAAATGCTCTTTAGTGAATAAGGCATAAAATTTAAGTGAGGTCATTTATGATTGCTAAAGATCTTATGGCACTTTCCACAAGAATTTTTTGGGGGCCCTGGGTAATTCTGGTTAATCAGTCTGGCAATATAAAGCTGTCATTATTACCATTATTCCTACTACTTGTCTAATGTTTAGCAGACATGTTCTTCACATGGTCTGAGCCATATCCTTGCCCTGCTGCCACCTATTCATTTTCATACAAGACATTCCCTGCCAAAGAAGTCTGCCACTCCGTTATGACTGACTTCGCATTTGGCTTCCAGTGTTGTAAAAGACTGCAGTCTTTCCTGTTCAAACTCTAACAATAACCCAAATGATACATTCTCCAGGCAATCCTGAGAAGTAAGTGCCATCAGACGTATTTCTGGGTGAGCAGGGACAGGAACTAGTAACTATTTTATCTACCTGAGAGCTCATAAAAATATCTATTAATGCCAGCACACAGTTTGTGATTTACTTTAATTACAGCATTAGACAGAGAAATACATGAAAGAACATCATCACGTATTAGACTCAGCTATGACGGCACTAAGGACTGCTGTATACTATTGATTAATAAAGCACTTCAAATAGATGCACTGTTCTAATGCACTTGGTCCATTCAGTGGGAGAGAGCGTAATAAGATGCACAGGTATAAATTGCCCAAGGCACTCAGCTATGCAGAAATATTCACTTCATAAAATGATATTCACAATAGTAAAGAAAAGTCCAATTAGTGTCTAAAAATCCCAAGACATGGTGATACTAAAAAAAAAAGTAGAAAAAAGAAAGAGGAAGCGAAATCATCTCCAAGGCTTGGTACCTTGACAACCACCAGGTAATATTTTGCTTTTATTGTCTAAAATGTAATGAGAAGTAGAGAGAAACCAAGAGGGTTTCAGCAAGCCATTTTACAATGGAAATAAAGGTACTGGAGAGCACAGTGCATCTAACAGCTCCTCATGTAAGATCTCACAGTCCTTTGGCAAAACACAATACCAACAATTGCTAGCTTTCTTGTTAAAAAAAGGACAGCTAATGAAATAGGCTGGTGTCAGTACTCAGGAACACAATACTGGGTATTCCCAATCAAACCACTGGCCCACCATCGCTGCTACCTTGCCTTTAGCAATGCACGGTACCTGATGCTTCACAGGAAGGCATAGGGAGAAAGCTCACAACTCATGACACACTTAACCCACTGTATGCTGCTGAAGGCAAGGGAGTTTTTTCTTACTGCTGTGCACAACAATTATGCCCCAAGGCATGATATCTGTTTACTCTTCCTGCTTTAATAAAGACTGAAAGCATAATACTTGCTAAAAACAAGTTCCCAAGATTTAGCTCCTCAAATTCAGTTTACTATTGGCTGGTCCATTCCTAGTCATCTGCATAAGCCTGAACACCTATAACTTCATTTGTATTTAATGACAGCTGGGATGTTGGGCACCTTTTCGAATCAGGCCCAACCTATTTCAGATCAGGCACTCCCCTGTAGGGGGAAAAATAATTGGAGGCACTTTTTATAGAGAAGTACAGCTGGAAGGGACCTTCAGAGGTCATCTAGGCCAACGCCCAATACAATGTTTTGAAACATCTGAACTCATTTTCTGGGTGCTTTGGTACCTCATCTGTAAAATGAAGGCAATTTCACTTCTCTCTCTCTTTCTCTCTCAGTTAATATTTATGAAGCTCCTATGACGTTGCTGGTTTGCCACCTTGACACAATGTGAACATCAGAGAGAGACGCCTCTAACTGGATTTAGCCCAGCCCCTTCTCAAAATAGTCTGTTCTGCAGAACATCAGGAAAGCTCCTGAGACCAGTCTGAGAGCTGCAGCACTATCTATGTAAGTAGCAAAGTAGTAATTTTTTTTTTTACTTTATTCCCTGAGAGTCTAACAGTGCAAGAAGCTTTCAGTAGAGAGAAAGATCGAAACAAAGAGAGTAAAAAGGAATTTAAAATCTTCAATGATTTTAAAGTGTGTGTGGGGGGGTTGTACACACTTTGAGCTTGTTATACCTAGACTTTTGGTTCATCAGCATGAAAGGAGGGCAAACGTGGCCTGAAGTGCTGGTCCTAACAGTCAGTTTTGTAACGGTGCTGACAAAGATGTGCTGGAATGGGAACAGCAGACCCAAATTCTCTTTCAACCATAAAGGATTTCGGATCCAAAAGCAGACCTAAACGTCTTATTTCTGACCTCTCTATAGGAACGGGGTGGTGAGATGGCCACCTGGAGTGTCATAGTGGGGGGAGGAACGGGGACAGTTCTAAGAGCTGCCTTTTCTCTACCTATTCAACGTATACAGTATAGAGAGAGAACAAGTCTTAGCACGCTGCTTCACTCCCCTTTATTAAGGGGGAGATACCAGGTAAAGGAAGTACTCCCTATGCATCAAAGAGAAAGACCATGTATTCAACAGAGCCGATGTTTAAAGAGGACGTACATGACACTGGACTGGATGTAGTACCATCTGCACTAGAAGAAGGGATGCAATTGGTGCATCTGCGTCCAGTAATCGGGGAGCGATCGTGTCCCGATGTATCACAGTCTGCCGTGGCAGGGCAGGGAGAGACAGTGCCATCACTAAGGACCAAGCTTCTCAAGAGCAAGAGCAGCATCTCTTCCATGGCAAGGCATGCAATGGGGAAAGGAACAAGGGGAAAAGCACTATTAACCTCCTTGCCATAATTCCTTTTTCCTGATGGGGAGGCTGAGGGAGGAGGCAGAAGAGTACCCCCACCAGCGTCATCGCCATCAAGCAGAGCCCGGTGGCACTTCCTACCTCGTGTGTCTTGTTTATTCATAGTGGAGCTACAAATCTGTTGAGTGAGCATTTTGTTTTGATTAAAAATTAATAGCTGCTTTTGACCCAGGTGGATTAATTTCACTTTCACCGAGTATCAAGTTAATTGACACAAACTACTGTCAGGTGAAAGAACCAATTAACAAGCTGTGAGGAGGACTCCCCCCCCTTCTTTCATCCTCCTCCCCCCAACCCAAATATTGTTGTGACTGAAGACTTTTAATAAACAATTTTCATATCAGCGAAATGAAATTAATTACTTAACAAACATGGGAACAAAAGATAGAGGGTATGGGGACAAGGAAGGGTGGGGGAGCTTGTTCTGTATGTGACCAGAGTTTGTTCACAAGCTGCAGCAGAGGAGGTCTTTGGAAAGAGTTTTACTCCAAGCTCTTGAGACAGATTGACAAGGGCTGTTCTCACCAATTAATTGCCACTTCCAAGCTTATCAGTCATCAAGGTTTTGAGCCTTGTTCTGGTTTATTGCAGTTTGGCAAAGGTCTTAGATAAGATCCGCAGAACACGATGGCAAGGTCATTCTAATAAAGAGCCGGACAAAATCTATTCATAGTGCATAATAATGCACCATACAATACCGCAAAAAGAGGCACAAAAATATCTTCCATTCTAATTTTTTCTTGTATTTAAATTGGAAGAGTTTTCTACAGCAATTTATTATGAATAGAATAGTGTGTTAGCTTGGAAAGAGCAAAGTAGCCCCTTATTTCATACTGATTAACTATAAGCTAGCATGACTCTGAGTGGAGGGGTTGTACACGGATGTGCATTTTACTGTACAACCTTGAATGTCAGTTTGGCAAAAGAAACTGATATTTGGTCAATATCTCAAGAAGCTACACAGGACCCATGTCAGGTAAAATGGAAGAGTCTTTTCCAGTGGAGTTTTCATCAACATTGCCATTAGGAACTTGAGGGGAAAATGGTTCAGCATCACTGCTATCTCATCTCTTATATGCCCCAGTGCCATTTATGAAGTGCCTTAGGGCCAGATGGATATATAAAGATATAGCTCAGTATCTAAAAGAAATTTTGGAAGTACGTAAGCAGGTTATCCATGTAACCCCCACTGAAATTGAAAGGAGTTGTGCTCCTAACCTGCTTCTCTGCTTTTCAAAATCCCCAAACATGCCTATTTGTAGCCGTAGACATTGCAATACCTTTAAAAAATTGCCCTTAGGAGACTCAGTCTCACTAAAAGTCAAGAGGACTCTTAGACCATGTCCACACGGTCAACTTATGTGTCAAGTCGCAGGACTAAGAAGCATAGTGCCCTATAACAGGTGGGCTGCATCTGAACCTGGAAGCAGTGTAACTGCATGGCACTGCAGGCAGGCTACCTGGCCCTGTCACCGAACAGTGCTAATGAGCTTGCCCAAAGTGATGCATAGCTATGGCTATGCTGGTTCCTGTTTAGAGTCCAGGCCATGTAGTGTGCTTTAAGGGTGCCAGTGGTGGGCACAAGAAGTTGACTCTGCAGATACAGACTTGGGCTCCTACAAGTCAATATTAGACTCAGAGCCCTGATGTGCCTACATTTTTTTTTT
>JAGPOW010002118.1:6916684-6928574 GCA_030014935.1 Caiman crocodilus | reverse complement strand
TATTATTAGGAGAGCTAATAAACTCTCCTAGATAGTTTGCTAACAGTAGAAAATGTAAAGGTTTGTGTGGATTCCTTCCTAACTCCCTTTTGTAGATCAGGGAAACACATAATATTCCATATGGGAAAGAAGTTTTCTTTGTACCACACCTCACAAATATTAGTGCTTTGATACCAATGATGAGTATTTGAGACCTATGACTTTAAAACAGTAAACTTGAGCGAGTCACTTGCCACGTACAGATTACTTTTTAGGAGAAAGATACTGACTTAATTAAAGCTGAGTCTTGTATAGTGTATACAGTGATTGCTGTTAAAAATGGCAATGTTTATTAATGGTTAATGTCACAATACCTTCCCTAGAATAAGAAATAAATGGCAGACAAGGTTCTTTGGGTAAATCCATTATCTTTTACTAGACCAACTAAATAATTGGAAAAAAATTTTCCAACTAGTTAGCTGGTCTAACGAAAGATATCAGATTTACCCGAAGAACCTTCTCTGCCTATGTCCTTAGACCAACACAGCTACAACCTACACCCCGGAAATAAATGGAGCATTTGGGCACTGCTGTGATACATATTAGCAATCATCCACTTTTTGGCCCTGCCTAGTGATATCTACAAGGCAAACAACTTCTGTAGGATGAAAGAGAAGAGTCTGCTTTTTGAAAAAGCCAGAGTCTGAGAAAGCATGTTGATATACATATGCTTTTGAGAAAGTAATTCTGGGTCTGAACAAGGTAGTAATAATCCAGTAACTAAAATGCTATTATAGCAAGTCTTACCAGCAGACTGGGGGCTAGAGAGCCATTCAGAAAATACCATACAAAAGGAAATGTCTGTAGCCCAAGAAAAGAATGAACCTGGAAAAAAGAACATGCCATGGAGTACTGGGAGAAATTATGAGAGAGCACCAGATATGGTCTTGAAGACCAAGAAGCACAAGTTACTATACTCTTCAGCAACATGGCAGATGGTAACTAAAACACCTGCATGGGATATCAGAGCTTTGTAAACTAACCTGAAGGTAAAAGAGAATTTGGAACTACCAATTTTAGGCTGGATAAGACTGTAAGAAAATACCGGACTTCCCAAAGGATATCCTGATGGTTTAAATGTTCCCAGTAAAGCCAGGGATAAAACTCCATCCATTAATGTCAATGGGTGAAGAACTGGGCCAGCACCCAGTGCTTATGAAAATACTGTCTTATTGTATTGCTTTGGTAAATTACAAAGCTGGAACGCTCAAGATTTTTATATTCGTTGTTTAAAATACAAAATAAAATATGTTTTTATAACACTGTCTAAGGGAGAAATTCTGTTTTATATTTACTGAACATACATTAAATTAAGCAAAAGAAAACAGGAGATGAGACTGTGCCTACAGTAAATTTTATAAGTAAACACGCTGAACACTGGGAAGGGAATTCTTTTATGTGAATGTTTCATTTGTTTTCTTTCTGTGAATATGAATACTGTTCTAGACTAGACTTAGTCTTTACATTTAATGAAGAGTTAGTAAAAATGTGTGCGCCTTTGCTTGAATTCCATTTTTTCTACTTTTCAATTTAATTTTCATTACGGCAGGCTAGAAATTCATCTTGCAGTACTGAAGGCTGTAATCAGTGTAATAAACTGGAGATATTATATGGTTTATTATATTATCAGAATATTTGGCACTGAGGTTTGTTGCAATAGCAAGTAGGTGTTTCTGTGTATATGCAAGTGTGCTCAGTACAGGGGCAAGCAATTATTTTGGCTGGAAGGCTGCTTAGCAAGTTTTGATGAGCCTTTGAGGGCTGCAAGGGTAGCCCCGCCTCTTGACAGGTGCTCCTCCCCCTGCTTGCCATCTTAGGACCAGACGTCCTGCCCCCTGGCCCTTGCCACTGGAAGTCCCTCCCCTTGCCCTCAGAAGTACTCCTTTTGGCAAGAGGGTTTGCTATCTGGGAACTGGACAACCCCCCAAATCATATTCTAAAAATCAAACAACTAATACAACATGCATTAATTTGACTTCAAAAAATATTTTTGTCCTGATTTATATGTTTTTGCACAGTGTACATAGAGGTAATTGCATAACAGCTTAAATTAAGTTTTACTTTTGTATATTGTGGGGGGTATGAAGAGGTGGGGGGTATGTGCGCACCCCTTACGAATTGCCAATGGCCCACAGCAAGCAGAGACCCCTGGTGGTGCATGGTCTTGGTGAGCCCCAGGACTGCATGTGGCCAGGCCACCAGCAGGGAGAGGGGCGGAGCCAGCCTGGCTCCATATAGCCTCTGCCAGGCCAGGCTCTACACTCCTGCTGCCCTGCTCTGGGCCCCTGCCATCCCTAGCTCTGCCACTTCTCCCCTGCATCCCCACCCACCCACTCACTGCCACTTCTCCCCTGTCTGCTGCCACTGCCCTAACTGCCCATTGCCACCACTCACCCACCTGCCTGCCCACTATTCTGGCAGCACGCAGTTCGCGGCTGGCTCCTGCTGTGCCGTGTGGTCCCAACCATGCAGCTGGGGACTGCATGGTGCTGGCCGGGCTGGGCTGGCTCCAGTACTACATGGCTCCTGGCTGCATGGCCCAGACTGCAGAATCAGCAGGAGCCAGCCTCGCCTGGCCAGCACTACATGGCTCCCAGCTGCATGGCTAGGACTGCATGATGCAGCAGGAGCCAGCTGGGAACTGTAGGGGTTGGGTTGGCTCCTGCTGCATCCTGTGGTCCCAGCCATGCAGCCGGGAACTATGTGGTGCCAGCTGGGCTGGCTGGCTCCTGCTGTGCTGGCAATCCTTCTCCTCCTACCTCCTGCCTGTTCTTATCTGAATTTCCACTCTTGGATGGAGGGAGGGCAGGGGGAACAGCCCCACCGGTCACTAGGCCAAAAGTTTCTAGTTGGGGGCTGTGGGTGGGAGGTGCTGGGGGTGGGGCTGGGTGGACTTTGCTGCTGCTGGGTCCTGCCCCTGGTGCTCTGCCAGCTTTTAGACAGGCAGTCACTGGCAGGTAATCATTTTCTAAATTTTTAAGGAGCTCTACAGGCTGGATAGAATGGCCTGGCAGGCTGAATTCGGCCCACAGGCTATATTTGGCCCACCCCTGGCTTAAGTACTTTTAACAAAAAGACAGTCTTGCAAGTAGTGGGGAACTAAGCCTGATAAATCTGGTCTTCCGGGGGAAACAAAGTATCCGCCAATAAGGCTGTATCTCATTTGAACTGTCACCAACTGACTTTACCAAGGGGTAAACTCAAGAAAAGCTGTGCCCTGGGCATTTAGGGTACTAGCTGCATATGTGGGAGACTTGTGTTTAATTCTCTGCTTTGTTGCGGACTTCCTGCGTCTTGTTAGGTAAGTCTCTGTATAAGAAAGAGTAATATCACCACCTTGTCTCATTAAGGTGGTGTGAAACATTTAAATACCACAGGGAAGAGACTGTATAATTATCTAAGAGATATACTAAAATCCACTGAGTTTGGGGGACCGGTTAAGGTCACCCAGTAAGTCAACAATTGAACTGGGGAACAAAAAAGAAACCTAATTCCTAGAGCTGTGCTCTAACCAGCAGACATCCTTCCTACCCATTTCCTCCCCCCATTGCTAGTTTTCTTCACAATTATATTTAAGTTAAAAATGTATATTTTTAATAACTCACCACACACATATTGAAATGCAGAAAAATTCAGTGCCCTGCAGTTATCTAAAAAAAGAGCAAGGTATCTTTTAAAGAATTTAAAAGTTTGCTTCTAAAGAATCTAAGACCATCTTAATTCTTGATAATTAACGGTTGGGTGGAATCCTTTTGTACTCCTATCGCTGGAGGAACTGAAAATTTTAAATCAGAACCCGAGTTCACCCTGTGGCATGGCTCCAAGTCTCATTGTGTCAATCTACTTCATTTGCCTGGCGCAAGCTACACATAAAAGTCGGTAATGGACCAGAACTTCACGGTATATGCCAACTAAAGAAAAACATTAATAAGTGTGTTTATCTGACAACTTGAATTGTACCAGTGGGCAAATCCCATTCTAGGCAGATAGGGTGCCTACACGTGAGCTGGGAGGCTGCTCTGATGTGCTGCAATTACAGCGCGTCTCAGCAAACTCAATTAATTATGGTATTTACTATGCTCCAGCCTGCCTCCATGTCTCATTTATCGGATTCCCCATACTTCAAAATGGCACTGGGAGTGCTTTAACTAAAGCTTGTTCAATGAGCTTTAGATAAAGTGCCCCTGCTGCCATTTTGAAGCACAGGGGCGCTGATACATGAGATGCTGCGGGCGCTTTAATTAGAGTGGCTCTTGGAGCTGCTCTAATTAAAGCATCCCCCCTGCCCTCCAGAGCACATGTAAAAACACCCATAAACTACCTATATTTCCTGTCCAGCTTCAGTTAGATACTGAACTGTTTTGGGCCTCCATAAGTTTTTTAATGTTATTTTGTACAGAAAGGTTACTTTGGACTTCTATACTGAGTGAGAGGATTACATTAGGGAAAGATAGGTCCCTAATCTTGCAGATTTTACGGAGGCAAAATTCCCCCAGACATCACCCGAACAAATCACTGAGTGAATACGCAGACTGCAATCTATAGTTAACAAAGTGTTATCTGGTGGAAAGTCACTATTAAAATGTAAGATACTAATAAATAAACCATACATCCTGGGTCTGTACTTTGCATTTTGCTTTTGATTCCATTTACAGCAGCTTTAAAACAAATTTTAAAAAAAAGGGAAAAGGATGGGTAAAAAGAAAAATCAACAACAACAACAGAGTTAGTGGGAATTCTTGGTGATGGCAAAAGAACAAGATCGAATCTACAAAGTCACTTTTTCTCACCTGGAAGCAGATCGGCATGACTATCATTTTAAAGAGCCATTTCCTGTCAAGAAAAAGGCAATTTCTCCTTGTAACAAAGCCATAGTTTTTTTCTTTTCTGGCAGTAAGCCAGGGAGCTTATAGAAAAACCTTGAATTCTGAAAACATAATAGACAAGGGACTCAGCTTAAGAAAAGATTTCATCTATCAACTAACAAGAGGCTGGGGTCATGAAGTAGGGTATTCTTCATACTTGAGAGACCATGCTAAAAGTCTTAAAAATGTACAAGACAACGCAGGCTGGAATGTTCTTAGTATGTAACAGAGGTTGCAGCTTCAAGGAGGCTTATCATTTCTTCTGACATCCTGACAGAAATGTGTAATATAGAAGTTTAGCAGTGTGGGCAGGTTAAATTATACTAGGCAGGAGAAATCATTTCAATGTGAATCGAACCGTTACTCTTAGCCACTTCTAGCTCTGGCTTGTTATTCTTTCTGCTCCCCATAGCCTCACATTCTTTAAGGAAAAGTTGCATTTTAAAGAAGATGCTAGGCAGTGGGAGTCTCAAATCTATGATCCGGCGTTCACCAAACAAACCTCCCAAATACGTACCGCAAATAAGCCTTCATTTATTGCACATCCTCGTTACTATGCATCCTTTCAAGTAGAATGCTTTTTTTTTTATTTGTCATAACCAGACCATTGTGTAAAAAGCACAGATATGGCAGGTTTCAATCAAATAACACTGAATTTATGCAGTACAGTAAACCTGGAAGTATTGTTACAAATAACAACAGACTTGCTCATTTTTTTCCAAGAGAAAATGTGTCATCACACTCGGGCAACAACAAGGGTAGGAAACATTTTGAACTGCAGATCACTGGTAAAATGCAGATGAGCTCAATGAAGCCCCTCCTTCATTTTGCTTTTTCACAAAAGCATTAGAAAGTCCAGGAGAAAGCCATTCATCCCATTTTCTCTGCTTGGCCTAACAAGCTTACCTTACATTAGTTGGGATTTTCCATTTTTCCAGATGTATGCGATTCACTCTGGGCGCGTCTACACAAGATGTTTACTGTGAAGTTGCCTAATTAACTCTGCAGTAAGCATCTTGGTGTCTACATGTGCAGGGCTATTAGGATGGAGTAAACTAATTGACTCCACAGCAGGACAGTACTTGTAAATACAGAGGTTTTTAACTCTGCAGCACTGCATGTGTAGATGCTGACAGGATTGCCTGTGGCACAAGTGTTCTTCAGTACAGGGGCTGCCTGCCAGCTAGCCCCACACTGAAGCACCCCCATGCCTCAGCCAGCCCCTCCACAGCATGTTGAGATGGGTTGGAGCAGTCCTGGGCCGGCAGCCTGACCCCCTGGATGCCCTGCCAGTTGGGGCTGCTCCGACAGATCAACAAGCGACAGTCCAGGCACACATGTAAATGTGGTGCCTGTCAGCAATAAACTCCAGCATGATATAAGCTGGAGTTCATTGTGGCGCATTGAGACGTACCCTCTATGGCATAACTAACATCGAATGGCACGTAGACGTACCCTCTATGGCATAACTAAGGGAAAATGGCCAATTTCAGAAGCTCATGATCAAAGGGAGACCAGCTATCTACTAGCTGTCTGGTTATTTTCTGAAAAGTACTGGAAAAAAAGGAGGGTAGAGCAAGGAGGAAAAGTGGGGTAACAGTGGAATGAGAAGCAGAGCCCTGGAAAAGAAGGAAGTGTTTGCAAACCTAGGAAGCAGGAATTCGTCACCATCAGAGTCAGAACTGGAAGACGAGAGCAAAGCTGCAGAAAGACTGTTAAAGTATTAGCACAGGCTATACAAATATAAATATAGAATTAATCACCACAATCTATTTTCATGCAGTGTCAAGCGGTCCATTTTTGCTGCAAGTAAATGGAGCTACACCCATTCACACAAGCTGGGAATCTGCCACTGTATGCAAATTCCCTAAGCTTTTGTTGCCATCTTTGAAAGACGTTTATGACTTCCTACCAGCTCTAAGTACTTTTCCTAACACTTGTACATAGAGTTGCTCTTATTTCCATACAGTTTCAGGAACCTGGCTGCTTGGTGCCATTTAACACTTTACAATAAGTGGACATTAATTAACGTTAAATTACAATAGAATTTGTACTGAATTACATATGACATCTGCATTAGTAGCCAATGAGTTTGTTCTGATTAATGTTATCACAGCAAGAAGCATAGGAATTTATAATGATTTGCCAAAGCCGTTAACTGAAAGCTCTTTAGTCAGGTTTCCCATTAACAAAAACAAGCATAGAATTACTTAAAGGTAATCATTAATTTAAATAAGAATTTTGTTACCGTATGTATAAATCATGCACAGGGAAAAGGCTTAAAAAATAGCCAGGTTTGACACGCCATCTGAAAAAGTGGAGACAAAGCTAAAGCAGGGGCACATGGAAATTTTAAATCTTAAATGACCCACAGTGCAAAGAATGCAGATCATACAGGGTGATCAATCCCACAGCTCTTTCCAAATTTTAATGGGCATACAGGATGCCTTTATTTGGCTTACTATGTTGAAAGCAAGTCTTGTCGTGCTTCCTCTGAAACTCCAAACCATTTCTACTGCAATTTTATTAAGCCTTTATTCATGTTGGGCCCCTGCTGCCCCCAGGACTCAGTCCTGAGGGATAAGCGCAAAAGGAGGTTCCCTGCTTGCAGACACATGCTCCAAGGTTTCTCTCTTTGCAGAGGTGTGTCCTGAGTCAGGGCGTAACAGCACGGATTCCCAGGGTGCACGCCTAAAAATGGGAGAACCCAGGCAGGCAATACCTGGGCTTCAGAGACCCATTCCTGGGACATTTAGGTATTTTTGGTGCTCTACGGGGCATAGGGCATCTGTTTCCTTGGCCTTTGTGATGCCAATAACAATATTTATGGTGGCACAAAGGTGATACTCGATTCCAGCAACTTTCAGTGTTTTACCAGCAGTTACCTGAACTTCTCAGGCCATGCCTACAGTTTTAGTTCAGGCTGATCCTACTGTCACAGCCTCAGGCCATAACTTACTGACTAGTTATCCTGTAAACAAAGGGTGGACAATTATTTGGGCTGGAGAGCTACTTAATGAGTTTTGTTGAGCTGTTGAGGGCTGCACACAGGTGAAGACACGTACATGTGCAGAGCACTATACACATACACACAGACAGACCTGTGCCCAGATACACACACAAGCTTCCCGCAGCTCTCCCTGCACCCTCTCCCCCACTCACAGCCGGGTTGGGCAGGAGCCTCTCTAGCTGTGCCCAGGTGGCCTGAAGCAATATGCAGGAACACAGTGAGGCATCAGCCCATCCTGGCCGCATGCCAGGGACTTGGGCCAGAAAGAAGGGGTCTGGGAGGCATGGGCTATCCAGGCCTGGCCAGGCCAGTGCTGCGCTGTGTTCCCCACTTCTCCCTGCACCACCTCCTACGCCCCAAATTCCCAGCATGCAGCCAAGCCGATGCCACATGGAGCTGGACCATAGAGGCACGTCTGGAGTAGCTGGTATGGCTCCTGCCCAACCCAGCCACATGCCAGGGACTTGAGATTGGGCAGAAGCTGCGCCAGCCACCCACGTGGTGCAGCCTGAAGCAGCACACAGGAACATAGCACGGCACTGCATTAGCAGCATGCACATCCCTTTCGGGCTCCAGTCCAGCCTGGCAGGACCTGGATAATCCACAGCTCTTGGTCCTCTTCCTGCTGCACGCCCTCCCCTGCCAGCAGGGAGACCCATACCTGAGCTTCGACTCTCACCAAGGACTGGGCTCCTACGAATGGCCACAGGCTGCATCGCTGGACAGAAGCTTGGCCAGGGTTTCAACGTCCCCGGTCTTGGAGCCTATGCTGGAGGCCGGGGGCCAGGGCAGGATAGGACCGGTGAGGGGAGTAGCTGCCTGGCCACTGGAGCTGCTGCTGCAGCCAGCTACAGCTTCAGTAAACAGAGAAGGGCGACAGGCACCGAAAGCCAGGGCAGCCGTGAGCCAGATACAACCCTCCTTCAGAGAAGCTACCATGGGCCAGACAGAATCATTTGGCATGCTTGATCCAGCCCATTGACCATATTTTGTCCACCCCTGCTGTAAACCCTTAAGCTCATCCCCCAATGGTAACCCACTCTGACTCTGCAACCTCAGCTGGACTTTTTCAGTATGAAGTCAGCCCATCTTGCATTGTGTTGGGACCTCCTCCCCAGGCCTACAGACCACAAGCATGAGAAGTCTGCCAGCAGCAATTCTGCAATTCCCCATTCCTAATCTCTGTTCTCTTTCCCAGGCTGCCTCCATGTTGCAAGAAAGAAGCACAATGTGAACATTTTTGGTGCAGGCTTTAAGGTATCAGACAGACTGGAAAAGAGTGGGTCATCTGGCTCCTTGATCTGCTTGAGGGCCATTTGTGTACACATTAGGCCTATGCGAAGCTTTGGATTCAGATTCGGCCAATTCGGGGGGACAATGATTCAATTTGGTGATTTGAATCACTGTCCTGAATTGATTTGGCCAAATCTGATTTGGTGATTTGGCTGCTGCTGAAGCCGCATCAGGTGGGGTAGCTGTGGAAGGGCTGGGGAAGTGGGGTGGGGTTGAGGGGCTTGTGCAGAGCCCCCCATGCAGCATGGTCACTTCCTCCAGTCCCCCTTCCCCACCCCCAGTAGTTACCAGCTCGGAGTCAGTGCAGCTCCCTGCCGCAGCCCCTGGGGACTGCCCGTATCATTGAAGCTCTCCTCATCTTTTCCAAAGATTCAGAGAGCTTTGAATTTATATAGATCTTTTAATTGGTCCTCTGATTTGATTGGGATTTGGAGATTCGGCCACCAAAACGGGCCAAATCTCCTCCAAATCGAATCACCACCCGAAGCTTTGCACAGCCCTAGTACACATACCCCGTTCTTTTGAAGATGATATGAACTGTCACCAACTGACTTTACCAAGGGGTAAACTCAAGAAAAGCTGTGCCCTGGGCATTTAGGGTACTAGCTTTGTATGTGGGAGACTTGTGTTTAAATCTCTGCTTTGTTGCGGACTTCCTGCATTTCGTTAGGCAAGTCTCTGTATAAGAGTAATATCACCACCTTGTCTCATTAAGGTGGTGTGAAACATTTAAATACCACAGGGAAGAGACAGTATAATTATCTAAGAGATATACTAAAATCCATTGAGTTTGGGGGACCAGTTAAGGTCACCCAGTAAGTCAACAACTGAATTGGGGAACAAAAAAGAAACCTAAATTCCTAGAGCTGTGCTCTAACCAGCAGATACCCTTCCTACCCATTTCCTCCCCCCATCATTAGTTTTCTTCACAATTATATTTAAAAAAAACAAGACAACCCCCCCAAACCTAGCCTCAGTAAACCAACAGTTGCTTGTGAAATGTCAGCTTTTCAAATATAGCCATTTTGGATCAGGCACATTAGGCCTTCTTCTAACAACTTTTGGCTGAGAGCTTGCACTCAAATGACAGCCCAGAGCAAGTGTATTAAAGATCTTAAATAAATAGGGCAACAAATGAAAAGTTCACTGTTTGCCTGAATAGCTGCTAACACTGGGAAATTCCATTTTGACAACGCTGCATGCCCTACCTGTGCTTAAACCAGCCCTTTCCTTGCCGCGTGCTTGGACCATGCTCATAGTTACGTTACCACTAATCCTTTGGTTTCTCTAAAACTCACAATTTGTTTCTATGCAAGTCAGTAGTATGGCACATATTCGGTGTCCAGTGCCTGCTCACAGCCACACATCTGCTATGTGTAGGTTGGTTTCCTGAATATAAGGAATTTGATATGACAAATAAGACACCATCAACTCAACTGGATTAAGTTAGATATTGGATCTGCCAGCAAAACTGGTTTCTACAAAGGATGCCCTGGAAAATGATATTATCTCTCTGTGATTTGGTTCAGTCTGATTGCTACAGCTAATATGATAATGTAACCCAATTAGGATACTTTTGTTATGAATGAACAGGCTTGTTTAATATAGTTTAAATGCCTCGAGTCAGCATAGGTCAGCACAGTAATTCTCAAAATTTGGGAGCGTGCTTTAAGAAGGGGCATGATGAGGAAAGAGACAATCACAGGTTGGCAGATTTTCAAAGCATTTCAGGTCCCAGGTAGGCATCAAAATAAGACCCAAATATTTATGAGTGTTCAGCACTTGGCAGCTCTCTCACTGCGAGACCTACAGCCAGCATACTCAGCTCCACAGAAAATCCTGACCAGTTATTTTGGTGCCCAAATGGGAACTGAGTGTATTTAAAAACTTGGCCTCACTTATGGATGCTGACCCCTTGATAGTGCTTTGTGAGTCTTCAGTGAAGTTAAACGATCTGGACATCTAGCCCCATAATACTGTCTTTCCTACTAGCAATATTTAGGCATTTTCAAAGTGTTGTTTACTAGGGTTTCTGAGTATTTGCAGAAGTGGAGCTAATTTATTCTCAAAACACTTTTGCGGTTTACTTTGTCCACTAGAGTAATGTACACACAAATATTTTAAACTAGTAAAAAGGAAATCACATAACTAAGTAATAGACCCAAGGAAAAAAGTTGCTAGACAATGGGGACTTAAAGACTCAATCAAGGAGACTGGTCTATGGTGACTATGAGGGGTACAAAAGAGGACAATTAATTCAACTGAGTAAGTGTTGGAGGAGATTAGCCAAATCTGCTAATTCGATGGGTGAACGTTCAGAATTACCCATATTCTGCTGGTACTTGTTGGCCCAACCCTAACTCAAACCATGTGTCACTCTCTCAACTTCGTTCCCACTTTGGGAATTTCTGGAATCTGAGATGTACAGTAGCTGTATTTTACCACTTCCAAATCTACTATACCCTTAGCAGTGCGGAGCCAGATGGAGAGAAATATGCAGAAAGCCAAAGCAATACTTGCAGTACTGATTTCAATTCACCAGTGCATGAATTTAATTTCCTGTCTCCTTGTTTTTAAGCTTTCCATGGAATTGTTTGCGAGAAATCCAAGATGGTTACACGTGTTATGGGGCTCCAACACTCTTTAAAATGTTCAGTAATTACTACAGCTTTGATAGCTTTTT
>JAGPOW010002118.1:6882192-6899166 GCA_030014935.1 Caiman crocodilus | reverse complement strand
GGGGACAATGCTCAGTATCTCAGAAAAGCAGCTTGGATGACTGAGGCTGATTACTCCCACAGTTGACAACCAAAAATTGGTTGTCAAGTAGGGCTGTGCCATTGCCCCAGCCCTTTTCTCCACCTATCTTGCTGCGATTTTGATTCCCAGCCATGACTACCTTCCTCCCAGAATTAGGGATGAGCACTGAACAGAAGATCATCTTTTCACCCTGCAGTGCCTTCGCAGCAAAACAAAAGTTACCAAAACTGGCATCGCTGATCTTCAGCATGCCGACAACTATGCTATCCTTATGCATTTAGACCGATCTGCTGTCCACCCTTGACCTTTTTTTCAGGTGCCTATCATAGCCTGGGACTCTCCCTTAATACTGGGAAGACCAAGATGCTCCATCAGCCTGTCTCAGCACAAGCTGCCCCTCATCCCCCATAAATTACCACTGGTGGAGAACCCCTGGAAAACGTCAAGCGTTTCCCAAACCTTGGCAGCAACCTCTCCCCATCAGTCAGCCCCGATGCAGAAATCAAACACAGGATTCGCTGTGCCAGCGTATTCTTCAGAAAGTTGCTTTGCCACGTCTTTACCGACTGAGATGTGCAGATGAAAACTAAGACCCACAATGCAGTGGTTATCCCCATGCTCCTCTACGGGTGTGAGACATGGGTGACCTATCAAAGCCATGTTAAGCACCTGGAATGGTTCCACCAGTGTTGCCTCAGAAAGATCCTTTGCATAAGATCGCATGGCACCAATGCCAGCATCTGCTCTGCAGCTAACATAACCAGCATTGAGGCAAAGGTCATGAAATATCAACTCTGCTGGTTTGGCCACTGTGATTATGGCTGACATTCGTCTCCTGAAGCAAGTCCTCTTCTCTCAACTCACTCATGGTAAGAGGACCCGCAGAGGAGAGAGGAAGTGCTATAAGGATACCATGAAAGCAGACCTTAAGAAGGGTGGTATTAACCTTGCAAACCTGAAAGTGCTGGCTGGTAACAGGTCTCAATGGTGCTAGACCTTACATCAAACTACTGCCCACTTCAAAGAGACCCATCTTGCTCAGGAAGCCGAGACATGGCAGGGGAGAAAGGAAAGCGTGCAACATCCTGGCCAACAGCTGGGTCCGCCCTCCAAGGCACCATCTATCATATCCGTGGAAAAACTGGCAGAACACAAATTGGACTCTTCAGCCATCTTATAACTCACCAAAACCACCCCTGATGCAAGCACCATCCTCGTATTGAGGGATAGCTGAAGAGACTCCCACAGCTGACGACCAAAAAACTGGTGGCCATTTTGGAAAACCTGAATTGAAACTTATGGCACCTTCATTTTCTCATCTGTCTGATGAAGATAAAAATACTTCTCTGCTGCCTGAGCATGCATGGAAACTAAACTGTGCATCGATGTTTGTTAGGTGCTTTGAGATCCTCAGGTACAAGACACAATGGACATACAAACAACAGAGGGAACCTAAAAACTATATAGTATCCTCATCTCACCATATTATACAATCCTTGATAGCTTGATTCTGTTTCACTTATCTAGTAAGGCACACTGCATCAGTAACTGAGTTCATACTTATTCAATGCATCGCACAAACAGCTCCTAATAGCACAACTGTCTATCACTATTTTCTTTAGATAGACTTATTTTCTGAGAATACAAACACAATCGTCAAGGCTTGCTCCAGAAGGAAATCTCATGTAGCAAGATAACTTCTACTATCAGTCACATGAATGAAGGCATTGGGGTCCCACAGACATAAAAGAATGGCAAGCAGGATCTTGGTTTAGAACACAATAAATAAAATACCACTGTTTTTTTTTATTATGAATTTTTATTATGGATATCGGGATGGTAAACTAAAGAGGCCCAGTGACTTAAGAGGTTTCTTCTGCATGGTCTTTTAACTTAAAAATGACTCCGTCCTTTCACTATTTTAAAATGTTTATTGTTTTTCACTGTGTACATTCAGGGCTTTAAGTAGTGCTTTTTTAAATGTCACGATACATTAAAATAGTGTTTTGCGCAGAAGAGAGACTTTTGACCAAACCCATCACTGCAGCTTCATAAAAGCATTTATTGCAGAGGAACTACACCTCTGGGCACTGGCCTGGCACCAAGCTGATGCACCATGTAACACCTTGCTTGGAACATGAGTGATGCACATGCTTTGCCTGACCCTTTGCATAGGAATGAAGTTCAGTCTGTGTGCATGTTACACGGAGATCACTGTGATCTGATGAAGAATGTCTTGCATTCGAAAGCTTGTCTAGTAGGCCTGTGTGAAGCGGCTAGCATTTGCTTCAGATTTGGCCAATTCAGAGGACAGTGATTCAATTTGGTGATTCAAATCACTGTCCCAAATCAATTCGGCCAAACCTGATTCAGAGATTTGGCCACCACTGCCAAATAGGCTAAATCTCCAAATCAAACAGGCCCCATCCCCTGCCCGCTCTCTCCCAGACCTATCAATGGCTGCTCTGCCTGGGCCCAGTGTCCCAGCACTTAAAAAAAAAAAAAAAAAAAGCCCTGCACTCACCAGCTCTTGCCAGGCAAGGGGACAATCCCCGCTGCCCCTAACTGACATGCGCTGAGCAAGAGGCTCTGCCATAAGCCCTCATAGGCTAGGTGGGGTAGCTATTGATGGGACTGGCTGGAAGAGTGGGTGGGGATCAGGAGGTGCTCAGGGGGGCAGACAGGGTATGGAGCCTGGTTGGGATCCCACCTTGGTTCCCTCCCCCTTCCTGCAGCCCTCCTGACCTGCCCTGCCCCCTGCCTACTGGCATAGAGTCCAGGTCCAGCTCCCTCCTGTGGTGAGCAGACTGCCTGAAACTCCCCAAAGCTCTCTGAATCTTTTCTGAATTGATTTGGAGAGCTTCAAATTGATTTGGACCTTTTTAATGATCTCCCGATTTGATCTGGAGTCAGAGATTCAGCCACCAAATCGAGCTGAACCTTCTCCAAACTGAATCAGGACCCGAAGCTTCACACAGTCCAATTGTCTAGCTCTAGCCTGTCACAGGATATCAAGAAAAAAATTCAAGATACCCTGCTCTATGAGCAATCTGCCAAGCTCTCATCTGCCATGCCTTGATGTTAGTTGTTATACAGAGTGCAGGGGGCTGCCCTGGTCTTATTATAATGACCATGCAGATTGTGGTCCTGGCCTTATGGGTCAATTGCATGGCTCTGTACCCCCCCTACATGCCCCATAACTCACAGATGGCATCCTTACAGATATTTTACCACTTGCTGATGCAGCCCCTCTCTTGAACTTCCAACCCCTCAACCTCTCTCAGCCCCATTCTAGGCCTGAGGCCTCTCAGTCTCTCTGCACAGCCCTTTTCTGGGCTCCCAGACCCCTTGGTCTCTCTTGGGCCCTCTCTGGGCCCTCAGACCTTCTGGTCTCACACAACCACTCTCTGAATTACCAGGCACCTCAGTCTCCCTCCTGGCCTCTCTCTGAGCTGCCAGCCCATTTTAGTCCCTCATCTTGGACCCTTTTAGTTCTTCACTTTCCAAGCCACTCTCTGACCCGTCTGGCCCTGCACTCTATTTCTAGTCCCCTGCTCTGGGCTGCTGGACCCTTCTGGACCCACTATGCTCACTGGGCCTCACTGCATTCCTCAGGCCCCTCGCTGGGCCTCACTATTCAGGCCCTTGGACCCATCTGGTCCTTCACTTTATTCCCTGGCCCCTCACTGGGCTGCTGGACGCACACCGTCCTTGTCTTCCCTGACAAGTTCTGTTCTGTTGGGGTGTGCTTCCATGAGTAACCCCCAAGGCACGGGGAGTTGAGGCTTTCTGGCACCCAATCCTCACCTTTTCCATATGCTCACGCATGGCATTTCATCGAGGCTGCCCTTCCACTGGCACCCCCACCACACTAATCAGCCCCAGTGGGGTGCAGTTTCAGGTCTTACCCAGGACTGTTTTTTAGGCCTACCTGATCTTATTTGTCCCTCTCTGGGCTCCCCCTAAATGTCCGATGCCTGTCCTGGGCTGCTAACCATCAGGATCCCTGGCCTTGGCTCCACCTCACATCTAAGTCCTCCATCTCTGGCCCCCAGCTCACTCTTGGACCACTGTCCTTGATCCTTCCTCCTCAGATGGCCTAGCATTAGCCACTGTCATCCTGGGCTGCATGCCCCTTGACCTCTTCCTCTCAGCTGTGATCACACAAGGACCTTTGGCCTCTTTTAGGCCCTGACCCCGCTTCAGGCCAGTCAAGAACTCCAGGCTCTCCCGACTCCGGCAGTCTCTGCCATGGTCTATTTCACCCTTTGGCCCCTCGTGGGCCCTGGCCTTGCACAGGCCAGTTGAGATTCCCAGGGTCAGTCCTCTGGCTGTCTGCCTTCTTGGGTCCCTCCGCAGATCTTTTCCTGTCTCTGGGCTTGCCCAGAGGCCTCCATGTCCCTAACATAGCCCCTTCCTTCTCCAGGCTCACCTGGACCCCTCAATTTCATACTCTGACCCACTCACTAGGTTCACCCAGACCCTTCACTAAGTCTGCCAAACACTCAGCCCCTCTCTCAGGGCTCACCTGGCCCTTCAATAGGCCTCCAGACTTTCAGCCCCTCTCCCAGGGCTTGCCTGGCCTCTCATTAGGCCCCTGTGCACTCAGTCCCCCACTCTTTGGGCTCATCTGGCCTCTTACCACTCCCCAAACATTCAGCCCCCTTCTCAGGACTCTGGACCCTGTACGCAGTTCCCAGGAACCTCTCCCACCCCCTTAGCACCTACCCAAACCTCCAGATGTTTCAGATGCTAGTCTCCTTGCTAGCATCCAGGAGCAGTAGCCCTCCTCCTGGGTGATGTTTCTTTACCAGCTCCCAAGATGTTACTGCCAGCTTGCTTTCAGGGTCCGGGCTTATACCCTGTATATACCCAGCCTTCCTCCAACCAGGTAAGGCCTAGCCTCACCTGCCAGCCCCTGGGTTAGCTGACTCTGCAATTAGCCCCGACTCTCACCTGCTGCTGGCTCAGAAACCTGCCTGACCTCTTCAAGTGTCAGGTACATCAAGAGCCCTGCAACATTGCCCAGCTGTGCAATTGGTGCAATAAAAGATATCACCCTAAGAAATCTTTGCTCTGGATTATTGTGACTACAACATCATTTCAACACTACCATGGAGATAATTTGCAGATGCCAGTCCTATGCAAGTTCTGCTTTTCAATAACCTGCGTTTCCATGCATGTGCTATGCTTGGATAATCTGCAACTTTGGGGCCCAACACATCATTCAAAGATACAGTGGTCCGATTTTCAGGGAGGATAAGTAACCACAACTTTTGTTGGCTTTACTGGGGGCTGCGGGTAAGAACCTGAGAATCATACAAATAAGCCTGGAGGTTCCCACTTGAACAAACTGCAACTCTCTTTTCTGCTTCTGGTGTGTGTGTTCTTTCCTATGCAGACACTGAACACAAGTCAGGCCTGGCAGTAGGCCCCTGGGGCCAGATTTCAGAGAAGCTCCAGGCCAAATTTTCAATTGCTGGACTATCAAAAAGCAAGCAAACAAACAAACAAGCAAACTAAAACCCCTCCGCTCCCATTTAGGCACAGAAATAAGAGCCGGATCTTCAAAACTGCTTAACACCCACTCGCTCCCATTATGACACTTAAGGCCAAGATTTTCAAATGAGCACAGCACAAAATGCACCGAGCTCTTTTGAAAACTGAGCCCTAAGGGCCTCATCAAGGAACGGAGCATTTGAAAAGGCTATTTCAAAGTCCTCAAGGTCTCATGCTAGGTTGGAGGGACTCTATAACTGTGTTCACAGTAGACCTACAGGATTCCAAACTAGGCCTAAGACAAGAGATACATATATCGCATTCCCACAACTTAGCTTCAGTCAGAAATGAGGGACAGTTGTATTACTTCTACTGGCATACTGTATTTATTTGTTTTATGTATTAGACCACTCCTGATTCCTAAGCAATGCAGAGAGCATCAGCGCTCAACAAAAAATACGGTATTAATAATCTGATCAGATTGACGGTGACATGCTCAAGATGGTCATCTTTATCAACTAAACTGCTCAATCACCTTCAATAACTAAACGGCTTAACCTTCTGGTCACCACATCACGTGACCAAGCCTCATTTTGGAGTACTTCTGCAACTAAGCACTTAGACCTGCTACATACTTGAAAACCACTACACTAAATTACATTTGGTAACCCACAAACCCTGTTTTACATGCCTGGGCTACAACTAGAAGTGCAACTTGGTGTTCCTAGAAACATTTTGAAGTGAGGAAATCCACCTTGCGAGATTTCTGAACTGGAAAAAAGTATGTCTCCTTTCTGTGCTTCATATTAAACCTTGTAAGTTATTATAGTATATAAGGATCATAAACAGAGAAGCCACACTTCAGGTGACCTTACGGATGTATAAATACAACCATAGCCCCAGTGTACTTTTTAATTCATCTGCTCCATCAAAGTGAGTTTGCGAACATGAAAAAACAAAATAGGCATCTCTGCTTTCTTTTTAAGGTTTGTAATTGTTGTGCCTTTGCAGAAGGAGGATAGAAAGCTGAGACTTAGGCTAAAGAAAGCAGCATCTCTCCTATCTCTACTGCCCTAGCTGTAAAAATAAAGCGTTAAAACATGCAGCACATATCCCTGAGCGATTGCACAATGAGAGCCGTCCCAGTTCCGCATTTCAAAAGTCAGGCACCCTACCACGTTATAGCTACAATTTGGGCCCATTTTAATAGCTTGTGAGAGTGTGGTCCAAATCAACCTGAGTAAAGGTCTGTGCCACCTCTCCAGCTCATTCAGGTTGCAGTAACAATATGGGATTCTATGCACCTCACTGATTGAACACATTCTTGTGTAGAAAGTGGCAGCCATTGAATATATCACATACAATGACATTGAGGAGGGCATTGTTCTCTATTCTGCTCAATGGACTTTGCTGGAACAGCTATTTCATATCTTGAATCCATTTATCATTGCCACCAAAGGAGCCAGTGCTGCTGAAACATGAGAGTTAAGCAAAGTGATTCTACTCATCATCTGCTGAAACCAAATCGAGAGAAAATGAGGGAAAACTCAGACCTCAGCCGTGTTCACACTGACATTAACAATATTCTCGTCCACCTATCCACCAATGACAAACTGACAGCCTCGGACAAGGGCAAAGATTATATTTTAGCTATACAATTAGACCTTCACTTCCACGGGGTGAAAACATCTTCCAGATGAAAAGACATTCAGATGGGGAACACACAGACAATTTTCTAAAGGATGAAAAGGGGAGAGTAGGACTTGCGAAGGAGGCAAGGCTGAGGTTTTTGTTTCTTTTCTACTTCTGGTTTCAGCACAATGTTCCAAAATCATGAAATCTCAGATGTAGCATCTTGCACATTAGTTCACCTCAGAATCGATCTCACAACTCTTTCCTATTATTCACACAGACTTCAGGAGTGGTCTGACTCTAAAACAGAGGTGGTTTGAGGAGGTATAGGGTTTTCTTTTTCGAAAGCTAAAAGCATGAGTTATGCAGATAAAGATTCAAGTCTATCCAAGCTCTGCAGTTTGAGCTCTTATCTGGATATGGATGTGCACTTTTTTTATCCATATTACCCACGTGCGTACAAAAAGTATTATACAAATTTACAAAAAAAAAAAAAATCCTACAAACCTAAAACTGGTTTCAGTTATAATTTATTTGAAAGTCTTCCCATCCATGTATGGTTGTAAAATTAGACCACTACCTGTTCCTTCTAGCCCCTCAATTACTGGCACTACAAAAAATTACGCCTTGATAAGAAGGCAGCGTAAGTAAGAGGATTACATGTTGAATATTAAAGACAAAAAGCTGAATATATTTTGCTACTCTTCACCATAATTAGGCAGTAGGGCAGCTTTAGAGCCGTCTCTGCATGTGTACACGCAGATCCTTTGCAACTTATGTTTCTTAGCTGTAACTCTGAAAAAGGACCATTGTCTAATTTATTAATTGGACAATGGGTGAAACTCATATTTCCTACGTTCTATGTTTAGGATTGATCATTTTGTTCCCAGATCACTCTCCAGTTTGAAAACTTAAGTGGGTGCGTCTACACATTCATTAGTGTGCCATAATTACGGCGCGTTAAGTTTAGTGCCTGTAACAACAAGTACTAACTTAATGCGCTGTAATCGGCACTTCTGTGCATTAGCACAGATTAACGGCTTGTACGCGATACTTAGCGCCCATTGGACTAGTCTACTGCACATTAGCATGATTTTTACCAGCCGTGCTAATGCGCAGTAAAATTAGTCCAATGGGCATTAAGTGTCTTGTGTACACGCATTCAGGGATGCCGAAGTTATGTTCCATATGTCCATCTGTGCTTGGGATGAATTTCACCTAAAAAAGGAGAGGCGTGAGTAAGAGAGAGAAGCTATATTGCACCTTCAGCAACAGCCCACAGTTAGGGATGCCAAGTCAGATACCCACCCTGGGAGGCATAGTCCTTCCCTTCTCTCCTCTGCTGCCTTGGAGAAATGATAAGAAAGGAGGCAAGCTACTCTGGCTCTTAGGATGCCTGCAGAAGTGTGTGGACACTGCTCCAATGTGCTGTGATTACAGCGTGTCAGAGCAGACTCAATTAAGCGAGTCTGCTGTAGTCTGCTAATAAGCGCACTCCAGCAGCCTCCACGTCTTGCATACTCAGCATCCCCGTGCTTCAAAATGGTGATGGGGACTCTTCAACTAAAGCTCATTGAACAAGCTGTAAAGTGCCCTCACCACCATTTTGAAGCACGGGGACTCTGAATGCCCTGGACGCTGTGGGCACTTTAATTAGAGTGGCTCTCGGAGCTGCTCTACTTAAACCCTGGAGCAGGTGTAAAGATGCCCTTAGAGAGAGCTAGCTTACCTTGCCCCTAGGTTATCTCCCACCACACTGCCCTCTGATACAGTCCTCCTGTCACTCCAGAGATCCAACTGCCTCTGAAATACATGAAGATGCTTCCATGGATTTCAGAGGAAGATTAACTGCAAGCCGGTAAGAACTGGGCACCTAACTCTTACCGGCCATTAAATTCTAACCTCAGTGTCTCACTAAGCCACTCTTCCCTGAGGCAGGCAGAATGACTTCCTTATCCCAGTTCCCCAAGTAATCACGTTTTTTTTTTTAACATAAAAATTGCTCCATATTCTTCCACCTTCTGGGATTCCCAAATGCATCTTTGTTATTTTTATGTCTCTGGGGCATGGACAGTCTCGATTTGGCATGCTATATAATGAGCAGTGCTCTGTTAGTGCTTCACAAATAAATGATAATAAAAATAACAGGCTAAGTTAACAGCAAAGAATTAACCTTATCAGTGTCGGTTCCAGTCAGTGCCTAATAGAGCCCTAAACAGTGTCTTGTGTGCAGAAGGGTCCCTCTTTTTCATACATCATGGACATGGCCCAAGGGCTCAGCGTGGTATTTGATTCTTCCACGTGCTTACAGGCTAATGAAACCAAAATATGCTGATGGACAAAAAGCAAAGCATGTTATGGGTTAAAATAATACAAGAGTCTCTTTTTTCCACTGTGTTGTGATCCATAAAAATCACCCTGAGCCTTTCCTCTTTCTTCTCTGCCTGTGAAGCCAATTGCTTTGATTGCAGTGATATGAGCTTGCTGAAATGACTTGCCCTTGCTTGTGAAGCAAATGGAACATGCTAATAGAACTTATCGCATTACCCGATGCAAAAGTGCCATAGCTCATTACTTTAAGATAAAAGGATATCATTGCAGACGGGAAGCAGAATTGACTTTCTGAGGCCCGACTTGATGATGATTTAATCAACTGCTCTCTTTCACTTCTCATCTCTGCGCCTGTCGGTTTCACAGGTGCTGTTAAATGAGACACTCAGAAAGTGAGCGGAGGGAAAGAAATTGCTGTCATTACTTTTCAAGAAAGGAGGTATGCAAATTTTCGACAGAAAGATTGCGTTCATAATGGGCCTGGTAAAATACAAGGATCATGCTTGACAGGTGAGGGCAAGTCATTTGTACGTCCTTAAAGTGAAGCAACCGTCCTCATTTAGAAATTGTGCTCGATAAGAGAAGCTACAAATGAAAGCCATGCAATGGCTTGGAAGCAGCAAGCCAGCCCTTGAAGGCATCTCTATTGCACAACTGACTTCAGCAGACGCCCGTCACTCTCTGACACGCTTGCTCCGAATTGTCAGACAGCCACATTTTGACATGCAAGTTTCCTTCAGAATGTGGACTGCATAATTTTAACTCGAAGCCTTGCACAATTAATGTGGGCTCTGAGAGTCAATCTGGGCTTGGTTTTCTTTATTTATCATCACTGTCAAAGATAATAATACTGAGACAAAGGAAATGAAGACAAGATGGAGTTAAGAATGCAACTATGTGTAAATAACTTAAGGGTAACAAATGCTGCTGGGATGTTGTGATTACCCAATTATACTTATAATAATGTAATGTTATCATTATCCCAAAGCCAAGCCTTACAAACCCAGGAAATTCATAGTTAAGGATACACTTGAAAAGGACCAAATACATTAAGATATGGAAATGCACAAGTAAGGCACATAAGGGATTTCTCCACCACCCTGTATTTTACCCTCACATGGTAACCAGAGCACAGGAGCCTGCTTACAAAGGTAGTACTTGGAAGAACAGTGCAAAGCAGCCTGGTAAATCTAGCTTTTAACTGATCATCTACATATTACTGTAGGCGATTCTTTTCCATTTTGCTTATTATCCTGCAGTCATCACCATAGGACTGAGCACTTTCCAGCACTGTATTAAGCAACATGACAAAAATCTAGCACAGAATTATTCTCTCATGCTCTCCCTCTTGAAAGAAATGCATACAATGGAATAATTTGCTTGCAGATTTGATAAGGGGTGCGTGTGTATGTGGGTGTGTATATATATATTACATACACACCCACACCCACACGTTGCTGTATGTTTAAGTTAGAAAAAGCTAAGTCAAAGAAATGAGCCTTGCAATTAGGGTGGAAGCCAGTGAGGTTTGCGATGATCCTTGGGGGTGGGAGTTTATCCCACAGGTTTGGGACATTGCCATGGAAGCTCTCGCTCCTGTACAGGCAAATGTTATCCTTTTCTGTAGACCATGGGTGGGCAAAATACAGCCCAGGGCCTGGATCCAGTCTGCCAGGCCATTTTATCTGGCCTGCAGGGCTCCTAAAATATTTAGAAAATTAGTATTTATTTGCTCCTAGCTGCCTGTCAAAGCTGACAGGAGCCAGGGGCAGTAGGACCCAGAGGAAGCTGGTGGCTGGACCAAGCAGCATGGCCTGCCCAGCCCTGTCCTGCCAACCAGAACCCCCTGCCTAGCAGAGGCTTCTTGCCTGGGACCACGGGGATATTCCTGCTTCCCTGTGCCAGAGAGGGAAATGCGGCCCTCAACAGCTTGCCAAAACTTGGTAAGCCGCTCTCTACCCAAAATAATTGCCAGCCTCTGCTGCAGACAGTTCCCTTGGGGTTGAGGAGGGACCATTGTTGACCTAATCTGATGCTATTCAAAGTAATCAATGGCTTTGCTGGTTAAGATACTCTGTTCTAAAAGAGTGAATGCTGAATATCTTGGGGAGGACACATAGCAAGCTCTGTGCACCACAAACAGATTGAATCCCTTTGTTTCAGCGAAAAGACAGCTCAACCTTGTTTGTGAATTTGTGCCATAATTTCATGGGCAAGAAATCCTGGCATCAGGGTTCCCTGCAGAATCCCACTATCTTCAGAGTGGTTATTTTGGCAGGTCTGTGGACAAATATGGCCCTGCAATGGGCATTTACTGCAATGGACTTCCAAAAAAATTCCAAACGAGTTAAGCGGTTGAGTTCCTGCTGAAACGCCCATAGTCTCCCTTTGAAAAGCTCCCCTCTAGGAAATATTTCTGATAATGAGGCAAAGGCTAAAACAGAAGGCAGCTCAGCCTATCTGCTGGTCAACAGGAATGAGCTGCAACAATAATAATAAAAACACAACCCCTACTATTTAATGCCTAAAGGCAACAGATGAAATTGAAAACACAAAGAGAACGGATTTCCTGGATGGCAAAATGCATTTTTTACATAGCCCCTCTTCAGAATATAACTGCACTATATATTTATCATGGTATCCACCGGTATTTCCAATTCTCATCCTAGGAAATAATGTGGTAAACTGAACCCTCTGTGGTATTTTTTTTAATGGTGCCTACTCTGCTCTTCCTTAAGTAGGATCTTGCTGCTAGATTAAAAGGGAAAAGGCATGGTCCCTGTTAGAAAGGTTAAAGCACTTTGTTATTCCATTTTCTTCAGACTACTTTAGATCCTAAATCGACATGTGGCTGGCTTTGAGTGTCTTGATCTAAGTTTGTTGGCAGGTGAACAATTGGATATCCAGAAGGCCTGAAATGAAAGGCTGAGGAAGAAACTGAGATAGATTTAAAACAAAAAACACACACGCACACAAACTGATATAATAAACTGTGTACGCTGTAAAAATGGTCTACGGCTTTCAGGTGACTACTGAGCTGCTTGAATAATTTCAGGTCACAAAAATAAGACCAAACTCATGACAAAACATCAAATGGTTGCTGGTTTCAATCAGGTTCTCAGCCATTTAAGGATTCATCCAGGGGAATCCTAGCCAATCACAACTAACAATTTGCCTGGGGACACAAGGCCGCATATATTATGGATACACTGTTTGAACGTGTTGCCATTTTGCCTTTGACAACTGTGTAGGATTAGAGGGGTATTAAAGGTGCATTCTCTAATGCCTAGAGTTAATATAAGGAATAAATGGGGAATACTGAGGCAATGGTAATTTGTTACAAAGTCAATTGAAAGATTTAGAAGTCACATTCATACATTAATGCTTTCCTTAGGGACTTGTTGCCTGGATCACTCACATAAATTGGCTAAATCTTGTCATTTAAGTAATATTTCTTTTTCCAAAATGCGGCATGGTGAGAAACAGAGCTGGTCTGATGCTATTAGCTAAATAATGCAATTAATGAAAAATGCCTTCAGGTACCAGACAAATTAATGTAAAAAGTGGCAAACATTCAGGGGTTTGGGGGATCGTTCCCGTATCTGTCTGGATGACAGTGACCCAGTAATAAACTGGAGGTTTTTCAGCTGCCACCAAAGTCACTGAAAATATTTGATTGGGTATGGAGTAGTAGTGTGGTCTAATAGAGAAGGCACTGGAGTGGCATTTAGGGGACCCATTTCTGCCAGTGGTCTGCAGTATGACCTCAGGCAAGTCACTTCACCCTTCTCTGCCTCGCTTTCATCTCCCATTTTGACTACATTGTATGCTCTTTGGCGCTTGGTTATTCCTTACTAGAAAGGTGCCTGGCTTTGATTTCATTCGGGTCATTGTGGTGCTAGCATAATACAAATAAATATGGTGACGACAAATGGGGGAGAATTTGGATTAGGCCCCATGCAAATAATGCGTTACTCAACAGATACATTGCATCTCATCCTCAGCAGCTCAGCTGAATGAATGAAAGTAAAAACAAAAAAAGAAAACACAGCAAAACAAAAGTCAAATTTGTCAAATTCTACACCTTCAAACTGGGTAAAGCCATGGACGCTAGATTGCATAATCATCATCCTCATCCACCTCCAAAGTGTGCAAGTCCATTTCTCCTCAAGGATGAGACCCTAACAGCTGAATTATAAGCCTGTGAACACAAGACCTGAATGGCTACTAAATGATATAAAAATCAAGTGAACTAGCATGATTTATAGGAAAGGTTTTGGACCGCCATAAATATTCCTCATTGTCAAACTAACTCAGACTTTTTTTTCCTACCCTATAAACTAGTTTCTAAGTCGTTGTTGTCTTCTGTTTTCCTCTCAGTTTTATAATGCATTACTGGCATGGCTGTGATATGCTTTTATTATTATTATTTATGTCTCTCTTTATCATTTTTGTCCAATTTATAAATTAAAGGCTAGACCTGAGGGAGGATAAGGATTATTCTAAATCTAAATTGCAAGGACAAAGTCACGTCTTGGCCTGTCTGTGTCAAATTTCCTTTTCTAACATACTGTAAGCAATAATTTGGAACCTGTAATCTCTCATCAGAAAATGAATGTTTTGGGGTTTTTTGCCTCAACCTGGCAATTACAACAACTGAATTAAAACCAAGGATCGAGTTGCTCTATTTGGAGGTAACAACTGCTGTACATTCAATTAAAACACAAAGAACTTGAAAAAAAGGTTTATAAAATTGGTCTCTGGCACCATGAGGAATTCCTGGAATGACTGGAAAAAAGAAAAGAGATGAATATTCAGGGCAAGAAAGCCCTGTGGCAGCTTCTAGTGTTTGGGGTTAATTTGTTGTTTCCTGTTTCGCTTGCAAACCACATGGTAAAAGAGATACAATCAGAATGGCTATGCTAAGTACTACTCACGCTGCCTACAGAATTATGGCCGTTGCAGCCACACACTAGGTTGGGGATTCTCCATTTTTCATCCTCTCTGTAATACCAGGTTCCTGTCACTGACAAACCTCCTCCCTGCTCCCCCAAAATCTCCCTCCTCTCACAGGATTGCTGTTTTAGAGACTGCCTCTGGCTGCGATGCTATAATCCATGGCTGTTTCTGTAATAGGAAAACAGCAATTCATACCTATACAGATATGATTCCAGTGGTGGTAGAAAGGAGAAAAGTTACAGAGAAGACTCATAATCTCTGTTTGGGGAACTGTCGTCCATGTCTGCATGCACTGTATGAGGCAAGGGATCTTCATTTCACCACCAGTGCAGTTCCAGCAGTCTTAGTGAGAAAGGTGATTTTTTTTTTTTTTTTTTTTTACTGCTGTCTTCTACCTTACCACCACAGCAAAGTGATAAAAATGTCCAAGCCCTGTATTATACACTAGCCTCCATCATTGCTGTAAATTACCTGGCACAGACAAGGCATTGCACTGTTTTAATAGCAGGTTTTAACACACCGTTCAGAAAAATTGTCCTTCTCCGTGTAAGTCAGAGAAAATGTGAGTACCTTGCTAGCAACAACTGTGTTTAAACACGGCTGTAGCTAGCTCAGTGTGGCATGTGGTGTAGATAAGACTGAACGCATGTTTCTTTTTTAACGGTAGTAGTACAGAGACTTCACACTGTTAAAAATGATCTCTTCAAAAGGGAAACCCCACAGAAGAGCAAAGGGACATCTTGAGTATAAAATAAAGGCGTTTCCATTCAACCTCTTGTTAGGAAAGTAGAGGGCATGCTTTGCCCCTCCCAAATGCCAGGTGGGCAGTGGATACACCTTTCCCAACAGGACAGTGTCGCAAGGCCCCTGCAGAGTATATGTGGTCAACAGGAGTCCTGAGGCTTTCATTCAGAAGCCCCACGTCCCTTTTCTGCAGTTTGTGCTCCTGTCTTCCTAATCCTTTACTTGACAAGAAAAGGAAGCTTTAAGGTGTCCTGCTTATACATTATTTCTGTCTGCATGATCTCTGCAAATCACCTTGCCTGGACAGAGTGTGCATTAGACAGTCTTCCAAAGGCCAGCATGTTTCACAGGTTTTAGGGTGATCGCTGATTATGCTGGCAAGTGGGCATTCATTGCATTACCTAGATATGGCATCTGTGACTTCAGAGCCCCTGAATTGCACAAGGGACTTTCATAGAGTTGGAAAGATCCACAGAGGCTCCCTTCTCCTATCGGCTCTAACAAAAAAGTGACTCACTTCTGTGCAATTGTCCTGTGTTGAAAAGTGATGATATGAATCAGGGCCCCAGGGAAAAATAAACTGGAGCAACCTAACCGCTGGCTGGCACCATTTTCAAAAGAGTCCACCATCCACTACAGGACCAGGTTTTCCCACATTTGGCTTTCACAGGTGCACCTACACACAACACTTTACTGTGCAGCAGACCAATTTACTGCACAGTAAAGCATCACCATCTACATGGGTGTGGCAATTAGGGTGCAGTAGACTAATTTATTGCATTGCCCATTGGCTACAAGGGGTATCTGGCAGCACAGTAAATTACTGAGCTTAAACCCACACATAGATGGTGACATTGGGATTAATTTACTCAGTCTTAAATTCAGCCGGAGTACATTCAGGCACATTAACTGCATGTGTTGACATGCCCATGGAGGCATCAAGGGCAGTAGGCTGATTTTCAGACTGTATGTGAATATTCAGCATGTCAGGACTGGCCACAAATGTCACAACAGATGCTGAGCCAAGTAACTGAACATTTAATACACTTTGGAAAATCTGGTCCTAGACAGCCTCCCAAGTTTAAGGCAAGGGTCATTCACAAAAGACCCTTTGTGAGGATTCCTGTCAGTGTAGCAAACAACCATGTAAGAAAATCCAATGGGTGAGAATTTAAAGCTAAGCAAAGTCAGGCTAGAAAGCATGCCTTTCTGACATGGAGGAAAATGAACTTTTGGAATAATGTGAAACACGGTAAAGTTTTCTCTCACTGACATCTTAAATCAAGATTGAATGTTTAGTTTCCCTTCAATTGTACGCACTACTTCAACCACAGCATTGGATTCAAGAGGGGTGAAAAGTAATGGAAATCCTAGGGTCTGGTGCCAGGTCATCTAAGTAGAGCCAGGTCATCCTTTCTGGCCTTAAAACAAATGATCCCCCTAAGCCTCCACGATCTCTGCATTGCTTACTCCAAGGCTAGAACCTTCTTATTGCCCAATAAATAAGGATGGCGCCCTTCATGATTCCCTTTGAACACTTCCCTTCAATAACATGCAAATTCAGGTGCCGACAGAACGTAAAAAGCCATCGAACCTAGCCCTGTAATGGAGAGGTTTCTTATTTCAGAGGAATTACCTGTCTTATTATTTTGGCATCTGGTTAAGAGGAATCATTATATTTTAGAATGGTTGCCTGTATTGCTGTTGTTCCTGCACGTTTAGCTCGGCACACTTTCATGAGATTTATTTGCTTCACACGGCAGGAATAGCACCTCTTCAAAAGGCATC
>JAGPOW010002118.1:6857192-6877192 GCA_030014935.1 Caiman crocodilus | reverse complement strand
AAAGTCTCTGGGAAAGCGACAAGATAAAAGCGGAAATTATTGGAAGTACTCCGCATTGGTCTCTATAGTCTGTAATTTTATATTTAATTTTAAGTATCATTGCACTTATACAGCAGCCCCTCTCACGGTACGTCCAATCAGGTTAAAAAACTTTCACTTTTAAAAATCACAAGATAATTACTCAGACAGCTTTTAAAAAATCTTTACTAGTATGTACATGGATATGTATAGACAGTGTTGGCTCTGTCCAAGCCATTATGACTCAGTCTTCTGGGCAACTCTTGAGCATTTGTCCAAAGAAAGATTTTATTACCC
This sequence comes from Caiman crocodilus, assembly GCA_030014935.1. NCBI lineage: Eukaryota > Metazoa > Chordata > Crocodylia > Alligatoridae > Caiman > Caiman crocodilus. Next base: position 6,876,877 of record JAGPOW010002118.1, on the reverse strand, counting down.
TAATAGGCATGTTTGTGAACCTCTTGGGAGATCAAGAAAGTACCCAAGTGCTTCTTTTAGGTGACAGACTGGTTCATTTTTGCTGGAACGAAGAGAAAACTAACCACAAAACAATTTGCAAGAGAGTATTTTTGATCTGCCAAGACACACGGAGCATGCCTCCGCATTTATGAAGCAAGATAAAATGCTTTAATGCTAACAGGAGCTATGCAGGGAAGAATGTCCCATTGAACTCACTGGATTCTTCACATGACTAAGGTTACTCATGTGTGTGTTTGTGCGATACAGCCCTCGCGGGGCAACTTTGGAGGTAAACACTGACGGAGACCAAACTATAAGCAATGCAGCTATTTAAAATAAGATTTGCCAGTAAAGTTAAACACCACCAATAGCTAACTATTCTAATACGTTGCATGCTTTATTGTTATAAGCAGAGCTAAACACAACCCCAGATTTACCAGCACCTGGTTTAGTTAAAAATGTTATTTTAGGTCTCCACTACAGTATCTTACATATAATTAAGAAAAAAATCTGGCAATATAAACTGTGATACAGGATCTGATCCTGCTACCCTGATAACTCAGCTCCAGTCCTCCATATTACAACACTGTTTTTATTAAGCGTAGTATTTTAAAGAATTCAGTACACAACCTGCCTCCTACGACTGAGGCAGCTATACTGGCTGGAGAACGGGGCAAAGCTCTGCTACTTCTCATAACCTTGGGGAATAAAACAACTCTGCTGTTTTGTGAAGTCCTTGTGCATCCTGACTCGAAGGACGAAGATCCTGTACAGCTGGGCATACCAGGCCTAGGTACTTTGCACTTTCCATTCCCCCAAGGCCAAGCTATAAATCTTGCTGATCTTCAGTCTCCCCATCTGTTAATTGGGGTTAATATTTACCTTCCTTTTAATTTGGCCACATTTGTAAGTGTGTTGATCCTTCAATGGAAGATGCCAAGTGATTACAGAGGCTTATAAATTATTTATGGTTATAATTGGTTCAGATCCTGGAGCTCTTATGCAAACAACGCTCCCATGGAAGACTCTGGGCCTCCTCCTGGAACCAAACTTAGATTTTACTTGGATTTTACTTAGGCAGGACACACATGGTCCTTTATTATGGTTTCTAACCAAGAGAAATAAATCCGGGGAAAAAAAGAGAATTAAGAACCCTCTAGTTTTTAGAGCCCCATTAATCTGGAAAATTAGGCAGCCTTCTATGGCATGCAAACTCCCCAAAATCACAATAACCAGCAGATCTGCTTGGGAGAAAGGTCAACCAAACACACAACTAGGAGGAACAAGGGAAACATCCACCAGCTCTACAGGAGAAGCAGAGGAGTGCCCGTGTGAGATCATCACTCTCGGATAGTTTGTGCCCTACAAACATTTTGGAGGGATCAAGATTTGCTCCAGCCTTGCTTTGCTCCAGTGGGCAGCATGGATATACGTCTTGATTTGATAAGATACAAAATACTCTCGAATTAAAAGGGAGCGAAACGAAAACTTTCACTTACCTTGGAAAGAGTCTGTTGGTGTGATATGGAGCTGGCCAACTTTACCACGACTTTCTATTTTATCTGTTAGGAGCTTGCTGGGGGAAGGGACAGCTAATCTCCTGCCTGCGTTGGAAGTGGTGGTCCCTACAGTCACTGCTGGAACTGTTCCTTCTTTTATTTTTCGTTTTTTATACAGAGGATCATTTCACTTCAACTCCAATTAATACTACAAGCGATTACTTTCTGAGCCTGTCCTGCATCATTCATTGGGCTACCACGAAGACCTTCTTTTATCAGTCTTGCTAAACACAGCAGTATGATGGCAAGTCTCGCACAGAGTTCTCTACCCTAGCCTGACAGGCTGGTGTGCCATACTGAAATGCATGAGGGCAGTCTTGGCATAGGTTGAACAGGCAGCAAGAGAAAGACACCCTAATCAAGGAGGTCGCCGTGGCACAAAGGAGTTCCACACAGGAAAGAAGTCTTGTCAAAAAGCTTCATATATGAGAGGCCAATTCTTACGAGAATTTGTGCTCTGGAGCCAGAGTCACAGTTACAAAAATTCAGGACATTGGATGAACCAAATCTACTAGCCAAGAGCCCAAATCTAGAGTATCTCAGTCCACCAGGAATTTGTTTGAATTATTTTTAGGCATTTAAAGCTTCAGCTTTAAGTAACAGCAAAGAGCAGACAAGAAAAAAAAACCCACAAGTTGAGAGAGGACAGTAGATTAATGATGGGGAAGCCTCATATTTTTAACCTGTAATGAGGGCATCAAATTATTCTTTCCTTAGAGAGACATTTAAAGCTTATCCTGGGAATATCCTGTCCTCCCACTTTTGAAAATGAGGTCATGCGTAACATGAGTTAACTCTAGAGATGTATTGTTACCTTATCCAATCTGATCCCTTCAAAGACTTATTTGGGTGGATACGATTGTCCTGACAGGCCCCTTGCTTAAGAAACCAAACAACTGACATACATGTTATTCTAATGTGTACAGACCCGCACCCTTCTACCCTCAAGATGATAATAATAATGATAATAACAACCGCAGCAGCAGCGATAATATTTATGATGATGATACTACTACCACTATTAATAATCATAATAATCCAAACCCTGACTGCCACAGCAAACGGTAGTTGGCAATACACGAGTACAACATAAAAGAGTACTACCAGCAAAGACTGCACCAAAAGGTAAGATACTTCCCATAAGCAAGACCATTCTTTATTGTAACATTTATAAAGCTTGTTCGGGAAAAAAAGTGTTAAAGCTTTCATCAGGCTACAGACACTTTATTTGGAGTCTTCACAAAAAACGAAAGTAGTGCCATAAGGTGCCGGGAATATTAGCCAAGAGAAAACCTTCAGGGCCATGCACGCTACTGTTTTCAAATCTGTTCTTTCATCTGATGTGCCAGTCGAAATTACTTCTGCAACATGGTCAGAACCAACCTGGATGGATTTATAATGTCTCAAATTGCTATGGGCATATTTTTGTGAATCGCCTAGAGACAAGCAGATAATTCTCTTCAGATTGTGAGAATTGCTAATTCTTATGCATGTCATGTGTTTTCCAAGTGGCATGTTTAGACAAGAAAATTGCAGAATATGCCTGATGTCACCAGAGTTGTATGCTTAGAAAGCCACAGAAATGTAGGACAGTGTCCTTTTATATTCCTCGGTATACATTCCAAAACATTTTAACTGTGCTGTAACTTGCACATTACTCATTACTTTTCCTCTGTATATGACACCTCACAACTTTTCACTGCCCTTACTAAAAGAAGTCAGTTGATAACCAGTGGCAAGTTGGCAGGAAAGAAACAGGACTGCTCACGTGAGTAAAGCAGACAGAACTGAACCCTGCGTTTGTTCCATTGCTGGCAAACTTAACAAACAGCATAAGTGTGGTCTTTTGAATCCACTTGTCATCTGGAGTTTCATGATTGCTAATTAAGCTAATCCCCGTCTTCTGTTAGAATGGTCACATTACGCAGAAAAGACCAAGCACAGACCTTGGGTTTTTAATTTTTTTTTTTAATCAGACACTTCTGTCTGGTACAATGCCCTTCATCATGGACAGGGGTAGTGCGGGTGTGGGTATGGACATAGACTCACAGAAAATTCAGGTTGGAAGGGACCTCAGGAGGTCATCTACTCCAACTCCCTGCTCAACTCATGACCATCCCCACCTAGATCAACCCAGGCAAGGTTTGTCTAGCCAGGTTTTAAAACCTCCAAGGATGGAGCTTCTACCGCTCTGGGTAACCCGTTCCAGTGTTTTATTATCATCCTAGTGAGAAAATTCTTCCTGATATCTAAACCAAACTTCCCTTGCTGCAACTTGAGGCAGTTGCTCCTTGTTCTGTCATCTGCCACCACCGAGATCAATCCAGCTCCATCCTCTTTTTAATCCCCCTTCAGGTGGCTGAAGGCTGCTATTAAATCCTCTCCCTGTCTTCTCCAAAGTAATAAGCTCAGTTCCCTCAGCCTCTCCTTAAAAGTCATGTGTCCCTACCCCCTCCCCATTTCCATTGCCCTCCACTGGACTCTCTCCAATTTGTCCACATCCCCAAAACTGAACACAGTTCTCCAGATGTGGCCTTAAAAGTGCTGAATAGAGGGGAATAATCACTTCCCTTGACCTACTGGCAACGCACCTACTAATGCAGTAGCCCAGGATGCCGTTAGCCTTCTTGGCAATAAGGGCACACTGCTGGCTCATATTCAGCTTATTGTCCTCTGCGACCCCCAGATCCTTTTCTGCATGGGATTATTACATGCTAAATTCAAGGCTTTGCATTTGTTCTTGTTGAACTTCATGAGATTCCTTTTGGTTCAATCCTCCCATTTGTCTAGGTCACTCTGAATCCTAGCCCTACCCTCCAGCACGTCCACTACTTCTCCCAGCTTGGTGTCATTTGAAAACTTGCTGAGGGTGCACACTATGCCATCTTCCAGGTCTCTGATGAAGACATTGAACAAAACCGGCCCCGAGACTGACTCCTGAGGGACTCTACTTGAAACCGGCTGCCAACTAGACATCAGGCCATTGATTACTACTCTCTAAGCCTGATGCTCCAGCCAGTTTTCTGTTTGCCTTGCAGTCCATTCATCCAGCCTGTACTTCCTTAGCTTGCCTGTGTATCAAAGCCTTGCTAAAACCCAAAGTACACCACACCCACTGGTCTCCCCACATCCACAGAGCTAGTCACCTTGTCATAGGAGGCAATAAAGTTGGTCAGGCATGACTTACTTGCCCCTGGTGAATCCATGCTGACTGTTCCTAATCACCTTCTCCTCCAAATGCTTAAAAATGGATTTCTTGAGCATCTGCTCCATGATTTTTTCAGGTGAGCCTGACTGGCCAGTAGTTCCCTGGACCCTCCTTCTTTTCTTAAATATGGGCACTATGTTTACCCTTTCCAATCATCTGGGACCTCTCTTGATCACTATGAGTTTCAAAGATGATGGCCAATGGCTCCGCAATCTCATCAGCCAACTCCCTCAACACCCTTGAGTGCATCCCATCTGGCCCCCTGGACTTGTACACATCCAGCTTTTCTAAGTAGTCCCTAACCTGTTCTTTCACTACTGAGGGATGCTCACCTCCTCCCCAAACTGTGCTGCCCGGTGCAGTAGTTTGGGAGCTGCCCTTGCCTGTGAAGACTGAGGCAAAAAAGGAATTGAGCGCTTCAGCCTTTTCTGCATCCTCTGTCCCAAGGCTGCCTCCCCCATTCAGCAAGGGACCCGCACTTTCCCAGATCCTCCTCTTGCTACCGACATACTTGTAGACACCTTTCTTGTTGCCCTCCACACCCCATGCTAGCTGCAACTCCAATTTCATTTTGGCCTTCCTGACTTTATCCCTGCATGCCCAAACAATGCTTTTATATTATTCCCTAGTTATTTGACCAAGCTTTCACTTCTTAAAAAGCTTCCTTTTTGTGATTTACCTTACTGACCAGTTCCCTGTTAAGCCAAGCTGGTCTTCTGCCTTACTTGCTAGTCTTCCTGCACATAGGGATGGAAGTTACTGCTCTCTCAGTAAGGTTTCTTTAAAGTCCAGGACTCCTGGACTCCTCTCCTCCTCAGTCTGGCTTCTCAGGGGTTCCTGCCCTTGAGTTCCCTAAGTGAGTCGAAGTCTGCTTTTCTGAAGTCCAGGGTCCTTACTCTGCTGCTCTCCATCCTTCCTTTCCTCAGGACCCTGAGCTCAATCATGTCACCGTCTTTACTGCCCAAGCTGCCATCCACTACTACACTGCCCACCAACTCATTCATGTTTGTGAACAGCAGGTCAAGAAGAGCATGGCCTCTATTTGGCCGCTTCAGCACTTGTACCAGGAAGTTGTCCCCAAAATCTTCCTGTGCACTGCTATATTGCCCTCCCAGCAGATGTCAGGCTGATTGAAGTCCCCCATGACACTACTTAATATAAACAAAAGCAGCTATTAGCACTATTACTATCATCATGGGCAGATTCACTTTCAAAATGATACCGGATGTTTTTGATAAACAATTTGTCTAACCCGCAGACGAATTATGTTCTTGTGTCTACAGCAGAGATTGATGGGTTCAATTCATGATTCTGCCATTGACAGTTTAGGTGACTCTGCGCAAATTGCCTCAGTTCCTCCTCTATGGAGGACTTTCACTCCCAACATTTCTCTGTCCTTCCTATAAGCTCTTACTGCATGTCTGTACAGAGCCTAGCACAATTTAGCCACAACCACAACTAGCAGCAGTAGCAGCAAGTGACTTTTCTGGGGAGCTGCTGAACTGCTATCTGCCCCTAGTAAACCTAGTGCAAGCTGAAATGTCAAACTCAATTTTCCAAGTGTTTTAAGTGACTCTTCACTTGGGTTTGGGTTTTTTTGTTTGTTTGGGGGGGGTGGCGTTGGGGTTTTTTTTGGCAGGGGGAGGAGGCAGTGGGGTTTGTCTCCCACTCATAGGTCAGCTACAATTCTGGTAGCTCCAAAAAGCATTTTCTGTCCATAAGGAGACAGCTCTTAACAGATCAATAGCTTGTGGGTACTTATGGAAAGGCTAAGAACAAGCCAGCTGCTTTCCTTTATTGGACGGAATGCATGAATAATTTGTTTGTTTTAGCATACAGGACAGACACAGCTTGGCTTATATAATTGTATTTTACTAGCAAGAGTTACACGTTAAGAGCTACTATCTGGCTTATTCTAAATCTTCTGTGGAAATGGAAAAGATTTTGTTTCTACAAGAGAATAGAAAAGACCCCTGGTAAAAGTCACGTATTTGCTTCCAGGGGAATGTAAAAGTAATCTTTGATAGTGATTTCAACAAATGCAGCAAACTATAGTTGGAATGGATCACAGGGACACTCTTTGGAGGACAGGAGGCTTGCAACAGTTAATGGATGTGGTAGAAAGACCAGATATTTCTCAAAACAACTCGTCAAGTAAGCTGCCTTTTTTTAACAGATGTAAAGGCAGGGCCCAAAGTAGAAGCTGGCAGAAACAGATGGTGCCTAAGGGCAGCTTTCTGTTTTAGCGTTCTCGGGGGTTAGGCTAGGCAAGATGGGAGGTGTGGAGAGGTGGGGGTTGTGTTTTTCAGCAGCAGGTAAAATCCATTTGTCACACCAGCTCCAACTGGGCTTTCAGCACAAAAGTTAATATCTGAAACCAATGAGGCATTCTGCCCTCTGATTTCAGCAAAGCAGGAAAAACCTCTCTAAGCTTTATGGAACCCCAGTCTTTTCAGAAGAAAATATGTTAAACTTCTCTCTGTTTCTGAAAGCCTTGGTTGTGGGGTTTGGGGTTTTTTTTGTTTTTATTTCCCTTCCAAACAGGAAGAAAAAAAAATGAGTATGCAAAGGAAAGTGTTTTATCTTCTTGTACCTCCAGGGGAAGAACAAAAACTGAAGAAAATAAGTGAGGTTTTTTTTTTTGGTCTCTGTTCTCCACAGAATAACATCAGTAACCTCATAAAAGCAGCCCCTACATTCTCTCTCTCGCTGAAATACAGACACACACATGCCAGCACCAGCAATAAATTTCCATTGCATCCAACTTCTAACATTGCCAAGGTATGTGCCACAGAGAGCATTTTTATGAGCAGGTCTTTGACTGCCAGGATTTCGCCTTCATAAAGGAGAGATTTTAGTCCATTCTGTCTATTTATTTTGTGTAGAGGAATCAAGGTCAATAAACCATGGAGAAATTCACTCTACCTTATTCCATTTCACACTTTTGTCATCCACGCTTTATCGAGTATCTGAATGAATTTTTAATATCATGCCACAAAATGCTTTGGTCTTCTATCATATGCTGGGACTCTATAAATCTGATAACACTTGGGAGTTCTCAAATATACTCAGCACTGAAGAAACAGCTTTAAAGTTTAGTCATTCTGATGGAATGTAAAAGCTTATATCAGTGACAGGTTGACAGAAAAAGCTGTTTTCCTTTCCATTTCACAGACTTCCACGTATGAACGCCGTGAAACATGTCAGGACTTTCTCTGAGTCTATGAAGACAGAGATGGCATCTGCTCCCAGTGGGGAGCCCTTCTAACCAGTAATACTGTAAAATTTCATGATTCTGAATTCTGATTGACAGCCAAAAGAAGGGCAAGGAGGAGGTGTTTACTGTATTTTATAGGAGAGCATCAATTGCTTGTCTTGGCACATGATGTATATTTTTATGGCACACAATGCTACTTTCAGCACATTTTTTAAAGCAAAATGTGCTCCTGTTGGCTTAACGGGTTTATAATTTCCCGCTGTTGGAAGAATTACAAACACTTCTGAACTGAGCAGCTCCCCTGCACACTTGCCATTAGAGCTTTTGATAACTGGGAGAGTAAGTACTCAGGCCTTTAATACTTATGGGAAGTCTTGTGTCACTGACCAGCCAAGTAGGATGGTGTCAAAGATTTTCCTAGCACCATGCTATCAAGCGGACTATCCTCTAAAAGGTGCAGGGGGAACAGGTCCAGCTGTGCCTCAGTCTCTCAAATCTTGTTTCAGGGCATCTTGATCGTGTTTCAAGGTCTAGCTAGGTTTTTAGATTCTATTTTTCCATTTGCTTCTTTGATAAATGAGCATCACTATCATACCTTTGAATTCAATAGAAGCTTTATGCAGACACTTCCATCCCTTCTCCCCGCCCCCAACAAAAACAAAATCTACGGGATTCATAAGTTCATTCAAATTCCTAAGTGCGCATATGCTTATGTACATGCTTCTGCTTAAGGACGTGATTAGTCAAGTCCACTAATGTAAATGAGATGATCCACATATCTACACTCATGCATATGTATTTGCAGGACTGAGACACAAGCTTGTAGTGTCGTATACTATAAATGCTGCTACGTGCGCTAAAGAAGGGATCCTGAGGGTCTGCAAGAGAAACCCAGGTTTCTATGCAATTTTTATAGTGGAGGATATAAGCTGAAAGAATGCATCTAATCAGGGGACTTCAACAGTGAATGTGAATTACTGTTAGTGAAGACAGAGACAATGTATCTCAACCTTTATACCTGTAGGTCCTTTCCCCCAAGTCATGTGCTGCTGCATCCCACCTGCTTATAACACTGCTCACCCCACAGGTAGGCAGACAGTAGGGGGCTTTGGGGGTCCAGGCCAGGGCGTGGGGGAGCTGGGCGTGGGGGTAAGGCCCAGGGGTGGGTTAGGAGATGCAGGGTACGACCAGGGGGCATCAGGGTTTGGGTGAGTATGGGAACCCCAGTAAAGCCAGAGCTGCAGTCAAGTGGGGTTACTAACCCAAGACACTGTTTTTTACTGACAATCTGCAAACTTTTTACTGACAAGCAAACATTTTTCTGATGGTTGGTATTAAACCCCTAAATTTAAACTCAGCCCTTGTTCAGGGTCTGTCAGGAGGGCTACATTTATATTATGTAAAACGTATGTCACTAAACACATGCATCACTAAAAAGTCTGGTTGTCAGTAAAACATTTGCAGATTGTCAGTACAAAAAAATTGTTTTGGATTGGTAACCCTAATCTGCATGGATGTGAAATTTGATATTTCTAAGGCCTTCTTCTTTGTTTTCCTCTTATTGAAATCACTGTAATCACACACTCATGCACATAAAATAGTGTATGGTGACACACAAATTTGTTGCTGCCTTTATCTTGTCACACCAAGGTTAGCCTTAGCGATATGCATGAGAGTCAGACAAATTCAGTTGGGAATTAATTGAAAGCCCGCTGGGTCAATGGTAAGACAGCTACATGACCTGAAGTGCCGTGAACATGGCCTTCCATAGGGTTACAGAGATCTAAGCTCTCCACAAAACTCTTCCGTATGTTGTTAGGACTATTCTCAGATAACTTCTGAAGATTAGTTACCCATTTGGCCCGTGCACTTAAAACTGTCTGTGCAATATTGTGGAAAAAACCATGCAAGTTGCATGTAGTTTGACTGCATTGCTTCCAATTCAATTAGGCCATAGATAAATACAGCAGGTAGCACTGGCAATATTGCTGCTTCAGAAGAGAGGGCCTTCAACCCCCCATTCTTCTCCCTTCTACTTTCCTATACTGGGGATGTATGAGGGATGGTCCAAGTCTCTGGGGTCTGAGAGTACCCTTGGAACACGAGTACATAACTTTGATGCTGAGCAGCTTATGCAGAAAAGGAGAGAGAAAACGAGAACAAAGGAGATGAAATGAGAGGCTAAACAAACAGAAGCAGGAAAAGGGACAGGGAGAGCAGGAAGGCACTGAAGGCCAAACTGACTGGATCAACCTGCAGACCACAAGAGAACAGCCTAAGTGGGAAATGTACTGACCAGCCCAGGTGACACTAACACACAGCTAGAGATCAGCAATGGTTTCCTCTTTTGTAACCTTTCTTGCCTTCTTCTACTCCCTCCATGTACACAAGGGAACAGATCCATAGATTTCTTACATGCTTATGAAATCAGTTCTTACTGTATCAAGTGACTCCAGTGGGGAAGGGAGCATGGGGAAAGATGGCATCTCCTGCAACATGAAACTATAGTTTTAAACTATCATGTTAAAGCCACTAAATCTTGCTACTACTTCTTGGCGACTAATGAGCATCCTGTTTCAGCCTGTGCTCGGTGTAAACTACTGAAGTTCTTGCCCCAGTATCACACTGGTGTAACTATGCTGAGGTCATAAGAGTCAATCTGGATTTACAACAGTGACACTATTAGCACAAAATGGTTCTCTGCATTTTAAAGCTACTACTTGTAATGTTCCAGCCTCAAAAAGTCTGCATGTTCACTATAGAACACCATCACCCCAAGGTCCAAAGATTAATTTAAACATTGGAGGTTTTTACGTATTTCAGCTGGGACTCTTGCAATGGAAACATTTGGTATTTCAAGGGCGCAGGGGAAGAAGAACATTGCAGGGATGCTATTCTGCATGGTATGTCTGTGGATTCCAAACAGAAAGCATCAATGAAAAAAACTTCCCCACTCTTAAGAAAGATTTGTTTCAAGTTTGGTCTAAATTTAAGATAAAGGCTTAGAGAAACAGAGAGTCTCTGACCATTTTCACCAGTTTTAAATGTAGCAAAACCTCCATGGTCAGCACTTTTCCTAACTCAAAGACATATTACTTTAGATTCCAGCCATCTCATACATTATTATTATTCTCCATTAGCATATTTGGACATGGACAGATATGGTTTTAGGGTCACAGAACTCCTGATTATTATAAAGGGATTTACAAGGGATATAAATCTTTGGAAATTTAAGGATCCCGTGTCATTATAGAATCATAATCATAGAAAATTAGGGTCAGAAGGGACCTCAGGAGGTCACATCTAGTCCAACCCCCTGCTCAAAGCAGGACCATCCCCAAACAGATCATCCCAGCCAAGGTTCTGTCTAGCCAGGTCTTAAAAATCTCCAGGGATGGACACTCCACAACCTCTCTGGGTAACCTATTCCAGTGTTTAACTACCCTCCTAGTGAGAAAGTTTTTTCCTAATATTTAACCTAAATTTCCCTTGCTGCATCTTGAGACCATTGCTCCTTGTTCTGCCATCTGTCGTCACTGAGTCCAGTTCGCTCCTCTTTGGAACCACCCTTCAGGTAGCTGAAGGCTACTATTACATCCCCCCTCAGTCTTCTCTTCTCTAAACTAAATACGCTCAGCTCCCTCAGCCTCTTCTCAGAAGTCACGTGTCCCAAACCCTCACCATTTTCACTGGCCTCCACTGGACTCTCTCCAGTTTGTCCAGACCCTTTCTGTAGTGGAGGCCCAAAACTGGACACAGCACTCCAGATGTGGTCTCACCACTGCTGAACAGAGGGGACTAATCACTTCCCTCGATCTGCTGACCACAATCCTACCAATGCAGCCCAATACACCGTTAGCTTTCTTCACAGCAAATGCACATAGTTGGCTCATAGTTAGCTTACTGTCCACTGAACCCCGAGGTCCTTTCCTGCATTGTTGGGAGAAATGGCAAAATAATCTTACGCCAAAAAGAATCCAGTACAAGATACACTGTATGGTGATGCATGCTATAGTCAGAGAAGGAAGATAGTCTGAGTAGATCATCAGTTTGCTTTCTGAATATGTTATTTACAATACGCAACAGATGTTCTCTGAATGCTAATGTGAAAATACAGCCCTTTTATTTATTTCTTTTCTGACAGACTAAAAAGTACAACTACTATAATAATAATCCCACAAAATCCAAAGATTACTTCACAATTTGGAAAATGTTGTGTTGAATCATTAGTCTTATTATTTGGTATTTTCATAACTCACTAGGTAAACACAGCGAACTACTATTTCCTGGTAATGATCCTTTCTTTTTGAAACAACAGGCTTCCAAACACCTCAATTAAACCCAACAAACAGTATTTCTAAATTAACCCCCCCCAGTCCCACTACATTTCTAAATGAATACACCTCCAAAATCCCAACACAAATATTGCAATGATGTGTATACGTAGGATCATGTTCTACTGTCCTCCAAGAATGGCTTAACTGTAAAGTCATGCCTCCTACACTGTTACCAGAGTGCTTGGTTTAGCTCAAGGTCCTGCTCTTCTGGGGAAGAAGGATCTAATTTCTATCCTGCTGTTGCAGTAGAGTTAAACATTGTCTCAAATTTGTAACACAATGAATGCTGCCAAGGATATGTGACGGCAGTAGTTTGGGATTATAGTATTCTGATATTTCAAACTAATTTGCAACCGTGTTTCAGTGACGATCTGAGAAAGCAGAATATCTGTAAACTAAAAGTGCTAGGGAGAAGCAAAGAAAGCAGTGAGGCACAAGTTCTTATCACCCTTTATTTGGAAATGAAGGACATCCTGGTGTCTCCTGTATAGTTGTACTGCCTCTGTTTTTTTGCATTTCAGCAAAAAATCAAAAGCACCCACAAGCTTGGTAAGTGCCCAAGAGAAATATAAAAAGAGAGAGGTCTTGGTTCTCCACTTGAAAGAAGTAAACAGACACCTCCGACAGTGATGCTACCCGAGGGCTTTGCTTTCTTCGACCACAGCACGCACTTTAGGAAGAGAGGACTACTGGGACGAGACAGCATTCATCACGTGTGGAGAGCCAAGTCCCTGTTTTCAGCCAGGATGGCTGATCTACTAGACAGGGCTTTAAACTGACTTTGCTAAGGGACGGGGAAACTCCAAGTGGAGCATGGTAGGGATCGCGGAGACCTGGTGGGACTCTTCCCATGACTGCGGTGTAACTGTACAGGGCTACACCCTGCACAAAAGGGACTAGGGTGGGAAGAAAAGGCGGAGGGGTAGCTCTCTATGTGAGGAAGCAGAAGCTGACATTGGATCCAAAGATAAGCTGCTTGAAATGCTCTGGGTCAAGCTTTGAGAGGGGAGAGGGGGTGAGGTGAGAGAGCTCTAACTGTGGGCTTTTACTACAGGCCACGGAACCAAAGGGAGGAGCTGGATCTGGAGTTCTGTCGAGAACCGACAAAGGCCACACATGCAACGGACTTGGTTGTCATGGGAGACCTCAATTACCTGGACATAGATTGGGAGGAGCACTCGGCTAGGTCAGATCGGTCACGTAGCTTTTTAACTGTGATCAAGGAGCTCTTTCTGACCCAGGAAGTGCAAAGGTCAACCAGAGGTACCACTCCCCTAGACTTGGTCTTGGCCAAAGGAGATGATCTGATGTGTGGCTTGAACATTGAGGGTAGCCTGAGCGACAGCGACCACGAGCTCATCAGGTTCACCGTCTGCTGCAAGGCTGACAAATCAGCTAGCAGGACTGAAGTCCTGGACTTCAAAAATGCTGACTTCAACAGGCTCAAGGCATTAGTAGGGGAAGCAATGCAGGACCAGGGATGGAAGGTGAATGGGGTGCACGAAAAGTGGCCATTTCTCAAAGACACAATTGTTGAAGCACAAAAGAAAATTGTTGCCACGAAGAGGAAAGGTAACAGAAGGGTTTGCAAGCCCCCCTGGCTCAACAGGGATAGCATAGTCTTTTTGAAAAAGATTAAAAAGAGGTGTACACACAGTGGAAGCTAGGAACAGTCCTCAAGGAGGACTATATAACAGTGGTCCGCACTTGTAGGGAAATGATTAGGAAAGCTAAAGCGGAGACTGAGCTTAAGTTAGCCAAGGGAGTCAAGGACAATTACATGTCCTTCTTCAGGTTGTAGGGAGCAGAAGGAAAACAAATGGAAGCATGGTGACCCCCATGAACACCTCAGGACAGTTGGTAAGAGGCATTAAGGAAAAACTGAACCACTGAATGCCCACTTTGTCTCGGTATTTCAGGGGACCAAGGGGAAAGACAAGTGAGATAAGGATCACAGGGGGCATGGTGGGAATGATAGCCTTCCCACTGTGGATGCTGAGCTGGTGCAAATCCATCTAGAAAAGCTAGACATTTATAAGTCAGCAGGATCAGATGGACTCACCCAAGAGTGCTGATGGAGCTGGCTGAGCTCATTGTGGAATCCCTGACAAAACTCTTTCAGAAATCGTGGCACACAGGGGAGATCCCTAAGGATTGGAAGAGTGCCAACACTGTGCTCATCTTCAAGAAGAGGAAGAGGGAGGACCCAGGCAACTGTAGGCCAATCAGCCTAACCTCCATCCTAGGGAAAATCCTGCAAAAACTCATGAAAGAATTTATGTGCGATACGCTGGTTGAGGGTAAGACTCTGAATGACAGCCAGCACAGCTTTGTCGCAGGTAGGTCTTGTTTTACCAATCTCGTCTCCTTCTACGAACAGGTCTCTCATCACCTGGACACAGGAGAGAAGGTTGACATTATACACCTAGACTTCCAAAAGGCGTTTGATCTAGTATCTCATAATATCTTTGTGGAAAAAGTGGAAGACTGTGGGCTTAACTGCTCAACGGTTCAGTGGGTGGAGACCTGGCGGCATGGTAGGACCCAGAGAGATCTCTCCAGGATGATACAGATCCGTTCGTGAGAAGTGGCCAGTGGCGTGCCTCAGGGGTTTGTGCTTGGCCCAGCGCTTTTCAACATCTTTATCAATGATTTGGATGTGGGAGTGAAAAGCTCGCTGGCCAAGTTTGCGGATGACACCAAGTTATGGAGGAGCGAGGTCATGCCAAAAGATAGACCACAGATACAGGCAAACCTGGAAAGTTGAGAGGACCAGAAACGGATCAAGTTCAACACTCAGAAGTGTAAGGTGCTCCATCTGGGGGCAAACAATCTCCAACATACATACAGGCTTGTTGGTGGCAATCTGACTTGCACCACAGCCAAAAGCAACCTAGGGGTAGTGATCGACCATTGGGTGAACATGAGCCGGCAGCGTGATGCCGTGGCCAAGAGGGCAAACAACACGCTGGCGTGCGTTAACGGTTGCATCTCATGCAAAACTACGGAAGTGATATTCTCACTGTATGCCACACTGGTGAGACCACAGCTGAAGTACCGCATCCCATTCTTGGCACCACATTTCAATGAAGATTTGGAAAAACTTGCGACGGTCCAGAGAAGAGCCACCCATATGATCAGGGACTTGCAAGACAAGCCATATGAGGAAAGGCTGAGGGACTTGGGCCTCTCCAGCCTAAAAAGAGAAGGCTGAGAGGGGACTTGATAGTGGCTTACCGCTACATCAGGGGAGTACATCAAGAACTTGGTGAACAGCTGTTCACCAGCGTACCTCTGGGAAAGACCAGGAGCAATGGGTACAAACTCCTGGAAGGCCGCTTCAGGCTCCTCAATTCCAGGAAAAACTCCTTCACAGTAAGGGTGTCCAGACTGTGGAATAAACTCCCTCCAGCGGTGGTGCAGTCACCTACTCTGGAAATCTTCAAAAGGAGACGGGACAGTCACCTTGCTGGAGTCACTTGAGCCCAGTTGTCTTTTCCTGCCTGGTGCAGGACGGCTGGACCCAATGATCTACAAGGTCCCTTCCAGCCCCTAACAATCTATGAACCTTTGCAAGGGGTTCAGGTCCCTTCCAACACTGTCTTGAACGTTGTGCACTCATTTACGCACCCTGCAATGGGGCTGTGGAATGATATCAAATCCAAATAGTAATGCTTACGCCAACTCTCAGCCAACATCAACATCTCTAGAAGGTGCAAGGCAGTCTTGGGTGCTGTAGAGAAGTTTGCTATAAATTAAATAAAATCAGATGCACTGAAGCCACCAGTGTTGTTCATTACTTCATTTCCAAACAAAAGGAACATAACAAACCAACATCCAGCTAGGGAGGATCTCACAAAGTGAAGAATCTGGATTGCCTCTCAGTTCTCTTCCCATCCCCATTCAGAGGCAGGGAAGATCGCCCTTGCTGCTATTGTACATGACAGGTATAGAAAAAAAAGAAGTAACAGTCACATCTGGTATCATTAATACTTTAATGGAACTCCTATTTTAAAATTAGTATCATTCTGTAGGCAAAGTGACAGGCGCTCGCAGAGACTACGAATCTTCAGGAAGAAAAAAACAACCCACAAACAAACACACTAGCAATTTAGTAGTACAGCTGCAGGCAGGTCTGACAAGTCCTTCAAAACAGTGGAGTCAGTAGAGCCCATTTCTGTGGGGACACTGAAATTATATTCCAGTCTGGAATCTCTCTAGGAGTATTACAGGTGAAAAACATCAGCTACTAAACGACCACTAGTCATTGACTGCTGCCAGATGGGCACATACTGCAGGAGACACTCTGCTGAGTGTACCAGGTGCACGCTTACATTTCCGCAGCATCCCTGGCACTGCAAGAGTCACCATCAAGAGTAACGCAGTAGAATTGTGTGTGTGCATATACTTTGGCTTAAACACGACTGGTCTTGAAGCAGTTCCAAGTCATGTTCACGTTACTAGGAATGGATAAAACTCAGCCAGTTATGGGATTTGTCCTGTGATAGCTACCAGGAAACATTTAAATTAGGATATCTAGGCAATATGAAATTCCAAAGTCCCAGATGTGTGAGAGTATTCAGCCACTTCCCGTATATTCAGCCATACAAATACTCCCACTCAGTTCTACAGACTGCCTCATGTGTATGCAAGATGATGAGGGAGAGAACAAAAGAAAGTTCAGGGCTTGCTCGGACTAAGGGCCACCGTGCAGAAACCCACCATTCTACCTACTAGAGTAACCTGCTGCCTTTGCCCCTTGTTTACTCTTTTCTCTGATCCTTCAGATGAAGAATTGTCCACAACTGTTGGTGCAGCTCAGTAATCCATTGCTGCAGACAATGCAATCTCAACTATTTAAAACTTACATGCCTTTCCTGCCACGCATACAGAGTGAACAGGCTTAACACATTTTTACAATTTTTTAACCTGTCTGAAGACACCAATAATCTAAAAACGAAATATTTGTTCCACCACCGCATCCTTTGGGGTTTGTCTTTTTTAAGAACCCTTTGGAATTTAAATCTGAACCTTTCCCCCCACCCCTCAAATACCCAACATATTGCCAAAACAAGATAGCGATAGTATGCTGCTCCTCAGTGATGAACACATAAAAAATGCACTATTATGAGAACAAAACAGGATATTTTCAGTGGCTATACTCAACAAAGTACATAAAGGAGCCTGTTGTGACCCTAGCATGGTATTTCTTTTGGCTCTGGAAAGCAACTGCTCACAAAACCAATTGCCTCTACATCACACGCACAGAAGCGAATTGTGGTGTGGGACTCTATGACTCTATTTGGCAACTTAGCTAGCGTGCATCTTTTGAAGTAGCATCAGATTTAAAAGCGTGTTTGGGACTGCCAACGCAAGCCTGCATGCCTCGCCAGCCAATGAGAATCAGCAGGCCTCATCTACTCTTCAAAGCTCTGTCAATGAAATCAAACAGTCCCTTGGAGTTACCACAGTGAAGTTTCCCTACTTGTTAGCAGAGGCACCTGGATCCTTTCCCACAATTTAATTCTCTGGGGTTGACATCTAATGTGAAAATAGAGAGCAGGGACATATTTCAAAGCCCACTGCGAGGGACTTATGTGGGCAAATCCCATTATAACATCATGCAAATGGGTACAATGCAAAGCCACATTTTTCACCTGCTTGTTGAACGAATGACATTTCCCAGGTAGCACATCTTGTCCTATAAGTTAGGTGATATCTACAGCACTAAAATATTAACAGTCAAATGGTTAGGTTTGTTTTGCATCCAACAGGTGCTGAATAGCACAAATAACCATCTAGCTAATCATGACCAACAATCCACTTATTGTTAAAGAAAGCCATACATCAAGTAACTGGATATATGTCTTAGTCCTTACCTGAAGTCAGTCCTTTGTGTCATTTCCTGTACGCTACAGAAAGAAAACTCAGAGGATCAGATTCTATACTCAGTAAGTGACGGGTGGAATATGACTCCGGGTTATAAAAGTCTCTACGGATTTCCCCCATCTCTGTCACATATCATCTCTGTGCCCATCTGCATTGGTCTGACTTCATCCTCCTCTTTTGTTTCCTAGAACAAACCCATTGCTGTTGGTGCCAGATCACTGTCCTCTGCAGCTTCTGTCAATGGGGAAAGACATTCAACCTCTGCCTCAATGACTTTCCATTCAATATTTTTCTTTCTTTTGTGCCTAAAATTCATCTGTCTTTTGTTCTCCCATCCATGAGTGGGCTCTTAGTACCTGCTATGTGCCCTTAATTCTACTTAAAGGCAGTAGGAATGAAGGATGTCCAGCAACTTGCAAGAGGAGCTCAGCCTCTCAGGATCCTTCACCTTGTAAACGTCAACTATTATTTCTTTTATAACTTGTGCAAGGTTTGCAGGATATTTTGTAAAATAAAGCATGTGCTATTTTTGTCTCCATCTTCATTTCTTGGGTTGCTTGGAGGGTTGAAGAAGTGAAAACCGTATCGTATACTCAACAGAGACTGTAAGAACTGGGAAGGGAAGGTACCTTTCAGGTGACCCTATACATTAGCAATGACAAGGGAGAATAAAAATTCATCATGTCAGCAGAAGCAAAGCAGACAGAGGCACTACTTCCACAGAATTGTGAGCACAGCCCTTGGCCAGAGAAGGAGCCTAGGAGCTAAGAACCAGGAAATTATACAACTCTGGAGTCCATTACTAAAATTTTATAGTAAGCTGGTTTCCAACATTTCCTAGAGAGGTCTAAATATAGACAGCCGACTAATGGACACACTGCAGGGAATTTCCTACTGTCTGCTCAAGAATAGTTAGATAAAGTGCCTGCAAATCATGTAGTTTAATTAACTAACGACTGAAGCAATAACACTATTCATCAAGGACACTCAATAATTCAGGATTTTTGGAACTAGGTTTTATCTGTTGTGTTTCGGGAAAGGCAGAAAAGGTCAACACTTGAGAAATGAGAGGAGAATCCGGCTAGCTGAGACTCCTGTCTATCACAGATAGGAATTTCGAAAGCATATAAGCTACTTAGGAGCAGACATATCACAGACTGTCAATTGGATTTGTGCTCCTAACTCACCTAGGCAGACAACCTACACCTACAACCTACACCCCTGTAACTCACCTACGTCATTTTGAAAGCCCACCCATGGATACCCAGTTGAAGTCATTTGGAACTAAGCATCTAAAACCCGTGGATAGCTCTTACAATTTCAGCTCTGGTTTTTCATCTAGTTGCCCATCACTGTGGTAGGAGAGTATCCTCCACAAAAAGTGAATACAAACATCCCTCTTCTCCCCTGCCAGCAGGGGAAAAGGTATAGTGGGGAAAGATTAAAAAAAAAAA
>JAGPOW010002118.1:6835300-6857092 GCA_030014935.1 Caiman crocodilus | reverse complement strand
AAAAAAAAAAAGTGCATACATAAATATATAAAAGACAAGTATGCTCGTGTCCCCAAAAGGGATAAAGCAAAAGTTGAGGAAAACGATTTTGAAGTTTGTAAATAATTTAGCAGGGGTTGGCCTGGCCATCTGCATCTGGGAGCGTATCCCCAATCTCCCACAGACTTCACCGCTTGACCTTTGACTTCTAAACAAACCACGAAAGGTGGGTGTAACCTTTTAGTGGTTGCTAGTCCGAGCTGGCAGCATTAAGTGGCAGGCTCCAGTTCTCATTAGCCAGGCCTCAGCCACTTGGAGGAGCCTTGTTTGATGGAATTTATTTACAGTAACCTCCGGCACTTGTCTGCTAAGCTTGTTCTGCTTGAACTGCTAAGATGTACAAGAAGAATATGTTGTTTCTTCTTTGACTCAGGAGAGCTCTCAGTGCTGAGGCTGCAATGCTCAACTTTCCTGCTGTCTTCAGTGAGACCCCAAAGAAGATGAAAATCTACAGAGGGCTGAAATGTCTTTCCGAAAAGACAAAACACTCTCCTGACTGCCCAGGTCCCTATTATAGGTCAAAACACGATATTAAGACTGAACACTTTGCTTCCAGGTTGCAGCCCCCTTGATCAGGTTACCATGGAATGTGCTGGCATTATGGGCCCGCATGATGTATGTTTGCTGTCAATGCTGAAATAACAGTAAATGCGTCTGAGCAGGCCCCACCTGCCGAGCAATATGTTCTCAATCCCTCAGGCAGAGTTGTGTGCTGCTCAGCTAGGAAAAACTTCCTCCCACCCAGCAAATGGCAGAGCAGCGAAACACATTGTGCACACACATCCAGTGCATACAAGAGTGCATACACTCTTACAAAAGGTGGACAGGAGGGGTGTATGGGAAGGGGTAGAGGACACGAAGGTCAGGCCTCATTTCGCTGCAACAAGAAAACAGCTTTCTTGTATGTATTAAGGGGAAAAACAAAACACAAAACAAAACAAAAAAACCAAGCACAGCCTGCTAATCGCAGACATCATTACCACAGTTGGCTGAGAAGTTGGCTCGTTGACGATTGATTCATAGGCTTTTGTTGCAAGACAAAAAAAAGAGAAAATGGCAATTAAGGCTATTTTTGGGTGCAGCCAGACACGCTCAAACCTTGACAGAAATGCTGTTCAGGGTCAGGCATGGGAGGCTCCTGCCTGGTTGCCACTGAAGTCACAATAGCTCACCTGGCAACATGCATCCCCCCTTCTGAACTGACTGATTTCATTACTCCATGCCACTTATAAATTTTCTCATCACATGGGACCATGCAACATTTACCCAAGTAAGGAAGCAAGATGGGTCCTTTTCTGAGAAGGTGAGGACGGAACTGTTTACGGTGCCTCTGGAAATACCGGAGGTTGAACGTGGGTGGTTTGTGGTTGGCTCATTCATTACCATGTCCGCTGTGTAAGGTCTGCATAGCAAAACCTTAGGGAAGCAAGAATAGTTCCCCACTCTCAGCAAACGTAAGGTCTGACAGGGGCTCAACTCCTTTTCATCTGGTAAATAAGTTCTCAGCAGGCCACATTAAACACTAGACACCATTAGAATTAATAGTTCTGGACTAAATGGATGCAGGCGCTTATCCTGCTACTTAGACAGAAAAACCATGCGCTCTAAGGGTCGTGGGTGTTGTTTTTGTTTTTCTCATGCTGTCCAGCTACTAAGTCAGCTCTTTCCCCTTACACAATGACTTCACTTTAAGTGGAGGCTTCCCTAATAAGAGACTTGCAGTTTGCACCCTGCAGTGCAATTAAGCAATTGTGGAGCTGCATCCTAGTCCTTACTTGAATCTTGCTGTCAGAAAATCACAACAAAGTGCATCTCGCTGAACTTCTGCAGGTCTTACATGGTTCATCTGCTAATTATCTAGCTGAACAAGGTTATGCTGACAAGCTTTATTCCTGTCATCACCCAACACTCACCAGGACTAGCCAACAAAATAGTAAACCAATAGCTATAGATATTCATGTATGAAATCTAATACCATATGAGCAAGTGATACATGCTCCATGAAAAGATGCTTTTAGTGGGAACAACAAAGTCCTTTCATTCTTGGAGTTATTTCTTCCGGATGTAGACTACATAGCTGGAAATGGGTATACCAAGAAGCGAACAGCACTGGGAGGTTCACATATTTCTGGATTTTGAAGTTGTAACCCTATAAAGGTTCTGATTTTCAGACTGGTTGACGCACAGTAATTCTAGTCTCGTTTTCATCGCTCTAAGTTTGGTCCCTGTGTCTCTTTGACACTCTGTGACGAAGCCTGGCTGTGAGCACGGCCGTTAGGAAACTGGGAAATGCTACGTTGGACAAGAGTAGTTCATTCTGCCCTGTGTCCTATTTGCAACTGTTTCAGAGCAAGGTGAAGGAGCCATGCTATAAACAATTATAGCATAACTTAGAAGAGGAAAAGTTTGCCCTGAACTCTGAATAGGTGAAGGCTGCCTTAAGTTCTGAACCTGGAGGGTTCAACACACCTTCCAAAACTACTACTGCTACAAATTATTACTCATTTAAATTATGGCACCAGCAGGAGGCCTCAAACTGCTTGGAACTCCACTGTCATAGATACTTTACAAATACAAAACTAAAACGTGTCTATATAAATAAGATTTATTACACGCAGCTGTGGATGTTTCCATTATCTAGGTAGACTGAGATTTTCCAAGGCACGTAAGGGGTTAGCTGCTCCTAACCCACCAAAATCCAAAGAGAGATGGGATTTTGGCACTTGATAACCATAGACATGGCAATGGGAACATATCAGACTGACTACACGGGTAAAAGGAAATTCTTTACTCAGCACTAGACATTGCATGAGCAACATCTCTGTAAGTTTTCCCAAATCAATGCGAATCCATGCTGATCTGGAAGGCGGGTTCTCTGTTTTAGCTGCTGCTGAACTTGCCAAAAGGGATGCAGCCATCTTGGTATTACTCTCCAAAACAGTGCTTCTCAACCTCTTCAGACTCAAGGCACCCCTTGTTAGACTCGAGACAAACAATGCCCGTTCTTAGCTTTCACTCTTTCCTTCCACCATGGAAAATAATAGCTCAACTCTTCTGCTGCAAAGGTGTCATCAAGACCACAAGTCACAATGCATTTAACACTATGGATCCCTATTTGAAATCTCTGGGTTTATCTTAGGAATCATGTGTAGGTATTGCACACCTAAAGAGCAACCCTCCCACAGCACCCTTTGACGGCTCTCACAGGACCCCAGGGTGCCACAGCACCGTGGGTAAGAATCACTGCTCGAGAGAACCATTGTTAAGGTGCTATATAAAAAAAAAAAAAAGACAGCTTATTTCATCCAGGTCTCTGGATGGTTATCCAACAAGGACTTTTTGAATTCTGCTGTCCTGTGATAAAGCCAGGAAATATAAATTTAAATATATAATTATCCTTGACAGACCATCTCCCAGACCAAAATTATTAGGATGATCCTTGGAGAAAGGCATCTGAACATGTGCATACTTGTCCCAACCATGAGGTTATCAGTATCTGGCCAACTGTGGGGTATAAAAAAGTTTGACGCTTCCGTTGAAAAAGCTTGAAGGAAGGCAAGTCCTAGCTGTGGTTTCAGATTTGAAAATCTTACTATAAATTGCAAACACCGAGCCGAAAGCAATTGACAGTAATTAAAACTGTCCTGACGCTCCCACAGCAAAGGCATGGGATCCACGACAGCATTTACAAGAAGAGTAGCAGTGCTGGATGAGCAAATTAATTGGTTTTATTTTTCTTGTAAGCGTTCTAGCTTAACACTAATGCACACTGTTATATCACACACATTAGTATTTCTCAAAGAGGGTTTCTCAGGGGATGCCAAGACAAGAAGGGAATAAAGCAGAGTGGAAAAATCTCTACGGCAAAGGAAAGGCCCGATCCTGAGAGGCTTTTAACATCTTGTCACTTCCTCTGAAAACAGTTGGAGTTGCAGGTGTTCAGAAGTCCTTAGTATCAAGTACATCTTTTGTACATTCCTCTTAGCGTGCTTCTTTAGAAAGGAAAAAATTGTGCATTTCACACCTTTAAAGGGCGATCAGCAAAAGGAGTGGGAAAATATTAGTCTGAGAACGTTTCTACACCTTGGGTCCTGTCATAAGTCAGTGAGCGGTAGGTGGGAGCAGCGTTTGCATGCGAATCGTAATTTAACAGATACTCTCAGCCTATGGTTCCCTTCAGAGGATCACAGGAAAGTAGGGAAGAGACCTCATGAAGTAACCCCGTTGAGCCCCTTGCTCAAGGATGGATCATCCCCGGCTAACCCATCCCAACCAAGTGTCCATTCAACCTGATCTTGAACTTCCAGGGATGGAAACTGCACAATGTCTCTAGGTAGTCTGCTCTCACAGGCAAAGACCCTCTTTATTTCCAACCTCAATTTCCTCAGCTGCAGCTTGAGTCCATTGCTCTTAGTCTGTCCCCTACAGCCATAGAGAAAAGCCCATCCCAATCCTTTCTTTAATCATCTCTCAGGTATTTGAGGACTGTTATCAAATCTCCCCTCAGTCTTCCCTTCTTCAGATTAAATAACCCTAGCTCTTTCAGCCTTCTCATGTTAAGTCATGCTTTAAATGTACCTAACCATTTTTGTGGCTTTCTGCTGGACTCTTTCCAATATATCCACCTCCTTCTTGAACCGTGAGGCCCAGAACTCGACATAGTACTCCAGGTGAAGCCTCACTGGTGCTGAATAGAGTAGAAGGGGAAAAGCCACAAAATGTTATTGACTGTCCTACAAAAAACTAGAACTCTTGGTTCCAAAACGGTACCTTTTATTAGACCAACTGGAAAATGGCAAGAAAACTGTCCTTTTCTGCAAGCTTTCGGGATCAAAGTCTCTTTGTCAGGCTCTGGGAAAAGTGTAGATGGTACAAGATGGTAAAATGTCCCCATAGCTAGGAAATACATTTCATTTTTGCAGAGAGGGAGCTGAAGTCCCTCTGGGTCCATGAGAGTCTCTTTGTGAGCTGTGTTGAGTAGCTCTTTGATGTGTTGATCAGGTAGCATTCCTTCCCTGGAGATGTCAGACGGCAGGCAGGGAGGTAAAAAAACTCCCTTGTGTTCTGCAATGAAGTTTTTTGTATGTCTTTTTGTCTCAGACCAACACAGCTACCAAGTGCACCCCTGAAACATGGAAGACGCTGAATTTTAGCCGATTTTGGATTTTAAACTTCACTGCAGAACAACAAGGAAGAATTTTTACCTCCCTGCCTACCATCTGACACCTCCAGGGAAGGAATCCTACCTGATCCACACATCAAAGAGCTACTCAACGCAGCTCACAAAGAGACTCTCATGGACCCAGAGGGACAGACTTCCATCTTCAGCTCCCTCTCCACAAAAATTAAGTTTATTTCCTACCTATGGGGACTTTTTACCATCTTGTACAATCTACACTTTTCCCAGAGTCTGACTAAGGGACTTTGATCCCAAAAGCTTGCAGAAAAGGACAATTTTCTTGCCATTTTCCAGGTGGTCTAATAAAAAGTATCATTTTGAAACCAAGTGTTCTGGTTTTTTGTACGTCTTTTTGTCTCAGACCAACACAGCTACCAAGTACATCAACTGTCCTACAGCATTACAATTTTTTGGATTAAAAATGCTACTCGCATAACATGTTTTGTGCTTTCTAGGTTGTCCAGGCCCAAAGAACATGAAAGAAAGCTGAATAAAGCAAGGAAAATGGCAGTCACGGCCAACATGTCATCTTTAGTGTGTTCTGCTGGTCTCTGGCACTCTGGGGCTCTTAAGCTAATGTCTGTCAGACAACTTGCGCTGAAAAATATAGGGTGCTAGGGGATGCATTAAGAATACTGCACCAAGCTTCAGCCATTATCATCCAGGTTAAGCTTACAGACTTGAAGTAGGACCTCTTTATGGATGTGGATTTTGGGGGGGGATTCCTTCCATCAAATCAGCAAGTAGGAGGTGCTGCGGTTGTTAAATCTAGTCATCTGGCTTTCCTGAACTGAGTATCTTGCAGCTTTCTTCCAAGTCCTATTAGACTTCAGAATCATATACATAATATAGGTCTTGTGGACATTTATAGATTTCCAATATTCAGAGCCATATGCAAAAAAACATATGAAGCCTTTGCACAAGACAGACAGTTTTCCTCTCAAAATAAACTAGATTTTTTGGGGAAGAGATGCAAGGATTTTTTGGGGGTGATATCTTTTATTGGACCATCTCCATGGTTGGAATAAAGTTAGCCAGGCTTTTGAATGCAAGACTTTCATCGTGAGGTCCTGACGAAATAATGTCCATGTTATGAAGTACGCAGAGAACTTCCTTTGAGGTCCTGATGAAGAATGTCAACAATTTAAAAGTTTGCCTAACATTATTCCAACCAGGCAGTTGGTCCAATAAAATTTAACACCCCGCAAAAGAAATCCTTGCCTCTCACATAATTCCTAAAACATCATGACTACAACATCTCTCTCATGCTGCCATATCTGTTATAATATTCTTGTCTCCACAGCAAAAGAAAGGTAAGACAAAGGTATTTTGTAAACATTATGGAGCTACTGGGTAAAATAAAAACCTAATACAAAGCTGGTTATAAGCAATGGACTGAATCCCAGTGTAGTCACCTTGGACGTCTCATCTCTGATGGCTAGTATCACAAGCTAAACGCTACTCACATGCAGTTCTTGGCATGTTTCACGCTACGGATGTTTTTAAAGTACATGCACTTCTTTCATCCCAGGGTCAAGCTCTATCACAGCACATATGTTTACGCTGCGGCTCAGGACTGCTCTTTCTAGCTCAAACCCACCAAAATATACCATCTACCATAAAAGGCCCTTCACTTGCCTACCAGCAGCAGTCTAGCCTGAAAGTCTGCTAAGATGGAGCGCCTATGGAGCCTGCCTCTGCCTTGCAGCATGCTCAGGTGCTCACCTGGGTGCTCAGTAAGACGAAGAAGCTGCCAGCAGCAATCCTGCCACTACCCATCTCTGACTTCTTGCCCTTCTACGTCTGTCTCTACCATTTCTTATGGGCATGGACACATTTTCATAAAAGTGAGATAAAATCTTGAGATGAAACCGCTACCCCTCCATACATGTGTGGTCTCCTATAAGAGGGCAGCCATACTGCCACAGGGGAGCAAAGCAGTGGACCTTGCCTTGGTGGGCTGGGACAGCTTATTTTACTTCAGAGACAAATATGAGGGGCCATCCAATACCACCCAAACAAATGTCAGCTTGGGGCAATAGGCTCTCCTGTTTCCCCTGTACCTGTGCCCCCACTGCCAGTAACAACACCTAAGCACAGCAGGAGGGGAATGGCACGGGCCACGGTTCCTAGAAATGATATACACCCTGTTCCTTGACCAGAGCCCCTCCAGGAATCAGTCATCCCCGAACCTGTCTCTATTTCTATGCCTGCCTGGCCTCCACCACAACATGATATAACCAGATGGGAAGTTGTACTCATGTGGGTAAAGTAGCTGTCAAAGGCAATGCTGAGAATCATCTCTAAAGACCAGTATAGATATACTCTATATCTCAGGAGATTGAATTTAACCTGCAAAGGCTATGTGCTGGTGAGAGATGGAAGATGTATGCAATGACTCCACAAAGCATAGATTATACTGAGAAATTACAAAAGTAGTATTATTTAAGCCATTCAAGTGATTTTTGAGGGGATGAAATAAAAGAAGAATGAAATTAAGCTCAAGGGCTCGGAACATTTCCAGGTGGAGAGCAGAAGCACACACCCCAGTAACATGCATGACAAGACTGATGAGTGTGATTATAACAAATGGATCTGCATGTCCCTTACTTCCAGCTGGGGGCAGATAAGTACAAGCAGGGAAGCCAACCCTATATTTACCTCTACCACCTTGATAAAATGTGCATGCGCATGGGTGCAATACTCTGCTCCTAAGATAGTCCAGGGATACGTTAGTGCAGCATGAGACCAAAGGAAGGAATCCTAACTGAGCTTCGACTGCTCCCCTGGCTTGCGCATGGGACAGCAACAATTTGTCACCGCTCACTACAGGCTGTGCTGTCGTGATAAACGCTAGCCCCCTGAATACCATCAAAAATGTGGCTCCTGGTAGTTTATTAACCCTCAACAGGATTTGTTTCTGGTTGCAAGTTACAGTCAGGACACCTTAGCAAACCAGAGTTCCCTAAAGCCCCTAAAGACAGTCCCCCAAGTCTTAATTATTGGACCAGCGCTCTCCGTTTCTAATGGGGTTGCACGTTCAGTTTGGGAGCCCGCCTGCGAGAATCAACCCAGGCTTCTCCCAAGATGCTGCAAAAGCAGGGGGTATGAAAGGAGCGCTGCTGAGGAGGGCATGCAGGGGAGGGAATGCCAAGTCCTGAATTTACAAACAGGCGCTTCCTAAGCAGAAGAGAGAACAAAACAAATGGGGAAAGAAGAAATCCTTGTTATCCAATACTCACACTGGAGAGGCTTTATATCCACACATTTTAAGAAACCTAAAGGGAGCCATAAACCCAATTCAATTTAATTGGGTGCTCTCCTGACAGGATAGTTATTAATAAGATTGTATTGTACAAACCTCCATGAAATCCCAAATGCAGTTGGATGCACTAGCAAAAACATTTAACACCCAGCAAGCAACATGCTACTGGATTGTTGCGTTTCTCTTCTCCCCTGCTCCCCCACTACACAATCCCACTCTCTCCCCCCCCATCTTTTATCCAATTCTCAAATCAAAAACCCTCATCTTGAACAGCTCCCATAAATTATTCACATGATATTACAGTGTATGTCAGCAGTCTCGCAGTGTTTAAAAAACTTAACTACAAGCCAATTAAAATGTAAACTGAGAAAGACGGATGGGGTTGGGTCGCTCTGGTGTGAACCTGAGCAGCTCATAACAATACGCACCACAACTTCCAGACCTGCTAATTTGACAGCTACTTTCATCAGCAGAGGCTTTTTTTTTTTTTTTAATGTAGTGTTTCTCAGAGGACAAACGGCTCTATATCCAGCAGATTAATCCCCTGGGTCTCACAATGCTGCACAGGCACTCAATGTGTTAGTTACTAACAGGTTCAGATTGGGCTTTTTTTTCCCCCCTGCCTCCCTTTCTGAGGACTCATGGAATATTCCCCATCTTCTCAAGACATGCTTTACTGCAATTTCATATATATTGATTGTAATTTAAATTACAAAAATACCCTAGTTAAATGAAGCCCATTACTTACTTGGGGGGAGTGTGTATATGGGGGGTGGAGATGGGGGAGGAGGGAGAGAAGACGGCAATGTTTTTATTTTATCACAGTAATACCTGAATAACAACAACTAGATTAAAAAATTTATAATCTTCTGATTAAAGACTTTTATGATTAACCAGTATGTGGGCATGGCAACAGTGCAGGTCTGCTTATATTATTCACTGTTGAACTTCTGGATAAGCCAAGCAGATGAGTTTTTACACTGTTAATGACACTATCTGGTAATTTTAATCTTCCTGGGTTAATTACCAGAACAGCGGGGGGTCAGATTCTGAACTTGGTTACTTCAGGGCAAATCAGGAGTAACACCACTGAAGTCAATACAATGACACAGTTGTAAATGGCAATTAGGCTCCATAGACCATATTAAACCAGTGAAGTTTAATCAATACATCCTAGGAAACCTAATGGAAACAAGAGATCTTACTACTATTCTTACTTCTGTCACTGATCCAATGCATGACCATGGGCAACAAGCTTCTTTATATTTCACTTTGCCTGTCTGTAAAATGGGGAGAATGCTGGTCGTCCTTCTTTATAAACATTTTGAGACCTGTGGATTCAAAGCACTGTAACAAGTAGTAGGATCATTGTTTTTCTTTTCTTTTTTTCCTTTCCATAGAAAAAGCAATGCTCATGAGAGATGACATGTACAGACCACTGAAGAGCAAACTATTACCGCCGCAATTAACCATTGCACTGTTGTAGACACAGAACCACATCATACAGCCAATTTGTGTCAGTCTTAATCTGACTTTGCAGGACCCCTCCTAAAATAAAGCTCAGTAATGAGTCAGCTAGCATGTTTATGGAATAGATTTGGAAACTGTAAAATACCCTCTGTCAGGCCCTGAAAAGGCTACCCATATTGCAGGGAGGAGCAGGAGGACAGAAAAGCTTGCCCGGAGCTTCTCCCATCTTTCCTATACATTTGTGGTGGTTGAGTTTTCAGCTTCGTCCATCAAATGTATTAATCAGCAGAGCAAGAGGCATCATCCGTTACAAGCAGAGTCTGGCCAATGGAAAAGAGCGATTTCACTGACATTTTTCCCGTTTCTAATCACGTGACTTGAGAAGAGAAAACAATCATTTAAAATTATCGAACGTTTTATTGCAATTGAAGACGCTCAAATGTTCTGTTTTGAACTTGGCAGTTTGAAAATTTGGAATTTTCCATTTGAGGAAAAAAAATCATTCTCCATTCTTATTTGGGAAGTGATAAAACTTGCCCGCTATAAAAACATTCAGATTTCCAGGCAGCTCTGGTTCCATATAGAGTGACTGGAGAGACTACTCTTCTTCCCCAAAAGGGGAAGAATCAGAGGTAGAGAGCTGGACCGTCATATGGTTCCTGGACTGCTTCTGACACAGTACAAGTATGGCCATGTTGCTCTTTACTCAAGACTCCTGGGCAAAGCTATACTGGAGGTTCAATGAAAGGCAGAGCCTCACTGCGGAGACTGCCAATGAACATGACAGGTGGCTTTGTTCACATACCTGTGTAATTTAGTCCAGTGATTTGGGATACATTTCTATTACAGGAGCTAAAGTGAGAAACATCTCCTTGGTTCATACAAGTCACAAGGGAGAAAAAAAAACCAAACCTATCATAAGCTTGCTGAATAATAGTTTTCCATGTTGTGGAATTAAGGAAAACTTTTACCTAACTATGTCTTTTCATCCCCCAAGTATCTTGGGAACTTAGTAGGATGATTTCACATAACTGTGGTGTCTTAGAGACATCTGAAACCTTTGTTCGTGAGCTTGCAAACCTGGATACACATTCAGTGCCTTCAAAAGCCCTCATCTTTGCGATATACTTAGGCGTTAGGAAATATAACTGCCTGTTTTTGCTGACTTGCATTCCCCTGTGCCTCTAAAAACCCATTAACCCCACAGTTAGGTACAATCATATTCAAGATGTAGAAGGAGTGCTATTTCTTTAGTAATACCAATCATCCAGATATGGCTCTTTCAGAAAGGTAGTGACAAAATGAAGGGGGTCTGAGAGAAATCTGAACTCAGGTTTCTGTAAAATATTATCCCTTCTACATATTCCACTGACTTTCCTGGTTCTTTTAGTTTACTTCCATTATGGGTAGGGACCTACCTAATTTCCAGCAACGGTTTCATGGCCAAACAAGGGGCTCAGTAGTCATGTTGTGGGTGGAGTGTGGCAGGTTCCCCCATGCTTCTGATTGGCTGAGGAGCCACTGTGCCCCCGTGCTGCTGATTGTTTGCAAGAGCTGTCCATCACGCAGCCCCACCCCTCACCACTAATAGGTGTCTCCTTGGCTTTCCTGAGCTCAAGCCCTTAAACAGCCACTTGACTTTGGTAACACAGGCTCAGCTTTATCCTTGCAGCATCGCCTGATAAATATCTTGGGTGCAAGTTGCCTACTTGCTACAGCTCGTTACAGAAGCCGGCATTATCTTAGAATTGATCTTATCTATATGTTAAACACCCTTAACTTCTTTTCAACTCTCCAATATGGTCATTTACTAGATAACAGTGCCCACTTCCACACGTTTACTACTTAAACGGTAAGATCAATAATTAAGAGTACCCAGCGCCATTAAGCGCCTTCTGATATAAGGCTACTGATGCGTGGAATGAGTTAAGGTAATTATACCTCGCCTATTCCAGTTGTTGATACTGAGGAGATGACGCTTGGAAATGCCTAAACTCCCCAGAGCTCCAGGTTAAAACCTTGAATCCTTGACTCTGCCTTCATCAGAGCTTCCTAATGAGGTAGATAATATAGCAAGCCTAGGCAGATTTACTTTTTGGTGTAGGTAGGTCATTTAAAAAAAAAGGACCATATTGTCTTAACTGGGACATTAAGAGCATTAGGTTTTCCTCCTTTTTTGTTTGTCCATTTTCTCTTTACTAGCTTTGCTCCCCTTTCCTTCAGCTTTCCATTAAAAACATCTACATATCATGCACATATTATTTACAGGACTCAATAAAGACCGTGGTATTCCTTCCTCCTTTGTTACATATAAGGTCCTATTTTATTTGAGCCTTTTGGGATTAGGTCACAGAGTATAATCTAAACCCCATGTGAACTATAATGACTCAGTTTTAATACTGATTGGATATATATCCTGGCTATCGGTTCATCACTTTAATATAAAAACAGCAATAAAAGCTACATTATTCATCCTTGTTTGAGAGAAGTGATCTGCTTTATAACCAGCTCATTTTAATTTATGATTTAAATAATATTTTAATATTTGATTCCTTGTGTGCATACAGCTGAGTTGGAATAAAAGGAGAATGAATCACACACAAAATGTATTATTTTTACTTGAACTAGGGGGGGAAAAAAAGCATCTTAAGGTATTTGTTTCATCTCTCAATTCCGTGTCAAGAGAACTTGATCACTTCAATAAAAGGACTATTTACAGAGTGAACAGCTCACCAATCATCCACTCAACCTCAATGGAGATGTTCAAAGATAAAGGAAATCACTTGCTGTGTTTTGTAAGAGAAATGCAGTTGAGTTCTACCTTCCTATTCAAGCTGGCCTTTGCCATTCTTGTGTGGTGGGATTACAATTGGGGCTTTCCACAGAGGACTGGTACTACTGGATGGTTCGCTGTGATTATTGAAGAGACGATAAAAATCACAGAAGACACAGTAGCTCCAGCTTT
The DNA here is from genome assembly GCA_030014935.1 of Caiman crocodilus. Lineage (NCBI taxonomy): Eukaryota > Metazoa > Chordata > Crocodylia > Alligatoridae > Caiman > Caiman crocodilus. Next base: position 6,844,174 of record JAGPOW010002118.1, on the reverse strand, counting down.
GAAATCACAAGACGACAGAGCAATTTCAGCTCTGATTCATTTTCTGGTGACCCTGCTAAAATTCTCTGAAACATGGCTTTTATTTCTGTAAGCTCGATTTAACGGGTTACTTTTTGCCTGCCAGACAATACACTCGCAGGTGTCAAAAGGCAGCATCGGGCTCATGGCCTATTCAAGTCCACCTGGTATTTAAGTAGCACACAGGCTGTGAGTTGGTCACTACTCAAGGATGCATTTCACACTTCAGAAAACTTATTATAAGAGGTTGCACGTTAACCTGATAAACTACTTCAGAGCACTTACGGAAAAATAGGCATATACAACTCCTGCCTAGGCAAGTCCCACCCTGACGCAATGCTCTGAGCCACATTTAGCATGTGTGTGAGAGAAGCGGAGACCCCTAAATACCTGAACAAAATGGTCCCTATTTTATTTACCAATTTCAAAAGCGGGGGGGGGGGGTGTTATGCTCTGTATAAACCCACTGACTAAAAAAGCAAGGGTTTTTTCTAAGGGTGAGAAGTGAAATCCCAATTTACAAAGCGTAACAACAGGATGTTAGCTTCTGAACTGTCAACTTTCATCCTCGAAGACTATTTATTGCCAAACTCTACAATGGAAGCAGATGGAGTCCATGCCAGTTGATGAAACATCAGTTCATTTTTTTCATGCCTTTGCCGCTCTCCTTCAAGTATTGTATTGCTCTATTTATCACATTTACCATTATTGGTACTGGCTTATATTTGGACAGAAATCGCCTGCTTAGATTAGAGAATTATGAAAACAGGGTCTTCACAAGGCTGTTTGCATTTTCATATTATGACTAATAGGAAATGTCATGAGAATAATACCTCTTGCAGTAGCATAGTAGTTCTGGTCAAAATATTCAAACATGGATATTTGAAATTAGGTCACCTAGGATTTAGGAGTCTCAGCCTGATTTTTACCAAGGCTGAGCATACAGAAATCCCATTAAGTTAATGAGAGCTGCAGCTGCTCAGGACCTTTGAAAAGCAGGCCCCCGTCTATATAACAATTAATCCTAGGTGAACTGGTTAAAAACAAAAACAAAAAACCCCACAAAACCTGGCATCTACTCACTCTAAATCAAAAGCAGAAAAAGAATCCAGGTGTGTGTGAACACATGTTTACCCAGGTTGGGAGATGATAAGAAAGGACATACAAGTGCTAGAGTGACAATACAGGCACGAGGAGGATGCAAGTCAGCTAAGTGAATTTCCACCCCACTAAATCCCCAAGCCTTCGTGTACCACTCTATATTTTTAGGCTAGATCTTACCTTTGGTCAAGATGGCTTCACCCATCGTTAACTGTCACCAACATAAATGTCAAATGCTGTATTACAAGATACAAGTTATGTCAGTGTTAACAACAAAGATAATGCTGTATGCAGCAGACTCAAAGACTGAACAAATCTTGGTTTAACTTTTATATATATGCTATAAGAATTAGCATATATACATACACATATACACACACATGTGCACACATATACCTACACAATCACTAAGAAAGTTTGGGGTTCTTATATAGGTATATGCTAAGAAATTTTTGTGGTTCCGGCCTTTCTAGAAAAGGCTCAGTAGGGTTTCCATAATAATAATCTCACCGAGTATAACTTAGTCCTTTGTGGTGCCAAAAGGCTGTTAAAAATCTACCGCAAATCAGGAGTGTCTCCTTTAAGGAAGAGGGGAAAAACTTCTCTCAAAGTAAAGCTTTTGGTTTTGAAGTTCTCTGCTTTTAGCAAGTTCTGTTCTATTTAATAGCTTCCAGAGTCAAGAAGGTCTCAGGTAGACCCCAGTTACCTAACCACATGAGCAATTAGCTCCTCCAGACAGTATGTCTGTTGTAATGTACTTCACTTAACTTCACATGGTGAATCAGTGCACTTTGATGTTTTTTTTCTTCCCTCCTATTATTTCTTTTTCTTGTCTCTTGGCAGCTGCCTGTCCTGACACCTGACCTCCGCTTGCTCCATGGATCGACTGTTTCAGGCACTATTAGAGAATTAAAATGTGTGCCCATTCCCCTGAGAACCTGAGTACTCCCCCAAGTTCACTGCCAAATCCAGGTCTTCCAAATGCAAAGCAGAGCAGCGGCTGCTGTTGCAGCTTCCCTTGGGTTGTCTGTTTGATATAGGTTTGATTAAGAATGTGGTTGCTCTTTCCAACATTTATCTGAAGAGAGATATAAGTCGCCGCCAGAATCAGCAGAGGCCTATCATCCTGGCCAATGGCTTAAAATGCATCCCAGCATTTCTCAATGACCTGGCAAAATATGTTCCATCTACAAATAAAAATTGTTAAGAAAAAACCCATTCACACATTTTCTTTGATTTATATTAAACCCAAAGATTGTGCTTCTCTGCCTAATTAGTCTGGAGTCTTATCATTAAAGGGTAAGAGCGTTCTGATTAACCAAACAAGGAACAACACTGGTAATGGCCATTAGATAAAGGATGACCTTAAGTAATTGAACTGTTTCCTTAAGATGGTACCAGTGTATGTAGTGAAGATGCTGCCAACTATTTATTTGTCTTCCATCCTACACAAATTGTCACTCAAGCACTTGTATGTCCTTTCTTATCATCTCTCAACCAGTTCTTCTAAATGGATGTTTCACATTTCTAAAGCACCTCCATTTTAAAGTGCATCTTAATTCAATTAAGCATGTATTTTTCCCCCCTAAGAGGTTAAGGTAAATTGTTTTGCTCATTCATTCTTTCTCCACTCAAACGTAACCTTGGTAAGATCAATTTCAGGAGCATTTATTTGTCTGAAGAAAAAAAAAAAAATTAGAAATGTGCTAATCTGCATTCTTTAAATCTTTGACATACAGCCAGAGACAAAGCTGTGAAAATCTAATAAAGAATGCCATTTACCAGTGTGCTTTGGGGGACTGAACTTTTCAAGGTCTGTTGCATAGAAAACATCACCTGTATCATTGGGATGTAGAGCACTCATGAATTATTTTACTTACAACTCGGTATATGAATTCTACACATTTATTTGGCTCAAGAAAAAAGTGGAGATCCATAACATTTTCCCCACTCACACAGACTGCAGTAGGGGTAAGCCTATAGTAATAATGGGCAAATCAATTTGGTAAAAATATTACTTTTTAGCAAAAAAATATAAATAACGATACTGGGATAAATTCTACACCAATCTAAAGTCTGGTATAAACAAAATGTCAATAGCTTAGCTATAAAAGGGGTTTCTGAATCGCTAGACAACTTTGAAAGATGCAGACTGTATTATTGTATTTATATATATATATATACACACACACACACACACACATGTTGGGCACAGTATGAACAGGAAAACACAACTGTGACAAGGCAGGCTTTTACTCTGTTACCCACAAACTTGCACCTCTCCCTACACTCTTTGGACAGTTCCTTTGATGTCTACAATGGCCCTTAGGGACTCAGGATTAAAACCTCCGCTGTTATAAATCAACATTGCTCCATTCAGATCAACACTTATCTGATTTACACTAAGCAAGGATATGGCCCTAACACTTTCAGTCTACTAAACCCCTAAGTGGCCGCCTATAGTAGAATTGCCTCTGCCTCGTATAACTTTCCCCAGGTGTAGACACAAAATATACAATATCAATACTATACCGAAACGTCTGTGCTCACCTGCATAATTTTTTCATTCCTGTAGCTTACATACCTCAGCCAGAAAAGTTGTAACGTGTGAGAAGCACCAGCCTAAAACATCTTGTGCGTGGCTTACAATGCTCTGTTGCTAACTTGCTCTCCATCCTTCACCCAGAAATCTACAAGTGACATACGCCAAGCCAGCTCATCCTCTGTTGATATACTTCACTGCCTTGTATAAAACCTCTGTTGCCTTTTTATTCTGTCTGGTCTCTTATTCTTTGGGACTGGGACTGCAGGAGTGGCAGTGAGCTCAGATCCAGATGGAAGGGAGCAGCGCTTCTTGCGTCTTAGCAAGAAAACCATGAGTTGAGTAATGATATCAGTAATGAACTTGAAAGAGTATATGTATGGATATGCTTCAGCTGTAAGGACTGTGGCTCAAGCTTATGATTCCATGGGATTTCATGGCTGGGATGTGTTAGTCAGGGATGATCCTGCCTTGAGCAGGGCGCTGGACTAGATGACTTTGTGAGGTCCCTTCCAGCCCTATTTTCCTATGATCCTATGAGATCTATGGGGACAAGTGATCCTTAGCTCCCTAGAAGGTAAGCATAGCACAGCTCTAGTCTATACAATTCTTGCCTATGTTCAAATTTAGTACAAAAATGTTTCAGTATTATGATTCTATAAAGACTTTATTACAACAGTTACTAGTTATTACCATATTTACTCAAATATTAGATGAGATCCCTCCCAATCTGCATGAGGAAAAAACTCCCTCACCTTCTTTTCTTATATGAAGTGGAGGCAGGGGGAGCAGCTGGCTGCTGTAGCTCTGACCCTGGCTCTGAGCCTGTGTTGAGGCCAGATTCAGACCCACAGCTCCCCCACCTCCACTTCCCCTTTGCAGATTTTGCTCTCCCCACACTTTTCTCCCCCTTACGGTCAGGCACAGCTCAGATCCAGCTAGGCTGGGGTCTCTCCCTGGCACGGAGTATATAGAAACTCCTTCCCCCTGTCCTGACACTGCTGCAGGGCCGGGCAAGGACTGAGCTTCCACGTGCTGTGGTATGGGGTGAAGCAGCCCAAGCTGTATCTGATGGTAAAGTGGGGAAGCAGGGAAGATGCAGAGACGGAGTAGGAGGAGAGGCAGTGGGAGCCATAGGTGGGGCTGCAGGAAGGCTGCAGGGGGGAGAAGCGGATAGGCAGAGATCAAGGGGAGCACCTGACACCGCCCCCACCCCCAGCCACTGCTTCCCCTGTTATAGCAGTGGCGGTAGGGGGTGCGGGCAGGATTCAAGACAACCCTCCCATGCTTTAATTATATCCCCGGAAAATTTTAAGAAACTACCAAATTTTCCATACATAGTATCTAATTACTGGGGGGTCACCTTGTATTTAGGGTCATCTTATATTTGAGTAAATACAGTATTTCATCTTTGGCTATTCACTTGAGGAAGGCCATTGTCACTGTTACACAAAGAACTTCTAAAAATGAAGTCCTTTGTGTCAGACCAGCATTTCTCAACCTGTGGGTCATGACTAGGGTGGCCATCGAGGTACCTCGAGAATAGAGGACGGTTGCATTTAGTGAAACTGTGCCACCACCATGAACATGGCGTGCCTCCCGAGGCTGGGGTGGGGGTCACGGCAAGCTCCCCCAGGCAGTGGTGGGCCAAGCAGAGAGCTCCTGCAGGCGGCCATGGCAGTGTCGGTGGTGGGGTGCCAAGTGGTGAAAAATAGAAGACATACAGGAATCCAGTTTCATATCAATAGAGGCCTGAGGACCAGAAAACTGGGCTGTCCTCTTTCAAACCAGACAAATGGCTTCCCTAGTCATGATCCTAAAGTAAGTCACAAGAATATATGAAAGGGTTGCGTACAAACTTAAAAAATGGATCATATTTTCCATACTTTAAAAAAAATAGATGCTGCTTGTGCTTCACCATATGTTAATGCTGTGCATACTAACAAACAGGGATCTGCATATTCTTTCTGCTGTGGAACAATGCAGAAAAACTGGATTTTCTTCTCTGAAGGTGAAAAACATAGGAAATGGTGGGTTTCCCTTTGCAGGCTGGGAGAGTTCCAGCCTGCAAGGAGCTGCTTGGGGGTAGGGGGAAGTGGGAGGAGGGTGATCAGGCAGGGGGTGCCCATGGCAGCCAGGCAGCATGGACAGCAGCTCCTGAAGCTTCCCCACAGGCAAGTCTATGGGGTGGAGGGGCATAGACAATGCGTCAGGAGGCAGGGGGGCACAAACAACACATTGGGAGGGCATGTCCCCCCTCCTCCCCCATTTGGTGTTCCACAGCAGACTTGAGGCTGCAGCCTGGCTGGATCAGCAGAGGCAGAAGCCACCTCCAAGGCCCAGCAGGAAGGACACAGTGGGGTGGCGAGACTCATTGCTGCGGCTACTGCTGCCGGTAGTGCAAGAAATAACGGACATGGGGAGGGGTGGCCGTGGCCGTACCCCGTAGGGGAGGTGGAGTGATGGACAACACAGGCATCATGGAGGTGGCCCCTGCCCATGCCGATCCAGCCAGGCCACAGCCCCATGCCCACGGTGGGCACACAAATCTGGAAGGACACGTGCCCCACCATGCCCACCTTCCCCACCCCATACACCTACCCCCTGCTCCTCACACACTGAGAGGCTGGGGCCTGGGAGACTGCAGGTTGGGAGTGAGGGGCACCAACAGATCAGTTTATTGTATTTTTTCAAATTGCATATACTGATATTGCTGAAGTTTTCCTGTTGATCTTGATTTCTGGCTTTAAAATTAAGGCTGTTGAGCTGCTTTAACTTGTAGTGTGTAATAAGTATTTTGGGAGCAAAATACGTGGATGTTTTCTACTTAAACTATTTACTGGGTCAGGACTGGCCAATGATGTTTACTAATGGGTCCTGGTACAGAAAAGGTTGAGAAGATGCATTAGAAGACGATTCAGTGCAACTGTTACTTACAGTTATGCATACAGTTGAGCACTGAGATAATCCCTACAATATTAAACTGGTCACCACTTAGAGATGGATCTAGTGTGGATTTAAGTTTGTCCAAAGTTTGGAGCTGATCATATCCAGAATTTTCATTCAAATCCATCTTTAACATAAAACTAAGGATCTATGTTCACCAAGAGTTGTCTCTCTCTCTCTCTCTCTCTCTCTCTCTCTCTCTCTATATATATATATATATAAATAACAAGAGAACTAGACCCTTATCTAACAAACTGGATAGAAGCAAAGCTCATATACAAGCCTACAGCCTGATTCATAGCATATTTCTGATCAAGTTTAAAATCCAATTTTTATTTGAACTGACATTTACCCTTAGTTGAGATTTTGTTCCCTTATTCCAATTCTTTAATTCTGACAGTAGTTTTAGGTGCATGCATATAGATGCTTTCTAATTTAAATCCAAATGGAAAAAACACCCATATATCACAAATCCATCAAAAAAAGTGTTTTACGGAACACCCTAGGTGACTTTTAACATTAAAACAAAACCTTCACAGTTTAGTCCCTCGGATGCTGTTAAGTGAACAATATTCCATTCATTTAACTTTCTCTGAAGTGTGCTGGATCAATTTTCCATCTTGTCTACATGCACAGCAAGTTTATTACAATTACAACAGGAGATTTCTGTTGACCCCAAGAGATGCCATTTGCTTCGTTAGCGATTGCAGCTAAAAATAAGCAAAGATGGATATCTTCTTGGATATGCTTATTTATTTTTAAGACATCAAAGCACCAATACAAATTACTCCTGAAACCCATTTTTCCATTCTAACCACCTGCTCTTGTCTATACCACTGCCACCTATTTAAAAATGACAGCAATCAATTTCTGTGCCCCGCAGAACTGACCTCGACAACAGACTGCCCATTATGTCCAGAATGAGTCCCACTTGTAATGTCTGTGTTATTCAGTGTGACAAGCAATATCAGCATATGACCCTAGATCTGAAGGGGAAAAGAAGACTCAAAAGAGAAATTCTGGAACATTTTTTGCCAAGATGATACCTAATCCCACAGAGAATTGTCAATCAATCTCAGACACCTTCTGCCACATAATATGGGATACGGAGTTCACCTCACACATTTGCTATACTTTTCTGACTTAACGTGATAATATTCTCTTAGAGCATTCTTATGGATGAATTCACTTTTTTCAGTCTTTTTTTAAATATGCCCTAGTACTTAATCTCTCAGGAAGGAGGATCCTGATCTAAAGGCCAAAGTCAGTTCTCTTGTCTACAATGCATATTCGATCAGGCTGGTGGGGCCAAAGTAGTCAAACTGCAGAGAAGATGGTGCATCAAGTAAAGAAGGACCACATGCGAAAGCAGTGACTTGCTAAGAGGATTAGGCTGGAAAAGTTTGGAAGAAACAGCAAAAGTCAGAGAAAGATGGCAAGTGTAGAGGAGCTTGAAAATTGTGGTAGACAATGGAACATTTTCAACCAAAATTATTCCTCACAAGGCACATGCTATAAAATGTAACTTTGGCAACATTTGCTAAAGCAACCAGCTTCAAACTTGTCTTCATTTAATGTCTATTAGTACATGTGCACACATGCAAGTAGTAGTAGTAGTAGTAGTAGTAGTAGTAGTAATAATATAAACCAGGAATTTTCTATAGCTAGATTCTGTTTCTTCATTCCTTCCTTCCCAAAAACAGAATAAAATTCAAAGATCAGTATTTTAGATGCCTTATGTGAGATATCTGAATGTGCTAGTTGAATGTGCTCGTGACAATGTAAGCTTAAACATTTCTTTATTGAATCTGCCGATGGCAACAAATGCATAGCTTTACATTCAAAATATATGCTGGGCTGGTCAGCATGCCAGCACTTTTATCCATACCATTGGCTTGAGTCCCCTTATCGCTTGCCACCCTTGAGCAAATACAACACCTCACCCCTTGGAAAACTGAGGACTGATATTCTCCTCTAGGTAACAACCAGGGCTCTGCAAACCTTTGGTAGCTGATTCGATTTGGAGGAGATATGGCCCAATTCAGGGACCAAATCTCTGAATCTGACTTGAATTGGGAGATCAATTATAAGCTCTGAATTGATTTAAAGCTTCGGAAAAGATTTGGCTGCTTCGGAGATTCGGCCATAGAACAAACAAACAAACCTGCCTCCAGCTGGTAAGTCTGTTGGGCTTGGGGGAGGGGAGGGAAGGGCATGGGGGAGGGAGGGAGGGATTGGGGCTGGGACAAGTAGTCTAGCTGGGCTGA
>JAGPOW010002118.1:6778202-6830853 GCA_030014935.1 Caiman crocodilus | reverse complement strand
CAGAAAAGCCTACTTATCCATTTCGGGTGTTTATACACATGCTCCGGGAGTGGGTGTGTGGGGGGGGTGGGGGGCGGCACTTAATATACAGCCCCACCAAGTGCCAATCTATTTAAAGCCCCGGGCACGTTGCTAGGATCAGAGTCCTTGCACTGAAAAATGGCAGAAGGATGCTTTAACTAAAGCTTGTTGAATGAGCTTTAGTTAAAGCACCCCTGCCACCATTTTTCAGTGTGGGGACGCTAATACACAAGATGCTGGAGTCTGCTGGAGCGTGGCATTTACCACGCTCCAGCAGGCTTGATTAATCAAGACTTGATTAATCAAGTCTGCTCCAATGAGCCATAATTACAGCACATCAGAGCAGCCGCGCTGAATGTGTATAGGTGCCCTTAGATATGTCACTGAGGGATGGATTGTCCAAAGCGGTCATTACCCAGTTGTTCCTCTGGTGGCAGTCATGGCCTATTTATCAGAAGATCTAAGCATCCAGCCCATTGGATCCTTTTGAAAACTGATCCCTTGTGTATGTGCCTAGGTGAGAACTAAACTCTTCTGAAAATTTGGTTTCCCTTTTGGATGCTAAGCCATTCCAAAAATTCTGACCTAAAGAAAAAGCACAGCAATTTAATGACACTCACCCTCCTCTTCTTGAGACCCAGGTTTAATGTGGTGTAGGTCCTATGTAAAAGAAGTCTGGTTAGTCCACTGTGAATTAATTTTCCCACTGTAACCACAATCCTACCAGTCTGTGCTCTGGATAAACCCCTGGCTAGCAGGGGCATTGCAGGTCAGACTTAAAAGTCAGCGATACAGGTTTTAAGGGATACTCTTACAGCATCTTAGCAGTCTCTAATGTTCAAGGCCTGAAAATATTCACGTACTCACAAGGACTGATTTGGAAGCCAAAACAAACCAAATAAAACACCAGAATATGAATCTTTAATAATGAGGGCAGCCATCTACCTGTGCTCTGTGAATTATTTAAGCACACGCTATCAACACATTCAACTGTACACTGAATGGGAAGGAAGAGATGGGTGAAGCATGAAATCAATGCAAACTACACTGTGGCTATTTCAAATCATCTCAGCCAGGACAGTACGCTGCACTTAAACTGGGTCCTTAGAAAGAAAGGCTTCAAGAGTCATTATCCTTCAGGGTAAGTCCCTGCCATGAAAAGATGGCATCTGAGATTTAAAAACATGGAAGGAGACATCACGTCAAAGAGCAAGTATTCAAAGAAATAATAGGACAACTCAGTAGGCCTGTGCAAAGTGGTTAGTATTTGCTTTGGATTTGGCCGATTTGGGGGACAGTGATTCGATTCAGTGATTCGAATCACTATGCCAATTCATTTAGCCAAATCTCTGAATCAGCCAGGCCAGGCCTGGCCCATCCCCCACCTGGCAATGGCTGCCCTGCCTGCCCCAGCTCCCAGGCCTTTGAACCCCCCTCCCCCGATCACTGGGTGCTGCTGGGTGGGGGGCAATCTCAGCTGCCCCCCACTGCACAGGGGGCTCTGCATGAGCCCCCAGACTCCCATCTTGCTCTCCTAGCCCCTCCATGGGTGCCCTGCATGGGCCAGCTTCGGCCTTTTAAGAAAAAACAAAAAACCGGAAAAAAACCGAGGACTCACATCTCCTGGTGTGGAGGGCGATCCCCGCTGTCCTGCACCATGTAGCTTTTCTCAGTTTTTTTTTTTTTTTTTTTTAAGGGCCAGACCTGGCCCAGGCAGGGCACCCATGGGGGGGCTGGGGGAGCAAGGCAGGGTTGGGAGGCTCATGGCACAGCTCCCCATGCAGTGGGGGGCAGTAGGGATCTCCTCCCAGCCATCAGCACCCAGTGAGCACTGGGTCTTTTTTTTTTTATGTACAGAGCTGGAGCAGATAGGGGCAGCCATGGGGGGGGCTAGGGGAGCAGGCAGGGGTTGAGGGGGGCTGGCAGAGGTCCCCCCATGGTCCCCTCTCCCAGCCCCCCCCAGTACTTACCAGTTCAGAGTCAAAGATTCGGCCACCAAATCAGGCCAAACTCCTCCAAATCGAATCACCACCCGAAGTTTTGCACAGCCCTACAACTCAGCTATATGCTTCATTATTGTATCAAGATGCAAGACAACGCAGTTCTCTACATGTTGTGTAACAATATGGCTTTCCACAGCTACAAAGAAAGATCATGCCACTGACTAAATGTAGCCAAAGAACTGAAATGTTTGTTGTCTAGAGGTCTTAGTAACAATGATTTTTGATACTGCATCTCTTCCCTCTCACCCTCTCCCCTTCCAACACACACAGACATAGTTTGCCTCAGGTAAAGCTGAAGGCTAAAATGCTCTCACTAAAAATGTTCCCATGATCTGGTAACTGTATCTAACCTAGTTGAAACCACGCTCTGAAATACCTGATCTGCATCACTATGTGGTTGTCTTGCATTGTGGGAAAAGGTTTTTAGGTGCTTTTCCACAATTCTGCAGTTTGACAGAATAAATCAAGATCTCCTGCACTTACTCTAGGCAGTCCTTGCAAAAGACAGTCAAGCATCCATCCGTTAGAATGGTGCTCAGGTTAAAGTATGTCAAGACAAACATGCCAAACTTGGCTTTCTTGATGCATAAACACATTCACTTCTGCCAAACAGCTGATAATTAGCCTGATAGTAGGTAACGCTATTAAATCTATATTAAAGTAGCAAATCTTAGTGTGTGGCCTTTAACCACTGAGTAAGGAAATAATTAAGTTTTAAAGCTAGCTGGTGAAAGATAATGCCAAGGCTGGTTTGCTGCTGCACTGCTGATAAAGAAAAGGATATACAATTGAACATTAATTAGGTACAAGCAAACATCTTTGCTAATAGCTGATGTTCTCATTCCCAAAATGTCAACAATAGATATTAGTGCCAGATGCTGGTATTACATCTCCCATGACTGGAACTGGAACATGGGAATAGACATATGCATTCAGAGAAAATGCCAGGCTACTGAGGGGAAAACTGATGTGATGTCACAAGAATAGTATGTTTTCCCTCATAAGAGATGTGCAACAACAACAATAATAATCATAATAATAACAATAATGGTTGTGTATCACACGAGGAGGTCATGGGAAGTAAAATTATCACCGAAAAATACCATGAACCAGACCAACCTATAAGCCAGAGTCAAAATTTGTTCTATGAAACCACAGCAAAGTCTATCAGACAAGACTCTTAAAATGATCAAGCACCTTTCAGCCAAATTGCTTTAATGCATTATATTATCACAACTGAAAAAACCCCCACCCATATGTATATAGAGCTACCTGGGACCTAACCTGTGTGAATCAGTGTAGCTCCATAGACTTCAAAGAAGCTACACCACTTTGCACAAAATGAGGCTGCGGGCTACACTAATTACTGTAGACAGCGTAAAACTTCCCCATCCCTAGCTGACTACATCCTATGGGGTAAAACAGGGCAAAGTGACAAGCAGAGACACCCCACACAGACAAACGCAAAAACCAAAGTGTTACTGATTCTGCAAGGGCAAGACACAAATTGTCTGAACTAGTTTTTATGCAATGCGGTGAAATGAATCCCCCTCAACATCTGCAAGAACCAAAAGCAAACGAAGCCTAGGATGTCAACAGCTTGCCCAGAAGATGGCAACTCCAGCGACACAGCCCCCCCTTAGTGCCAGGCTGAACCACTGGTCTAAAACCAGATCACAGCAGTGCCACACATGACCCATGTTTGCCTTCACAGATCCCTTTCAAGAACAGACCTGGCCTGACCCAGCTCCAATTTAGAGATTTGATGAGGACACAGCTTGGGATGATATAAGAAAAGCTCCTAAAAACTTGTAAATAATGCATCTATGTAATGATATTTGAACTCAGCTTTAATCAAATCAAGTAGGATATTTCAAATATCACTTATCCTTTAACCACCATTTCCAAATCTCTAAATCCAGGCTTAATCTTTAATCTCGCATGGAAATTGTATTACACTAATGCTGTTTACATGTCATTTCCTTTCCTCCATTTAAAAATATCACTAGCTGCGTCTCATTCTCCCTTCCACTCCTCTGCCCCACACACACAAACCCCAGCAATCGTCATCCACGAATCAGGACTCCAGTGTTTTTTGTCTGCTCTCAACAACCTTTCATTTTCCTTTATACCAGGTAATAACCACCAGCTCTGCATTTGATGCAGTTGGGACTGTAAGCATTTAGAGCTAGTCCCCAGCACCTCCTAACTGGACAGACAAGGGCTGCAAAGCAATTCTGCATCATGTTATAAGCACAGCTCAGTCATTTTCCATTTGCCACAAGCGTCCATAGCTAGCAACAAGCAGAAGTCTAAGGGGCAAGGGCAGGGGGCTGGACTCGATGATCTTCCGAGGTCCCTTCCAGCCCTAATGTCTATGAAATCTGAGCTGATAAAACTTGGCCCTGCCCTTCATGTCCAGTTTTCAAAATACTGACCACTCTGTGAACATGGGGTTGATGTGCCAGTTCCATATTGGGATGGCAGCTGGGGAAGGGTTGGCTATTAAGATAACTCCTTCTTCTTTTGTTATAACCAAATTCTTCATTCCAGAACCTCCAAGGATTTGGTAGTTTGGATAAAACAGAACCTGAATCGAAAGCAATGCTACCCCCAGAAAATGATCTCCCTTGGCCCGACTTTTTAAAATGTAACCTCAATCTATTTTGCTTACGGAGTGCATCCGTTTAATTGGAAAAAAGACACCAACCAAACCAAAAACCAACCAACCAACCAAAAAACCTAAAGGCAAGAGAGAGCCAGCTGGCTTTGGGAAGAGAAGTCTAGTTTTAGTGATATTCAATGGTGGAGTTCATTGACGTTTAAAGGCAGTTTGGAAAAAGAAACTACTCACAGTTTCCTGAAAATTGGTAAGGAGTTTTTTTTATGTTGTGGACCTAATTTTTTTTTTTAAGCTGAAAGGCACATCATACACATACACCCTGAGGCCACAAAACGAATGAGGAGCATTTACTTGCAGCTTCCCCCCTCCAAGTTGCTGCCATTCCAGTGCCATCAAAAAGAAAAGGCTCTGGGCTTAGTGGAAGAAATTCCAATCACAGCCAAGCCAGTAAAACTGACACACTTTTCACTCCAAAATAAACCACTTTGGCTCATTACAGTTACATACAACCCCTAGCCACAGGGCTTTAAATATGTCTACTGGCAAAAGCAGGTACCCTTCCAAATACAGGTTTTGTCTTCTTCAAAGGACAGGCTTCATAGGTTCATAGATGTAGGGTCAGAAGATGAGAATGGGGTGGGAGACCGTGTCAAAGGCCTTCCTGAAGTCCAGAAAGACTATGTCCACCATGACACCCGCGTCCAATGATTTCGTGACCCGATCGTAGAAGGCAATCAGGTTTGTCTGACAGGATCTGCCCCTAATGAAACTATGCTGGTTGCCCTTGAGCATCATCCCCCCCTGCTGGTCCCTCACAGATGTGCTTCTGGATAATTTTCTCAAAGATCTTCCCAGGACCAAAGTAAGACTAACAGGCCTGGGTCCTCCCTCCTCCCTCTTTTGAAAATGCAGACCACATTGGACTTCTTCCAGTCTTCTGGCACCTGGCCAGAGCACTACAAGTGCTCATAAAGCCATGTCAGGGGCCCCGCGATGACCCCTGCCAATTCCCTCAGCATCCTTGGGTGGATAGTGTCTAGACCTGCTGATCTGAACATGTCCAGCCCTTCCAGAGGTTCCCTAACTCGGTCCTCCCTGGCCCTTGGCCTGGCAGAGTCTTTCCTGAGTCTATATTTCCTGGGGCAAATATCCTGGTCCCTGTTCAGAAAAATGGGCTAGACATTCACTAGGGAGGAAGGAGGAGATGGTCATGGTGAGGTGGTTATATTGCTCTGTTTCTTTTTAAGAAATCTTACACCACTTTCTTTGGGAGCATACATCTAGATATTTAAAATACATTAACAGAATTGAATGGTTTCATTGCAAATTATTATCAGATGTGGCAGGATATGTAAAAATCAAGCTGCAGAAGAGTCTAAACTGCTTTTGGGCACGAGGGCTAGGTATTGTCCTCTATGCTATATTATGACAATTCTCTGCACGCCCACTCCTTTGTTTGCAACAGCATAGGTTCATCAAAGACAAGGAACTAGCACGTCCAAGATGACGCAGGTTTAAGTATAATCCTCATTATGGTACCAAGGGACTTGGAGAAAAGATCCTATTCATACCAGGTGGGAGTAACGAAGCCAGGAAGCAGCAATGAAAACAGGATTGGCTCCCCTTGCATTTGCTGTCCTTCTCATTGCTTTCTACCTTGGTTTCTATGCATGACCTGTTGCACCTCCACTGTGCGTGTTCAAGGCATTTGCAGCTCCGCAACCACATGCGGCTCTCAGAAAATAAACAACATATACAGCTGGGGGGGCGGGGGGGGGGCGGGGAAGGCATGCAGGAGGCTGAACTGCAAGAAGAAATTTTATCCCGGCATGCCATTTCAAATATCAAATGGAAATCAATTATGCCTTTTGAATTCGAGTCAGTGCATGGCCCAAATTAGTCAAGTATGCAGATGTCCAAAGACTTAATGAGTGTTTACATCTAGTTCCTTTTCTTCAAACTAGTTATTCAATTTATAATATTTATATATCAAGAGTCAGGCTACCCGTGGTTTGTAAACAAGAACATTTCGCCATGGTCCTCTATGTGGTAATGCCAACCAGAACAAAGCGAGTGCAGCTCAGTAATTTTACCGCCAGGCTGACATAAGGAACATTTTAAAGGTTGCTCTTTGTAGTTTTCTTTTCCTCCTTTCAGCAGTCTCTCTCTTACAGTGGAATATGAGCCCAACAAACGTTCACATTTCCATTCCTCTTCACCCCCCTCTCAAGGGGGTGAAAAATGGTGGTTTATGAGCTTGCCCATCATTACACTTCAAGCACTGCTAACCAATATGCTTTTTTTTTTTTTTTGACATCAATACCCTCTGTGCTTCCATCTAAACACAAAAAGATGCCCAGGTTTTTTACTTTCAGCAAATAGTATCCATTCTAAAAACCAACAGGAACTGCACTGTTTCTTTAAGGAATATTTAAGATGAAATGCATAATATCCTTGGAAGCAAACTGAAAGAGAGGCCAAGGACATTCCTTCCCAAGCATTAGATTTGGTTTCACATGAGATGATTAGACTCATCCATGCTAATTACACTAGAAAGAACTAATTAGAAAAATCTACCATTCAGCTAATGAGGGCTGGGCCTTAACTATCTCAGCGCTTAATTTTTCAGGTTGTAAAATATTACTTTACTCCCCCAACCCTTCCCTCAGCTCTGTGCAAGTTGTCACCATGTTAATGCTTGTAACAGTGTTGGCCATTAAGCAGCAACTAAAGAAATATTTATTAATACCTGCAAGTGCCACCATTTTCAAACAGCTGTTCAGCGATGATTTCTCGATGCTCTTACAGTGTCAGTACTGTAGGCCAAATTCTTTGCTGAGCTAAAGAGGTGAAGTCAAAGGATCTGAACTCCTTTATACCTACAGAAAACCTGGAGTTGGTTAAAATGAATAATGCAAAGCTGCTAATGAATTCAATGTGGTGCTTCAATGCAGTCTTTTCAATAAGTATACTTTTTTTCCCCTTCCCTTGGGAATAATTCAGGATAAGGGATTTCACGTGTAATATTAGTAATACAGGAGGAGAGTTTATTAAAAAGCAATGATATCACCTGATAAAGACTAACATCTCTGCCAAGGGTTACAGTACTTAGTAGGAAGCTGATGGAACGAGCATAATGAAAAGCTAATAAATCAGAGTCCTTCATTATAAAATAAACTCATTAAGTTACTGCTAGAAAATGGCAAACCAGTCATGGCACAATATTGTTAGACTAGTCATATTAAAAGCATTCTTAGAAGAAAATAAGTTCAAAGCCAGTCTTTGAATTGAGCTATATTTACATATTTAGTGTCCATTTGGAAGTTTAATGAAAGATATTAGTATCTATGCGATGCAGCATCCATTCAGCACATAAACTGTGTTTTTCAGAAGAGGGTTTTCAGACAGCCTGGCAGGGGACCAAACCCTGCACTCAACAAGATGATGTGTGAAATTAGTGCAAATTGAAATGCAAGAACTTCCATCTTTGCTAAAACCTTTGAAAATCAGATGTTTGTTTCTACTGGATTTTTATTCTGTCCCCTTTCAGAGATGTTTTTCCTCCAGTAGACAAAACTATTTAAACCTTTTTGTTTTGTTTTGTATTTAAATAAGGTTTAAGAAGATTCATCCTGAAATCCTGACTGTGCAATGCCAGGAAGTGCAGTTCAAGAAATGCATCCTAGGTCTCCAATCTATTTGATCTTTATGATGGGGGGGTTACACAAGACATGAATAAAAATCACGTTGATTTTTAGTTCACTCACTTTACTGTAAATTGTGACTAATCACTGATGTCAGTGGTATTACACTACTGTAAGTCAGAGACATATGATCTTCATTATATTACCAGAGAATGGTACAATGCTTTCAAGAAAGTATCTTTAAGTATGCATTTGGTTGTTTCTAAATACCTTAATAAAGCCTTTAAATGTTTGTATAATTGTCCATTAATATAACTCTTGAGGTTCAGATACTCTAATTTTAGCTGTATACAAAAAAAATTCAGTGTTCACCCTGCCCCACCATAATTGTCCCTTTAGCTGAATTCATTATGCTTGGCTGCTTAGAATCCAAAACGAATAAATAACCGGGGTTTGAACTGGAAAGTACAACAGTAAGATCGGTGTCTGGAGTAGAGGCATTTCACCGGCAAGTAAAAAAAAAAATAAAAAGCCTAAAGATTTTTAGGGCATTTAACCTTTATTGCTTGGAACAAGACCTATCCCCATATATGCAAGTGATAATGTAACTAAAGCTCACTTCCACCTGTACATAAAACCAAATGACTTTGTACACAGTGGATGTGTCTACATGAGATGCTTTGAGTGCAGTAGACTAATTGTCCTGTGCATTAGCACAGCGGGCAAAACCTGTGCTAATGCACTAATGTGCTGTAGAATTAGTCTATTATGCATTAGCATCACCAAAAAAGCGTGCACTGTGGCTAATGCACAGTAGTGCTAATTACGGTACATTAAGATGGCATCTGTAATTACAGGTACTAAACTTAATGCGGTGTAATTACAGCGCATTAATAAATGTGTAGACATTATTTACTAGAGTATGTTGATGATCACTAAGGATCCTGGTTTTCTCTGTTTAAAATCCCAAATTCTATGATAAAAAGTCCTAAATTCTCCGATTAAAAAATCCCAAATCCAAATTTTTCCACAATTCAAATGAAACACCACTACATATAGGTATCAGCTGGACACAATGCTTCATTGATATATTTGTAATTTTAAAGCAATATGGAAAAGCCTACCAGTGCCTCAATCATTATAATAAAATACATTCTAAATACCTATATATTTTGGCATTTAATTTTGTTTTTTTCATCATGGAAACTTGCTTTGCTATAGGTCCAGCTGCAACTGTCCCCACCACTGCTTCCTGGTCCTGAGCAGCCTAGGTATGCTAGGAAGGAAATGGGCCCAGTTGGGCTGGACCAGCTCCAGGCAGGAGCTGCCTCTCCTGCCCAGCAAGTGGGACCCAGTGTGGGAGGGAGTGCCACACCGCCATGGCCACCAAAGTGAGGTATGACAATAGTTGCAAGGGCACGGAGCAGTGCCCCAACTGCTCCCAAGCAGGTATGGGGCACCTCACCTTGCCAACCATGGTGGCACAGCACACCCCTCATTCTGGGTCCCACCCACTGGGCCACAGAGGCACTGAAATCCCCTCCCCACATCCTACTGTGGGTGCAGAAATCACCCCCAGCCACTTCACCTTGGCCCCACCAGTGCATCACCTGTGCTCCCTGGCCCCTGGAAAACATCACCTTGGCCCCCTCTCCCCCCACTGCCCACTCCATGGACTTACCTGGAGGGAGCTGCTCTCCACCACCCTGCCTGGCTGCCATGTGCATATAGAGTCATAGATGTTAGGGTTGGAAAGGACCTCAATAGATCATCGAGTCCGACCCCCTGCATAGGCAGGAAAGAGTGCTGGTTTTAGATGACACCCACTAGATACCTGTCTAACCTCCTCTTGAAGACCCCCAGGGTAGGGGAGAGCACCACCTCCCTTGGGAGCCCATTCCAGACCCTGGCTACTCGAACTGTGATGAAGTTCTTCCTAATGTCCAGTCTAAATCTGCTCTCTGCTAGCTTATGGCCATTACTTCTCGTAACCCCCAGGGGCGCCTTGGTGAGTAAAGCCTCACCAATTCCCTTCTGTGCCCCTGTGATGAACTTATAGACAGCCACAAGGTTGCCCCTCAACCTTGCACACATGCACACGGCACCCTCAGTGCCCTGTTCCCCCCAGCCCCAAGCAGACCCTTGCAGGCTGGAACTCTGCCACCCTGCAAGGGGAAACCTGTGGTTTCCCATGCTTTTTTTTCCTTTCAAAGGGGAAAATCCATGATTTTCTCCATTACACAAGAAAAATCCAAGGAGAAAATCTGTGTTTCTCCACAGCAAATGGTAAACCCAGATCTCTGATGATGACTAGTATTTCGGTCACTATCAGCATTCGCTATGGTCTCTGTTACAAGGCATTCAGAAGTTGCATGGGTATACTTGGTTCACTTTGCAGGGAGTTCAGCCTTTAGTAGCCCATGCATCAAACTGCTGGGCTAAGTACAGACAGTCAAAAAGCCTGAGGCTGAAGCAATTCAATCTTTGCAGGTTAGTTTAAGCGGTGTAAACTGAACCGATAAGCAAATGAACAGACATTCCCTTTTGTTTCTGGAAATGCAGCCATATGCCTGCAGTGGCCCAGACCAGTAGCAGGGGGGTGCTAGAGCATTCTTCCCTGCTGGGCTGGAGCAGACAGCTTTGGCCAAGGCCCTCTGCCCTGAAAGGGGGTTTGCTGGGGAGGTGCAAAGCATCCTGGGATGCTGGGGGACTCCCAGTTAACTTAAATCTGGAGGGGATCTGGGACAGAAGTTTTATAAAATGATTTAATCTAAATCAGCTAAGTCTGATATGACATCAATCCAGGTTTATTGTAAACCAGTTCTACCCATTTTGAAAGTGGTTTATGTGCACTTCAATTTTGTTGCGTTACAGATCTGAACTGGTTTCCAATCACTTATACTGGTTTATGCATAGTATCTGCCCATACCTGAAAGGAACAAGTCCAGGACCTGTTACTATTATGAAGAGTTTCATTAAAAAATGACACTATTATTATTTGAACATATGGGTCCACATTCTCAAAGGTATTTTAGGGTGCCTGTAGACATGCAGGAACACTGCTCTAAAGCATTGTGATTACACTGTGTAGGAGAAGACTCAATTAACCGCATCTGCTGGAGCATGCTAATTAGCGCGCTCCAGCAGCCTCCACAGTTGGTCATTCAACATCCCTGCACTTCAAAATGGCAGAAGGGGCACTTAAGTTAAACTTTAATAAAATGTGCTCCCACTACTGTTTTGAAGCACAGGACACTGAATACAAGAGATACTGCAGGCACTTTAATTAGAGTGGCTTTCAAAGACACCCTTAGGCACTACATTTCTAGTTAGGCACCTAGCTTGCGTTGATGGACACCTATAGGAATTAGGCACCTCATATCGCTAAACAAGGCTGTTCAATTGGTGGCCTGTGGGCTGCACATGCACCCCGAGGGAAAACTGTGGTCCCCCAGCTCCCGTTCCAGAAGTTGCTCATCCCTTTGCTCTTTTGCTGCTGCTGCCAGAGTCCCCAGGCTCCCCCTTCCTCTTCCAACTTCACTGACTGCCCCCATCACTGAGGATAAGGCAGAGTGGTGTGGCCTCTGAGGCCGAGGGAGCCTGTAGCCCGAGGACTCAGGGATCTTGCACCGCACCTGTGCCGATGCAGTTCAGTGGGAGGGAGGTAGAGGGGGCCATGTATCACACCACAGTGCATAAGCACACACAGGAGGCCTGCGTGGTGCAACACATACACACAGTGGAGCCGGGGGTGGTGGTGCAAAAGGGGCTGCACAGTGCATTGGAAGCCTGTGCAGTGTGTGTGTGTGTGTGTGTGTGTGTGGGGGGGGTCATTCAGTGTAGTGTGCAGTGCAGGCCATCTGTTGCTGGGGGGGCCTGCACACCCAGCCAGTCAGAGGTTGGACAGCCAGAAGTTGGACAGCCCTGCCTTCAAGGGTTTGGGTTATAGGGCACAATGGAGGCAATTACATCTGTTGTGGAAATAAAAAGCGATTTCATTCAGATGCATTAGTACCATTAGCATAGGTTAGTCCTGAATCTGGTACTTCTGACAGTACTAGAAGGTCAATCTTATGTGCATATTTTAAGTGAGGAACACAAGTTGTCAAGGACCGTGGTGACCTCTTTGAGCATAATGTTTAGGATAAATCACAGGAAGAGATGCACAGAAGTGGATTTTTCTGCAAAGGAGTCATTTATCCAACCAGCTGGGTACTTCCCTGACACTCATCACTACACTGCCCAAGTGCAGGACTGGACACTAATTCTTTTGAGAGGAAGAGGATCGCTCACAGGGTTATTCACTCCCAGAGACCAGAGGTAACGTAAGGGTTGTCTTGTCAAGTGTTGCCTTTCTAGAAGGCCCTGTGGATAGAAAGTGCAGGCCAGCCCTGTCATTGGGAACTGTCTGGAAAACAGAATCAGAGCCAAGTAGGACCAGAAGGCATCTCAGGAAGTCACGTT
This sequence comes from Caiman crocodilus, assembly GCA_030014935.1. Taxonomy (NCBI): domain Eukaryota; kingdom Metazoa; phylum Chordata; order Crocodylia; family Alligatoridae; genus Caiman; species Caiman crocodilus. The sequence goes on along the minus strand of JAGPOW010002118.1, from coordinate 6,818,098 downwards.
TATTCAAACCACACACCACGCCCCTTGAGCTCAATGCAGGAACATCCCTGTCCAACCCCATTTCAGACAAGCACTTGTCTACTTTGCTCTTAAAAACATTCAAGGATGGAGATCTCACAACCTCTCTAGATAGCCTTTTTCCAAATGAAATCTCGAGGACAAAAATGTGAGAAAAGAACTCATGAAAAATGCCTGCAAAGCAAAGCTCAATGATACACTGTAAACCGTGGTAATTAAATCAGTCTATTTTATTTTTAAGACAATTGATGTTTAGTATCAGAGCCTTAATAAGTCAGAACATTTACTAACTGTTTTTAAAATGACTACTGCTACTAATAAAAAAGCTTGCTTATGCTTTCAAACAGCAAAAAATATAGACAACCTCCATTCTGTTGTCAGCTGTGCCTAAAAAAAAAAAAAAAAAAAAAAAAAAAAAAATCAAGTGAAACAGTGTGTACCCTTTAATAGTTAATCCTCCAACATGTAATTAGGCATTCACATGACAATCAAAACCATGACTATATTTCATGTTTGCCTTCCCTTTCAAAGCCTCTACTAGAGGGGCACTTACTCTGTCAAATCTGCTATAGTAATCAAAACATTGAAATTACTTCTTTCCACACTAAATATACTGGAACTGGTTGTTTGATTAAATGTAGAGCAGAGAGTGCAATTTGCTAAATTACAAGTATTCTGAACATGTAAATATAGTTTAATTACTGCAATTAAAGAAGATTACTGGAGATTGGCAGATGGGAATGTAATGCTGTTTTAATTAGAGTTTTTAATGCACTGTAACATAAGCATAATATTAACCCTTTATCCTAGAACAGGGTGGCTGGTCTCAAAGAAAAAAAAAAATCTTTAAAAATGTATGAGAGCTAGTGTTTCATAACAAGACATCAAGTAAATTCACTGTAAAGTGCCATGATAATTTGGGAGAGTTTCAGATGTTATTTGTAGTACATGCACCACAGAACAGATACATTCTGGAGTGCAGCAAGAAGAAATCGGAGAAGGTGGGAATATTTGTTTGTGCCCTAGATCAGGAAATGCACAAAAATAAAACCAGACCCTTTGGATGGATGGATTGTATTTCATAAAGAGTGCAATCATAGCTACATCACTAGAGATTTAAGATACTTTCATGAAAGTTAAAGTACCTCCACTCCCAAAGATTTACAAAACATGAAAAGAGAAAATGTTTCAAAATGCATTAGTTCAATTTTGAAAAACTGCTGCACAGAGGCAAGGAACAATATTGCCCTGGGCCTGGGTTATTACTATTCAGCCTCCAGAACAGTATTTGTTTCATAAAGTAATATTCTAGAATGTAAGAAGCAATTTTTGTCATCTTGAAAGCTATCACTTGCAACATTTTATCCATTTAAGTCAATAGCCTATTAGAAATTCTAATTGAAAGTTCAATACTCTGCTTGCAATCTTACAATAGAGGTTGCCTTTCGAAAGCCATTTAAAGTCTTAATCTCTTTATCATTTGGTATTTTGAAGCCTAACTTTGTTCTTGTTAGGCAGATCAATGGCATTAATTTACAAAATGGGGGAAAATGTCACCCTTCATCCTCTAAATCTCAGTGCGGCGAAGAGCAGCGTAAGCGAATCCGACCGTTGCTCTCCCACATTAGCAGAAAACGGTGCCATGGGAGGCTTGACCTACAAATTTTAATTACTGCATGAAAAATTCAGTTCCTGGAGATGAATAAAGACTTGAGGAAAAGCAGAAGTCCACCTTCTGAGTGACTGCAGAGCTTAACTCTTCAAAGGCCACTGTGTGAATGAAGTGGCATGTGCCGAATTCAATAGGTGATGCGGGTAAGGTCGGAAGCAAATTGTACATGCAAGCAAATTGAGGAAAAAGGATTTTACCTTGCAGGAAGCATTATGAATGCCAGGATGAGAACCTGATTCAGAGACAGACATTTGTATACCATACTGAGGGGAGTAAGGGGAGCCTTTTAATTTAATTTAATTTATTTTTAAATTAGACGTAATATCTAAGTAGCTGACATTCCACTGGTAAAATCTTGGCCTTGCTAGAGTCAGTAGAAGCATTGGGGCAAAGGTTTTCCTGAAGGTCTCTGTCTTATACCAACCAAGGAGACACTGCCCAGAATGGGAACTCATGAGGTTTATAAGAAGAAATGCAAAGTCCTGCCTGCAGTTAGGATGGAACAATCCCGTGCCCCGGTACAGGTTGGGGACCAAATGCTTATGCAGCCGCTCTGAAGAAAAGGACCTGGGGCTTACAGTGGACAAACAGCTCATGCATTAGTAGGTGCTTCACAAACAGGTCCAGAGAGGTGATGCTTCCTCTCTATGTGGCACTGGTCAGGCCACAGCTGGAGTACTGCATCCAGGTTTGGGTGCTACAATTCAAGAGGGATGTGGACAACCTTGAGAGGGTCCAGAGGAGAGCCACTCACATGGTTAGAAGCTGGCAGGGAAGGGTCTATGAGGAAAAGCTAAGGGACCTGGACTTTTTCAGCCTCTGCAAGAGAAGACTAAGGGGGGGATCTAGTGGCAGTATACAAATTCACCAGGGGGGCAGCGGGGAATAGGAGATGCTCTCTTTACCAGGGCACCCCTTGGAATAAGCTTGTGGCTATTGTTCCTAGTGACAGAGAGCAGATTTAGTTTGGACATCAGGAAGAACTTCTTCCCAGTAAGGGGGGCCAGAATCTGGAATGGGTTTCCAAGGGAGGTGGTGCTCTCCCCGACCTTGGGGGTCTTCAAGAGGAGACTGGATAAGCACCTGGGCAGGGGGTCACATGACCCCAACACTTTTTCCTGCCACTGGCAGGGGGTTGGACTCAATGATCCATTGAGGTCCCTTCTGATCCTAGCATCTATGAATCTGTAAGTTGTATGAGCCATCAGCATGCCCTTGTTGTGAAGAAGACTAACAACATACTCAACTGCATTAGCAGGCATGTTGCCACCAGATCAAGGGAAGTGATTCTTCTCCTCTATTCAGCACTGGTGAGGCCACATCTGGATTACTGTGACCAGTTCTGGGCCCCCCCACTACACAAAGGATGTGGACAAATTGGAGAGAGTCCAGAAGAAGGCAACAAAAATGGTTAGGGGGTGGGGGACATGACTTATGAGAAGGAACCTACCCAATTCATGGTGGAAGTGGAGTGTGCTGTGGCTCCTTTAATCTTGCAGGTTCCCCCCTTTCCCTTGCTGATTGGAGGAGGGGCCCTGGCTGCAGTTTGCTCCTGATCAGCGGGGAGGAGAAAATTGCAGTTTTAAATACGAAGCTGTTTTTGCTTCTCACCACTGATTGGCTATTTGCTGCTGACTGGTGGGGAGGCAAAAACGGTGCCGTGTTTAAAACCGTGGTTTCACTTCCCTGCTAATCCTAATTAAGAGGGAACAGTGGGGTCCTCCACTTAGCAGCAGCAGTGTGGCAGGGGGTGGGGCAAAGAGGCAAGGTGCGTGCAGGGGAATATGCCAAATTGAAGGAACTGCCATGCACTCTACTTCTGCCATAATTTTGGTAGGTCCTTACTTATGAGGAGAGGCTAAGGGAACTGGGCTTATTTAGTTTGGAGAAAAAAAGACTGAGAGGGGATTTAATAGCAGCCTTCAACTCCCTGAAGCGTGGTTCGATAGAAGATGGAGCCAGACTGTTCTCAGTGGTGGCAGATGACAGAACAAGGAGCAATGGGCTCAAGTTGCAGCAAGGAAAGTTCAAGTTAGATATTTGGAAAAAACTTTCTGAGGAGGATAATAAAGCACCAAAATAGGCTCCCTAGAAAGGTGAGGTTTTAAAGGTTTTAAAATCCTTGGAGGTTTTTTTTTTTTTTTAAGACCCAGCTAGACAAAGCCTTGGCTGGGATGATGTATTTGAGCAGAGGGCTGGACTAGTATCCTTTAAGTCCCATCCAACCCCAATTTTCTATGATTCGATGAATCTAACAGCAGCCCATTTCAATGCACTCCTTACTTAATTAATATAGGTGGGAATGAAACTGAGACTTTCAACACTACTCAGTGAATTGGGTACCCAATTTCCATCTAGGTCAATGACAGCTTTGTAAATCCCAGTCTATAGTGCCAGCTCTATCCTGTGTTCATATGCATACACATGGCTTTCTCTATACTGTACTATATTGTCCTCATCCAGAGCTAACCACTTTTGAAAGCTTTGTCTCTTATTTTTTACTTTATACCTTTTTTTTTTTTTTGTAATTATTATTGTCGTGGGTATTTACACATCTGTGCATGTGTGTGCGTGCACATATGTGCCTATGTGGATAGGTTTATAACGTATGAGGCAAAACTGATGCTCTTCCCCAGGACTGCATGGCAAAGCAGAATGACCATACTACCCTACTGACGACACAAGTTCACAACTGTTCCTGGATTTGATCCTTTCCTGAAAAAAGTACAACCTACCTAATTATTTGGAGATGGAGTGAATAGATTTTATTCTTATCTTACTTGAACAGTATATTCAGGGATTTTTCTTTTTAATGCGAATGCTCACATTACCCAACTATCATGATTTTCCACTGCCATATTCACTTATGAGCCATTTACTCCTCTGCAGAGTGGATGGAAACTCCCTACCACATTGGCGATAGCATTTTACAACCACTTGGCACGCACCTATGTGATTATTCAATGTATAAGTCAGCGGAGAATCAGGGCCAGCATGTCTATAACACCATACCAGCAATGGCTACACAGGCAGGAGGCTTCCTGATGAACGTGGAGGGTTGGAAAAAGGGCAATAAAATCAAACCATGCAAAACACATAATCAAAACCACAACTGATTCCTGTTGCTGGCTAAAATGTCAGGACCATTACTGTTTGTATGAATGAGCAAGAGAGAGACTGAGCAAGAGAAATGAATCATATTTATGATTTTTCTCATTTGCTAGATCCCCACATTGTCTTGATCAGGGAAGGTTTCAGCACAAACCTGTGACATTAGCAAACATGTCCTTAGCTGTGGATTCCCTAATCTCAGAGGGTCATGGGAATAAAGGAGGAGGAAGGAGGTTTTGACATTGCATAAAAGAAATCCCCTTTTTCCTGCAGAGCACATCACTGTTATACTCTAGAGATATGCATCTTACTTATTAGTAATGCAATTTATTTATATTGGGATTGAGCCTTTATTACGTGCACTCATCAGTTCAGGGTAAAAGAGCAAGCCCTTAGAAGGTAAAAATGCACACAAGGAGAGAGACAGAGAAGCCAAGGGGAAAAAAAAAAAAGAAAACTGACTTGTCCAGGGGCAAACAGTAGCTTAGTGGCCGAGCCAAGACCACACCTGAGAATTCCTGAATGCAAGTCCTGAGCCCTAACCCCAAACACTGCTGAGTTTTCTGTTTAACAAATTACTTTAGATGCAACATGGTGTATGCCTGGGCTAAGCAAGTTACCCTTCCAGGTGAAATATGGTTCTTTCCCATAATAAAGCAATGAGCTATTATTTCAAACTCTGTGGTATGATCTCGTGTCTCCAATTATTACAATAGAACATTGCATCCTTTGTTGCTTTGTTTACGTATTCCCCCACAAAACTGAAATGACATAAATAAATCCAGTTTCTCTGAAAGATTCTGATTTGCAATCATTTCTAAGTAGCATAGCTTGTTTATCCATTGCGTTCAGAAAGCGCAACTCATGAGGTGACCAGCAAGATCCCAATCCCCAATGTATACTGGGCTTTTTTAGTTTGGAGAAGAGCAGACTGAGGGGGGATTTAATAGCAGCCTTCAACTACCTGAAGCGAGGTTTGAAAGAGAATGGAGCTGGACTGTTCTCAGCAGTGGCAGATGACAGAACAAGGAGCAATGGTCTCAAGTTGAGGCAAGGGAAGTTTAGGTTAGATATTAGGAAGAATTTTCTCACTAGGAGGGTAGTAAGACACTGGAGCAGGTTACCCAGAGAGGTGGTAGAAGCCCCATCCTTGGAGGTTTTGAAGACCCAGCTAGACAAAGCCTTGGCTGGGATGATGTAGTTGGGGATGGTCCTGCTTTGAGCAGAGGGTTGGACTAGATGTGACCTCCTGAAGTCCCTTGCAACCTTCATTTTCTAGGATTGTATTCATTTGTCTAGGTCCAGGGACCCACAGCACATAATCTCTCTCATTATCATTCGAGATTAGAAAAGAAAATCCACGCCCCCCTTCAAACCATATCCAAACATGCACATTAATTAATACACAATCATTAACAATATGCTTTTTAATAAACATCCCATTACTGCACTCAGCTTCACCTCCAGATGCTGACAGAACATCAAATAAATGCATTTGGATAATTATTTTTTATTTATTTCTATTTCCAAGTAAAGAATTTTTGGTGTCAAACACTAATGCCCTCTTCCTAAGGTCTCCTAGGTGCACTCTGGCAATAGATGTTTAGGCCAGGTATAGAAGTTACACTTACTGCACAGCAGGCGTGCAGAAAGTGCTCTACAGCTGTCACCAAAAAGACAGTGAGGGCATGCAGAAAGCTGTAAAAATGACAGATTCTGCTCTAAGATAACCCTGGATGGATGTGGTATCAGACTTCAGAGCTGTAGGTCAGAGTGCTGTAGCAAACATCTGTACCACATCCCATTGCGACTCTCAGTAGGTTGCATTTTCATGAAGCTTTGTGGCAAACCACTCACTTCTGCTCCCAGGGTGGCGCTCTAGCCGAGCCTCAGCCAGAGCTCGTGTGGTCTGCCTGGGCAGTGGGCTGACCCCAACCCTGGGCTCTCAGTGACCTGAGGTGGCAAAGCCCCCTGTGTCCAACCTCCTTCCCTGACCCCTTGGTCCTTCCAGTCAGCTATGAGCCAGTGTCTGGTGTTATCGCTCAACGTGCAGAGTCCATCAACCCCGCCTGGGCATTTATAAAGATTGCAAATTATGGACCATACAGGAGTACGCTAATCGGATGGGTCCAGGAGTACTGGTGCAGTGATTCAGAAGAGATCAGAAGACAATATTTTACAGTTAGGGTGCCCATAATCTGGAACCAGCTTCCCAGGGAAGTGGTCCTCGCCTCTACCTTGGGCAAATTCAAGAGGAGGTTGGATGATCACCTGTCTGGGGTCTTGTGAACCCAGCATTCATTCCTGCTAAACATCTTAAGGCCAATACCCATGCAGAGACTTTACTGCTGACCTTCTGAATGTGATATTTAGCAATAAGGTCATGGTCTACTATGACTCCTTGGTAGCTTGAGGTATGCTCATAAGGAAGGATGTAGTTGCCTACTGATATTCAGCGTGCTCTTGGCTTGATGACTGTCCAGGTAGAAGAGTGAAAATACTGATTTATTGATGCTCCCCACTGACCTTGTGCCTTGTAAGCGCCCCCTCCCCCCCACCCACGCCAACCCCCATGCCACCAGCCTGGAATGAATCGGAGGTGCCAGGTCAGGACACCCTACTGCTGCTAGGGGCTTATTAGTTTGTCTTGCACTGAGTGGGGCCATAAATCTGGGGAACTGACAACTGACCACCCCCTCCCTCAAGGTCACGTTGGCCTTTCCCAAGAGAGGCCAGCATGTTTACAGAGATCTACCCGAGAAATCCTGAACCAAAAGAGACCCCGATATATGCTGAAAGCTATTTTTGACCTCCTTAGCTGAGGTGTAATCAACAGTTGAATGTGCGTGTCTTCACTGGCAATCCGCTGGGTGCCATTTAGCAGAGCAGCTATGAATGAACACCACTGCAGGTAAGGCACAGTGGGAAACAGGAATTCTCCCTCCCGCTCCCTCCATCCCGCTCCTCCCACAGAACCCGAGAAGGCTCATCACTCCGAGCCATGATGCTTTGGTTTCCCAACCCTCCCATCTCCCACAGCAGGGAGATGCAACTCCCAGCTGGGAGGAGGAACGCGGGCGTTCTGTGCCATGGTCAGGGCCAGGTTGCAAGGAGCTGTGTGGCTCCTGCAGAGCGCCAGAGACTTGTGCACAGACAGCGCTGGTAGCATGTGGAACAGAGGACCCTCATTGTGGGGGGTTAAAATGGACAGGTTGGTGACTGCTTGCACCCGTGCTGCCATGGCACTTGAATGAGCAATCCAGGAACACGCTGTGAAGGTCCAGGAATGAGGTTTATGGATGGCCACCCACTCTCTGAGGGAAATCACATGTGCTCCTATGGAGCTGAGAGCTGCAGTGCCAACCTATATAAGGAGCTTATGTACAGGATCAAAGAATGCGTGGGACCCAGCTAGGACACCCCTGAGTGGCATGAGTACCACCTCCTGTGGGGAGGCTGCTGCCCTCCTGAGCCAGAGTGATTCATAGATTCTAGGGTCAGAAGGGACCTCAGTGGGCCATCTAGTCTGACCCCCCTGCCCTTGGCAGGCAAGAAAAGAATCACCAAACCTGGGATCATGTGATCCCAGCCAGGTGCCTGTCCAGTCTCCTCTTGAAGGCCCCCAAGGATGGTGCAAGCACCACCTCCCTTGGAAGCCCATTCCAGATCCTGGCAACCCTGATCATGAAGTACTTTTTTCTCATAGACCATTTAGAAAAAAAAATGCCTAAAATTTAGAAAGGAAAAGACATTTAGAAAGGAATATGTTTCCAGGTTGCATAGTTTTCATAACAGCCATGAGCTTATAATGCTGCCTTTCCATGGTTTCACTGTTCTGGCATGGCTCCCTACAAATCAGTAAGGTCCAGTTTTGGAGTGGTAGAAGCATAAAGATAGGGCCTCGACATACTTAGACTTTGCCCCAGCTCCAGCAACTTGGCAGCCATTGATGGGGCTTGCATTACTTCAGATGCAAATGTGGTAAGGTAAGTTCAGTTTGCACCAATGCACTCTACTTTCAAAACAGGAGTAATAGGTCAAGTTGAGCATCAGTTTTGTGCCCACGCTCTGACACTCCAAAGAGGCCCAAATTTCAGAGTGTCAATCTGGTGTCTAAAGCTGGCAACCAAAACTCATTTGTCACTTTTGAAAAGCTCGGGTTTCCTCCTTGCTTGGCACTGTCATTTGCCTAGTACCTGGTTACTTATTGTTGGAACTGGGGAATATTCCCAGTATGGACAAGCCCTTGGAAACATACCAACATCTAGTCTGGGCACGAAGGGTTAAAACAACCTGAATAGCTGAGCCCCTGCCGCTATCATATAAGCCAGCCGCTTTTAGACAAATTGAGCAAAATAGTCCTTTCAGCTCAGCAGGCACATGACTAGCCACACAAAGGAGTCCTTCTAGAAATCCCATGAATACCCCCATTATCCTAAGGATCGAGCAAAGAACCACGCATTTCACGCCCACTGCCACCTGTGATTAGGTTTTTTACAGTTATTATGGAGTACTTTGATGGCGATGATTGTTTAAAGGCCTCAACAAGCGTGCTAATGTGACTTGAGGACTTGACTCCTTTTCATTCCCTGGTTGCTCCAGCTATCACACTAATTTACTTTAGGCAAAGGGGACGATAAAAAAAACTGCTCAAAGAAGTCACTTAGCATAAAATTGATTCAGTCTCTTAGAGGAACAAATGCCAGATCACATGTTAAAGTAAATTAGATATATGATCAAACAAAGCTCGTAGTCATTTGAGCCTCAGACTCTTGCGTGGCGCTTCTAGTTTTAACAGAATTGGCCAAATCAAGATAAAGGAAGAAGCAAAGGATGGCCAGAGCCAATTGGTTTGCATGGACTTTGCCTCTGGTTTTTTTGTAGTGCAAATATGAAGCAAAATATTAGCTTAGAAGAAAATATGTTTTAATGCTTGCAAGCAGCACTCCAACAAAGGGATTGTACTGTTCCCCTGTCAATAGAGACACCAGGAAAACGGTTTGGCAGGGCTGGAGTCAGGTCAGATTACAAAACCAGGTATCCAGGACTCATGACAATGGACAGGGGCGAATGCACTGGGGATTTTCCTCCTACATAACAGTTGCATTTCCTGACCTTGGAGCTTTCTTAAGTCTAGAACTTCTCCAGAACAATAAAAGTCTAACTTCCCAAATAACTTCTCTCATCCTACTTATTGCATATATCCAAATGAAGCATTCCGGTACATGCATCAATCTCTAGCAAGGTAAGCAGCTCTCTAAAATGCTGCTTTCAAAAATATCTCTATTCCCCAGGCCCATGGTACATTCCCTACAGTTTTCAAGTCAGTTCTCAGGATAAAAACAAACAAAACAACAAAAAGAAATACTCTGAGGAGTATGCAATTCTCTTCCTTGAGGATTTCCCTCTCCAAATTCAAAGGAGATTGTCAGCTGCTTACCTACCATGTTATCTTCAATATGGTTCAGGCGTAGAGCCACATACGATTCATTTTCCCAGGTTGCAGACACTTGCCTCGGCTAGCAGGGCATATATAGCCCTGAAATGCAAGTAAAGGAGTGCAAACCGCGTTGCTATAAAATACTCTCTGCCTAATTTGCAACCCCACTATCTACATCACATTGTAAACCCAGCCTCAGCACTAGTGAAACGTGCTCTGCGTTCATTTTATCAAATCGCCTACATTTAATTGGCAAAATGTATCGTTGCAACTCTGTAAAGAGGACATGTTCAATTACATTAAACAACTATTTTTCGTCAAAAGAGATTACTTCTCTGCCTCCGCCAGCCCTTCACATAATAACTAATGGACTTAAATGTGGCACAAGCGTTTTAAGTATTTTCTAGCAGGAAAATACCATTTGAGAGTTACAGCAATGGGACAGGGGCAGTCCTGCCTTTGGGGAGGGAAAGAGGTAGGATTATACACTTCCTCTTCCTGATACGGAACCAATAAACCACTTGATGTTGTTAACAGAGAGCAACGTTGGCCGTTTGTCTCTAAAGCATCTGACTTCTGATCTAAACGCCTGCTTACCGGAAAAGGATCAGCCAAATCGTCTTTGCAGACAAAGTGGTGAAAAGTGGCTTCAAACCAGTTAAAAGCCCAACGCTGTTGCTTAGGCTGCTGCCAATCTCTCTACCTCTGCCCCACTCACTCAATTTGGCAGCTTCGTCTGGGATGCAGACGGCTGGGAATCACGAGCAAGGTTACTGTAAGTACTGACAACGTTGTCAAAGGGCAGCATTAAGCAGCTAAACTGAGAAATGTCAGATCTTCTCCCATTTCTTTTAGGTGAGTGAAATACGACTGCTCGCACCTGTGGAAACTCTTTCTAACCGCGGCAGTTAAACATAAGCATTGCTAGCACAGTTCTATCATAGCGCCGTTGACAAATGTTGTCTTCATAGGAGTTTAAACATTGGTCAATAAGACGGTTATAAAAGGCTGTGTCGGACTTTTCATTATCTGGCAGGAAAGCAGAGGTGCAGGAAAGAGTTTATTAGGCATGCTGACAGGCCACTCGTTACGCTGAGAGGCTCCAGAGCTTGTGTGAAGCCAATTTGCTTCCAGCTTGTGGTCCTGAATCACTAATGTCCCCTATTAAAAGCAGGACTGGACCAGCCATCCAAGTCCAATCCCCTGCTCCAGGCTGAATTCTCTTAGACAGATCATCCTCTTTCTCCAGGTCCACTCCTCCAACTACCTGGTGTTGTACGCAATCCTTTCCACCACCGACTACTCCAGGTCACAATTTAGAGAGAACTTATCGGGGGGGATAAGAGGCAACAAAGGCTCTGTTTATTCAGAGTGAAATCCTAGCTCCATTAAACTTGATGGGACTTACGCCACTGACTTCAACGGGGTCAGAATTTCACCCTCGGGCTGGGGCAGAAAGTGGGAAGAGCCACGGGGTTTTACTGGTGTGCGGTGGCCTCCAATCAAATAAAGGAGTCGCTCTTTTGGGAGCAGGGCTTTAACTTCTTTTTGTTCAAAGCTGATCTTTCACTGGAGGCCTTGAAGCCTGGTCCTGACACAAAATATACTGAACAGCTATTTCACTGGAGATTTTAAAAGAGCTGCTATTTTATGGCCCAGTCTTTTCCAATGCAAAATGGACAAGTCTGGCAAAAGCAATTTCTAAAGGAGCAACATAAAATATTTAAAGATTTATAGAACAAGTGGCCCACTTACGGGCTCATTTAAGTTTTACAAAACATCTCTGGTTATGCCTTGCTATGTCAGCAAAAAGAGGCTGAGATTTAAATAAATAAAACCTAGTGGAATGTAATAACGGGTAGGAAAAAATATGATACATCAAGTTACAACTGAAGGGAATATTGAGCTATAAGTGATCTCTGTACCGACGGCTATGTTTGTCTATCCAGCTGAAAAGGAGACAGCTTTAATCTTGAGGCTGCATGTTATTTAAATAAGCTGAAATTGTTTTCAGTGATGTGAAGTGCATCCACTAAAGATAATGATCCCATTTTGGATTGGCTCTTTATTTTTTCAACAAAGGGAGACAGGTAGATGTACTGAGCACAAATGTAAACAAGGATTTTTTTTTCATTAACTTTGGCAAATCACTAACATACCTAGTTATGTGAAATATAAATTTGCAATATTCTTCATAAATGGTTTTTTTTCTTCCTCCCAATGTGTTATGGTGGGATTAGAAGGGAGGATTTATTATAGCAACGCTGAGAGGGCTGCCGGAGTTAAAAAGCTCAGCGATCCTCAAGCACGGTAGGCCGGTTCTCGGTTGGTATAAATCAGAAACTAGAGTGTGGATTTATATCAGCTAAGAAACTGTCCCAATATTTTTGGCCCAGATTCAGTAAAGTATGGCAATTCAGGAAAGCTCCTTAAGCAGGTGTTTAATTTTAAGCAGGTGATTAAGTGCGTTCCTGCAAAAAGGATGGAATTCAGTGCCTTCCTGAATTAGGGCTTTTGTTCACATCCTGCTAAATTGCGATGGGTTTCCTTCTGCTTCCATGATAATTGCTACTTAGATTTAAGGGATTCAAAGTGAAAGATTGAGGACCAAATTTCGCCTTCCCCAATATTCTGGGGAATATATCGGATTTAAATCTCTGTCTGCACTGGAAGGACATGCCGAAATTTGTTATCAAATCGGGACCAGCTTTCACAGAAAGGGACAAGCCAATAAAAATCCTTTAAACCGACCTGTATGGTTCATCTAAAAAATCTCCCTTCCTCTCAATTCCGACTTCCGCTTACAAATCCCAGCAGACTCTGTGCTGATATTGTCACAAATACCTGATGTGATAAAAACGGGAGTTGGCAGACACGGATAAGGTTCTGCGTGCAAATTTTTAGATTTTTCAAAATGAATGAAACAGTTGTTTCATGTGCTCTATTCCTATGTTTGCTTGTGTGGGACAAAAATGAGAATATAAAACGCTTATATCATCATGGGAGAAGGTTCAATGATACGATGGTCACGGGTGTCACATTCTAGGTGGTGGGTCCTGCTGTAAGGAAGATACTTAGGGTTTGCTTTGGAAGAAGATGAGCCCTTTTTCCTGAATAAGCAACTTCAACACTTACCTACCTTGAACTATGTTAGCAATACCAGTTATTTCAATGGAAGCACTTGCATGTTCAAAGTGAGGCCTAGGAATAAATTACCCGTTGGATTGGGGACTTCATGAGTTCCCGGATAAAAACTAATTGCTGACTTTCAGTACTAGAGACCTTGTTCTACGTATTTTGATATCATTAGCCAAACTCTGCCCTCTAAAACAGTCCAGAATAAATATGGAGAAACTAACTGTAATGACTACCTACTTATGTCATGTAGCCTGGAGCAGAATTTGGCACTTTGGCAGAAGCCAGTGCGGTCACATACACCAGCTTGGAAACTTGAGGGACAAAGCAACAGAAACTTAGAAGCGCTAATTAATGACTGTCTGGGAGCGTACGGACAAGGGTCAGGCACAGAGAGATGGACCATGGATGGGTCCACTTGGAAAAAGTCATAAATGAATCCCTTGAGTACTTCCGACCCTTGAATATACTGCCTGTGCCTGGATTTTTATCATCCTAATTGAGAGTCCGCTGCACTCACTACTGTTCCATGACCTTTCCTTTGTGTCAGACGACCCCCCTGCATGGTGTACTACACGGGACTCTGACTTCCCATGTACAATCTCAAGAACAATTTCCATATTAGGGGACAAATTGTACGAATGTTCAGAGTAAAAGAAAAAGCTCTCTTGGTTCATGCGAGAGCTACTATTATGCTATTTTGACTCTGCCAACGGAGACATCGTAAGAGACGGTTGGTTCTTCTAACGCTACCTTGTCCTTTCAAAATATGCTTTGTTTTATGCCTGTTTCAGGACAAGTAAGGAAAAAAAAGGTCAAGGAATCATTTGCCTGATTGCTCAGTTTTGATCTCATTGGCAAATGGCAAAACCTACAAATGGGAGACCCCATTCTCAAAAAACACATGGCAGTTACCAAAAAGGGTCATTTTGTGATTGCTTAGTTCACTATACTTGAGCTCAATTTAAAGGGAAACATTCCTCCTCCCTTCCTCCACTCCCCAGCACAACAAAAAAAGAGAAGAAAAGAAAAAAAAAGTGTCAAGACCTAACAGCAATAAAAAAAAAAAGGGTTATAATCTAGCCTGGCGGCAACAAGGAACACAAGGAACAACAACAACAAAACCTCCTCAATTGTAAAAACTTCAGGAAAGGAAAGGAAAAAAAAACAAACAAGGATGAAAGAAATGCCCAGTGGCAACCATTTTCAGTGTGACCTAGCGAGCTTTCAACTTCAAACCAGTTAGATCAAGAGCTTCCCAGCGGCGTCACCTAGGGATCTGTCATTCACACATCACTCCCCATTCAGTCTGCCTTGCCTCTCACGTAGACGCTGCCAGATACAAAAATATCAGGTCCTACTTGCACGGCAGGGGGCTGGAGGAGGGGAGAGGAACGCAACACAACATCCCCAACAACAGTCCAACAAGCCCGAATGCACTGACTAGCAACAGCCCTTTTGTCCACAAAAGAGCAACATCGCCACACAGACTGGCGATTCCATGCAGGAACAGTAATTGGATAACCATCTGTTCTTAAAATGCAATATCTGGTGGAGACTTTTCATGGGTTCTCCCCTATTTTGAGATGACGGGAGCTATGGTTTATCCTAGGACTCAACAGCAGCTTCGGGGGGGTATCAGAGAATGCTTCAGGGGACTCTCATTCCTCCATCTTCTCTACTGTTTGGTATTTGGTTTCTATATTATTCATAATGCATTAAGTAGATGGGTTGTTTGTGCTTAGAAGGGATTTTAAAAAACAAAACAAAAACCCAAATCAATTGAGTCAATATGAACATACAGCTCTTACTCTATATATATCACATGCCAGAAATACCACACGTTATTCACAACGCATCCTTCAGCGTGACAATTCGAGAGGAAGGGTCAGAAGTCAAGCAAAGACAAATATTTTTGTGGCACAGACAAGCCAGTTGCAGTTGGGGAGGGTGAGAAACATGACAACTGTCATAACCGGAAAAGAAATCTTGCATCTGAGTCTGTCTGGACAAATAGCTTTAATTAACACACGAAAGAGAAAGAAATCACCTTTTCAAGAAAGACTTCAATAATTAGTTAATGGTACTCATCTGTCAACTGCAGCTACCGTCTACTGGTATATAGATTGACACGGTGTATAGGTCTCCCCTGGTTTTCCGGTGCAAAAAGTTAGGATTAGGATACGAACTGTGTATAAGTGGGGGCTGGGGTCGGCACTTGGCTGGCACAGCTTCATCCCCTGCGAGCGGGCTGCCTGCTTGGTGCCAGCTGAGCACCAAGCCCAGCCCTGTCCAAGTCCCCATCCGCTGTAGTGGATAGGACCAAGCTCAGTGCTCAGCTAGTGCAGCCCAGGCAGTGCCACATGCAGGGGCCGGGGCTGGCACTGCCTGGACTGGACTGAGTCCAGCCTTGGCCCTGGCTCCAATCCCTCCAAGCAGCATGATAGAGGCAGGCTGGACAAGCTGTGCTCCTCACCACCGGTCCCAGGCAGGGGAGGGGGGAAGGCAGCCAGCTTCAGCACGTGCGGCTTGTCTCAGCGATGTGCGAGAGCCAGCAGATCCGTGTACTGCAGGGCAGCAGCACCTGCATGGCCCACAAGTGCCCGCCGCCTGTTGGCAGCTGTGCACTATGGGGGGGAGTGTGCGCGTGCGCGTGTTGGGGGGGGGTCCCCATACCTCCTCACCTTGCCTCACACCTCCTCACCATCCTCGCACCCCACGCCCTCCAACATACCCTGCCCACCCAAACTCCATGCTCCTGCCACCCCGCTGAGTGCAGGCTGCATGCTCCCACTAGCCTCAGCCCCACGCTCTGCGCTGCAGCGCCTCCATCCCTGCCGCTCCCCTACCTGATGTCCCAAGTGCTCCAGCAGAGATGAGGAGCTGCTGGATGCCAGAGAAGCCAAGCACATCGGCAGCTGCAGCAGTGGCAGTAGCAGCCCTGCCTCGAAGCTGTGTGCTGGTCAGGCTGGGCCCTGGATACGGCGTGTAATTCAAGGTCGAAATGTAAGGGTTAATGTGTGGGCTTCAAACTCGATTTATACACCGTGAAATACAGTACTTTTTGCCCTCTGTGTTTCTGTGGTATTTAAGCTAAAAATTCTTAAAGGAATCTGGAGGAGCTCTTTAGCAAAACAGTCATCAAAACGGCTCATTGTACAAGATGTTCACTTATGGTCTGAAATACCTCCTTGGGACAAACAGCCCTGATGATTTTTCGGCAGTTTTCTGGTTCACGATAGAAGAAGTTCTTAGCAATTTGAGACCACTGCTGAGAAACTACATACATGTCACTATTTCCATGAATCTATCATCCACAGCGGTGAAAAATGGGCAGACGTTCTTACATTTTCAACAGTTTAAAGAATCTGTGCACGCCAAGTAGATTCAATAGCAACACAGTTACAGCCACTCTCAGACAGCATCCAAACCGTATTTCATAGCCCTATTCATTATGAACTTACTTAAGGGATATTGTAGGTCACTAATTAACCAGTTGCTAGAAATGTTTCATCCTAAAAGCAGCAAGGAAATTCGGATATCGTTTACTATAAAACCTGCATTCCCAGCACAGGCTCTTCTAGAGTTAAACTGAGTGGCATCTTAGGCTACGGACAGAAATTACACATAAACTGGTAGACGTGATTGGAAACTGGTTCAAATGTGTAACACAAGAGAAGTTCAGTTCACAAAATGGCTAGAACTGGTTTAAGACAGACCTGGATGGATGTTATATCAGACCTAGCTGATTTAGGTTAAATCAGCTGATTGGACTTCAGTCCCAGATCCGCTTCAGATTCAAGTGAACTCAGTCCCCCAGCCCCTGCTTATTGGCTCAATCTATGCAGCTCAGACTAACCTGCAAAGATTGAAGCAACTCAGCCTTGAGCTTTTTGACTGTCTGTACTTAGCCTTTTTCCACCCACCAAGCAGATGCTGTAAGCATGGTTGTAAGTTAATCACAGGCCATCAAGTTAATTGCGAGTCATTCCAGGGACGAGCCTGCCACTCTTTGTGATCTTGCTGGCCATCTACTGCCAGAGGGGCAGCAATGCAGCTTAGACGGGCTACGTTTGGAAGTGGCTGCGCCTCAAGTTTTGATCCGAGTTAAAACACAGAATAACCAGGACCACCTCACATGAGATGTCTGTTTACAGTTGGAGTCATGTCATTCATTGCAGTAGGGATGCTGGTGGACTAAATTATTACTCAACACGAGTAAAGGTTTGCAGAACCTAGTCTTAACTGAAACCACTTTGGTTTTGATTATTAAAGCAACTCTCTTCTCTTATTTTTGGACAAAAGAATTATCTAGCCATTATCCTATCCAAATGTGACCGTTGGGAAAAATTGACAGATTCGCAAACTAGTTCTGGATTAGTATTTGCAAAAGAAAAAAACATTGCGATAATTCATTAGGCTAAACATTAAGTTTGCTTCAGTGATATTCCTGCGATTTTTGCACAGGCAAATTGTTGTTCCCAGGAAAATTAGTAGAAAGAAAGAGAGAAATAATCACAAGACTTCGTATCTGCATACCCATTCTCTCCACAAATACCCACTAGGCACCTTGGAAGCTCTTTTTGGATTTAGGAGTCATCTGTTTAGACACCGGAATTGATACTATGTGACAACTTATAGTTTATGAACAACTTAAAGGACAAAATGTACTCATATAAACCCTTCACTAAATAATTTTAAATTACAAGCAAATGTGGAAAATCTGAAACTGGTTAGCAGGTCATTTCACAGAGAAAAAATGGGGGCAAACTGTTTGCTACAAATAGCTCACCCGGCTAAGCAAAATGTAGTATAGCTTTAGCACACCTGGTTTTAACTACTCTTATCTGCTGACCATAAATACACTGGAGTTGAATCTTGGATACAGGCCTACTCTACCGCATTTTCATGATTTTAGAGTGTGAGATGGGGAAAACTCCTCTAATTGCCTGTTCCAAAGACTGCTTAAGTCAGTGAAATCTGTCCGGTGTTTCTAGTGGGCTTTGAATCAGGCTACGTGTGGGTAAGTCTGCCTGGCAAAAAAAAAAAAAAAAAAGTAAAATAAAAATATTCAGACATCATGTTTGTGCAGTTCAGCTAGTACTGCCAAATCCTAATCAAATCAGAGTTTTTGTGGTTCCAAAAAGCATCCCCGAATCCCTGGAAATCTGAGTATTTTCTGGTCTTCCAATCCTTTTGCAGGACTTGTAACTAATTTCTGGGCTTGGACCTGTAGTTTGCCACATAATTCAATCCATATAATTAGAATAATGGATTCAGGCTACAAAATTCAGGTTTTGAAGCCAACCTCCAGAAAATATTGGCACATCTAGATCTGGAGTTTTTGTTTAGACTCATCTTTGCAAATATTAAGCTACGGCTGCACCACTCATTACAATCATGAAAGCATATATGAGCTCCTTGCTTTTCTCATTACGCGCAATATGTGAGATACAGTATTAAGCATCCTCGCATCCCAGTGAAAAAACATCAATGTCCTGTACACCTTTCTCAATAGTCTTATTTTGATTGTCTTAACAACGCCAGCCAATTATCTCTGATGCTGCACCATCTGCAGAAATACCCTTTTAAGGGCTGTAATTTCAGGAATGAAGAAATACATGTTGTCATTCAAAGCAGCTAGACAGTTAATCCGCGAGTGGCCACATACATTTTCTTTTCATGGGCTTCTGGTTTCCTGTCTCCACATGCAAACAACATTAAGAGGGACCCACATATTTCTAAACCTTTTTGGCTCATCTCTGATCATAATGTGAATTGAAAGTGGCACATGCCTGTGTCGCCCTGCCAGTCCTTGTAACACGATGCGACTGGGGATGGCATAAATGAAACTCATTATAACAACACAACTGCTTCACTGAACAATTCACACCAAACTATTCATCACAGGACTAACCACAAGTAACGAGTACGAGTCCGCCAAGAACAGGGCAATGAGCATCCTCTTAGTTATGCTATTCTGTGGTGTCACCACAGAAGTTTTGGATCAGGTCCCAATGTGTTTGAGATTAAAATCCCAGTTAACTGACTGCAAGTCTTCCCACTAAATTGAACGGACATTAGATCAGGGCCTCCCCAAGTAAAATATGCTATACTATTACAGCAAAGATTTGCCCTTTCCTTGTCAATTTTAGCAAACCTCTTCATTTGATAACAGACCTGCATTGCATAGTTCCTCAGCTTCAAAAGAAATAATGGTAGGAATCATTTATTATCAATATATAAAGAGCTGCCATTTAAATATAAAGGAAAATATGTATTGGAGGTGGTTAGAAGGGGAGATTTTCAGTACAACGAAGAGAAAAGCTACTTCTGTAATTCCCACAAACCTTTATGAGAAACACGAGGCTTGAAGCTAAATTATTGTTAAATCACCAGGCTGAAAATGAACTTCAGCTCATTCCTTTTAATGCATTTGCCACATTATCAGTGCATTATGTTCTTTAAGTGATATAAACTGGAACCACTAAAAAAAAGAGCAACCATGCCATTAGTCCAATACTTTTCCTTATGAAACAAACAAACAAAAGACTTCATTAAGTTGCAGTAACAGACACCAATCCCATTTACATCAAAATATGCATGTTTTAGATACATATTTGTAGAAGACACATAAACCTACATCTATGCAAGCTAAGTCATTTTAAGTAATAGTTATTGCACAGAATAACAATCCAGCAGCAGAGCACAACCCTTGAACAAGAAAAAATAAATCTTATTAGGTAGCTGGTAATGAAAAAAACATAAGGCTCACCAGGCCTGTTCTGGCAGTATAGACTTCCCTATCTGCTTATGCATCACTCCATCAGGATGAAGAGATATGGGGGATGTCAGACTGGCGGAGACACAATCCAAAAAACCAAGAAGCTGTGATGGTGACCTCATGTTACCAATTGTTCAATACCCCGTTAAGGAAGATCTAGTTGGTACATCTCCTTTAATTGGAGATGCAGTGCATCAGTTGGAGTGAGTGGAAATATCTCAGTAACGTAGATAACCTGTTTGGGTACATCCAAGTCAACATCTCAAACTCTACTGAAGACAAGGAGCCGATGCTGATCACAGAGCATTGGCGTCTTACATTCAGGAGGAGATACTTAAGCGAGCATCTCTTGTTCCTTCAGTTTATCTAGCTGGAACATCTCTTATCCTTCAGTTAATGAACAGCTGCAAGGTGTGGCATAGATAGAGGACAGTGACATAACATAATCTCAAGATGACAAAGGCATGTAGAAGAGTGCCACAATCAGTTTCTGGGAAAAAAAAAAAAAACTTCTTGTCTGGGCTGAGTTTCAACCAGTCTGATCAGCCTATAAGCTGTGGGCTGACAGCTCTTCCATACTACCTGGGCTTTGAAGACCATACTGTAGTACTTGTGGTACAGCACAGATATTTTATTATCATTAAAAAGGCTGGGTGAAAAAATGGAGAAAGTATTTAAAAACATGATGATTTTTGCATGTAATTATAAAACATTAGGAGAAATTTCTTAAGTCAAGAAAACTGCCAACTTAACTGGTTAATATAGGTTTCAAAATACAAACCCGTTTTCCAAAGTAGAAAAGGGAAGAATTCTGACATCCGAGAGATTTCCTCTTTGCTTTGTCACAAAATTACGACATATTATATGTTGTTACTTAGGTATAGTACAAAGCATTCAAAGTGGCTGTGTTTTGCATGTGCATGAGTGGGGGGGCAGGTTATGCTTATTACTTGACTAAATATTCTAGTCTTGTACAGATGCCCAGATGCAATTTAGGTTTCTGATCTCAGTGGTAATCCTCAGGTAAAACTGGCAATGTGGTTTTGTATTTTGTTTAAATCCCCTCTTTAGCCACTCTTTTAAAACTAAATTCACCAGCCAAAGCTGTGCACACTGAGGCCACTTGGGAGTTCCTCCATATAGTGGAATCTAAAACTCTATTACAGTGGGGCTATTTTACACTGCTTAATATGGTTTTGTTTGACTCGTTGGCAGGGCTCCAGCTATTCCATCTTTAATTACTGGACAGTGCCACACAGCTTGCGAACAGAGCTACTTCTTCCTGTCTTTTATTTCCTCTGCTGTTTGTACAATGAGAGCATCCAGTTTATTTAATCTTGTTGGTAGTAGAAGAAGGGGGAGAAGAGGAAGACACGGTCTCTGTCAAATATTTAATTGGTTAGTAGGCTGGCATGACAAGCCCTAACACTCTTACTACTCAAATCTAAACCCAGCCCGAGGTCACATTCATACCTTTGCTAAATGTAAAAAAAACATAGCACTAAAACAACAACTAAAAAGCTGGCTTATGCTAACAAATGCAGGAATCCCAGTGCTTGGCTTGCTATTGGTACCATCCGGGCTGCCCATTTACTAGGCTAGGGAATGAAGTTGCACTAGGTTAGTTGAATGAAGTTGCAACCGGTTTAAGTGATCAGAAACTGGTTTAAGCCTAAGACAGAACAGAAGCTCAGTGCACATAAACCAGTTTCAGAATGGCTAAAATCGGTTTAAAATGCTAAAGCTAGTTGAATGCAGTATCAGACTTAACTGGTTTCTGAAACTTCTGTCCCAGATCCCTTCCTGGTTCCTGGTTAAATCACAGTCCCCCAGCAACCCAGCATGCTCTGCAGTCCTGGGCTGGGCTGTGCTGTGCTGTCTGCTCCAGAGAGCAGGGCTGGTCCCATCCCTCTCCTCCCTAGCTAGAGCAGTGAGGGCTGTTTGACAACGGGATGGGGGAACAAAAAGTGTCTGTCTTTTGCCTCAATTTCCGAGCAGGAAAATGGAAATAATAGTTACCTTACCTCATGAGAGCGCTCTGAGGATTCATCCAACTTATTTATGAAATTCTGAAATTTGTGGCAAGTCCTAATAGGGTCTTAGCTGCTCTGCTGTTAACACTGTAGAAATTATGATGAAGTAAGGAAAGATGGAGTGTAAGTCAGTTCACATCTTAACCATTGTTGTGATACGGACTTTGGTCACTGCTTCCTTTCTCCTCGTTTTTCATTGGGAGGTCAGCTGTCTTTTTAAACAAAAGGCAAATGTTCTATCCTACGTATTTCTCAACCCGCCAAGACCTAATGTGGACAAAGACCCAATATGAAGGATATGCAAACCCAAAATAAAACAAAAATGCTGCAGGCAGCTCAAAATGATGAACTACTCAAAATAATTCTCTGTTTCCCTCTTTCTCCATTGCAAAATATATGTAAAACATTATAATAAGGTTCTTGCTTTTCTCCCTTTACAAACAGTTAGCTCTTACAGTCTTCCCTTACAGCTCTGCTTCTGGCTTCTTGAATTACTTTGCCTTTTTTAGTTTGTTTTTTGTCAACTTAAACATAGATCATTGTCTCCTGTTACTCTTCAGCATCACTGCTTCCCAACTCTTCTTCTTTTCTATCCTTTTCAGAAAATACAGGGGCTATTTTTTGTTCCAAATTAGCATTAGCCATTAAACTAACTTTGCCCTCTAGTAACATGGTGGACAAATGATGCAGAGCGTCACAACATGTAGGTCCATCCACTTGGTAGAAAAGTTATGCCTTAAAAAGCATGAAGTAACTAGGGAACTACTCAAATTATGATTTTGTGGATTTTCATGGAGTCTGACATTGCAGCCATTGCCAGATTTTGTGGGCAAAATTCATGGGGGAAAAAAATAATGAGACGAAAATGCTGGCAATCATTACCGTGCTGCTGCAGCCTGCTGGGATATAGGAGGGGTCAGGAGGTCTGCCCATTCAAAGGGCTGCCAGCAAGATGGCTGCTGCCCCCATCTCTCACCACTGATTGGCTGCAAGGGCTGCCAGTCATGTGGTCCATGCCCCTTTCCACCAATCAGGAGTGAGGAGCATGACCACATGACAAGCAAGCCTTGCAGTCAATCGGCAGCAAGAAGCAAGGTCAAATGACAGACAACTCACAGCCAATCAGCCATGAGGGGCGAGGCTACCAGGTAACCCTGGGCCAATCAAAGGCATGGGGGGGCCCTGCTGTGTTCCACCCATGAAATGGCTGCTGGGCCCTGCATTCTGTCCATGAAATCGGGTGGAAGCCACCCTGAATTCAGTAGGTTTCTAGGAATAACTAACATGCAACCGTGTTTGTCGTATGTCAATGATTTTGCTGTGGATTAAAACTGTGAGTGAATTAGTCCACAGTACCCATGTTGTGTGTCCACAGCATGTTAGTCAATCTATGCATCTGATTCGGTAAAGTTTGGATTTAGTCTCTGAGCTGGTAAAAGAAGAAACCAGCCTTTGATGTTGCGCTTGTAGCCGGGCCTCCAACGAGCCCAAGTTCTGGAACATCAGTCCAGGCTGCTGGGAAGGAAAGGGACAGCTGAAAAGCAAGATTCTGCCCCAGACTTTGAACCTTTCCAAGTGCCCGGCTGATTAGAGCCGAGGATTTAACTCAGGACCATCACAAGTTAATACAAAACACGCAGCAGAGAGGATGAGGCAGCTGAGAAGAGAATCTCTTTAGCAGCACTTCACTCAATCCTTTTAAACTTGACTGGGGATTTATTTTAGGAAAAGAAGCTTATCCATGCAGTGACCAGAGCGGTGCAAAACCTTTGTTACAAGCGACAAAACACAGGCCAGGCTGAAAACACCTTTTGTTGATCCTGAGCCAAGGAATTATTCAGGTCAAATCCTTACATTTTCCTGAAGAAAAGATGCAATGATTTGAAAATGTTGGAAGGTTCTGACCATGTATGCCAAAATATTTTTTTCCTTGATTTCAGCTGAGTTTCTCTCTATGAGATTATGGGTATTACTCTGAAACTAGGGCTGAATCTGGACATGAAATCCAAATGTGGGACAAAAATAAGTTGTATCATCTAAGCTGAATTACTCGACTAGACCCAAACCTAATGAGGACACATGTGCATCCCACCTGCAGGAGGAAAGAGAGGGAAAAAAAAGCAAACAGGACATTTTCCTGCTCTTCCTGCCCCAGCCACGTAGGATTTTTATGAACATTTTTGGAATCGCAACGAAGATTAGATTTTCTGGATGTTTTTGCGTGCCGTTTAAAGAAAGAAAAGTGCATCCTTTGCATTTAAAACCGCATGAACACACGTCTAGTCCAGAATGGAAAGTTTGCTTCCACTGAGAGCAGTGGAAGAAAGAAAAAAAAAAAGCCTATAAGGCTGACTTTATAAATCTTTGGATTATACTGCACTCTGTGGGGTAGCTTCTATCTAAACTACCGTAACCCACAAGGGGATTAGAATGGATAGTCTCTCTCCCTCCCTCTCCCTCCTCTGAGTCACAGTGCTAGCAAATACAACCACAGTGCAGTGTGGGCAGACAGGAAACCACTAAAGCCAGAGCAGTGATTATGTGCATGCTCTGTGAGACACATTGAGCAGTGAGCCGAAATGTTTGTGTGTGTCAGATCAATCTTTTCACTGACCAGGACAGCTGTACTCACAGGGGGATCACCAATCATCCTGCGAGGAACTGCTTCTGTCCTTCAACAGGCAATTAACGTGAGTCCATTACAGCTCCCTGGAGGCCCCTGGGGGGCTGCAAAAGGCATCGACTGAAAGGTCAGAAACCTCATGAGGACAGGAAAGAAGCTGTGCCTGGCGAAATGGAGTGGAAAGCAGTAGCTATTTGTCACCCGCTAGTAATTCAAAAAAAGGGGGGAGGGGGTCCAAGTTGTTGTGCACAACTGTAAGCACGTGGCAGTGGCAACAGCATAAATAAAAGCTCCAGGAGCTTCTTGTGCTAGGGCACAGAACAGGCTTTATCTGGGTAGGAGTGACAAACTACACCAAACTAATTTTTCAAAGTAACTGCAAGTTGAAAAGAGCACCAGCTGATAAATCACCCATCACTACTCTGGGAAAACCAGTAGGAAACAGTTCCCTGCAACTGAGGTTCACCACTTCGAAATGAACGTTTAGAAAGGAACCAACAAGTAATTAGGTAACCAGAAAGTATATAGGTCCTCACATCCATGGGAAACATAATTTTTCAAGAGAAGCAGTAACTGCTCACATGCACTGAAGTTGAATAGCAATGAGAACCTACAAGTTGCTCTTTGTTATCATGTGAGACATTGTGTCAAGACCACCCTACCACCATAAGTTTGGAAATCTGAAATAAAACACCTACATATACACATCTAAACAAGCCCCTACTGTAATTTGGCAGTTCTATTACTGACAGGCAACAAGGTAATGACAGATTGGTTGCCAAACGAGGATAAAGGGAGTCAGCATACACTAACTACAGGAGTTTGCCAGGACTAGTGAGGCTGCTAGTTCATGATATTAAACTTGGAAGGACTTTCATACAGAAATGACCAACAGAAGGTGGAAATAAGGATCAACTAATCTTCACTGAAACACTAGACCCATTTGGCTGTATTAAGAATACTTACTGAGAATTAGCACTAGTATTATATGTCTAATCAACACAGACTGTGGAAATTTTCCAAAATTTTCGGTAACAACAAAATGACGTTTTAAGTATGGGGGGGGGGAAAAAACTATTGATGACATGAAAGTCCTATTTTTTCCATGTTTTTGAACAATCTATATAGGGGGAGAGCGGGGGTTCAATTATAAAATTTCAATTAATTTTTTTTTTGGCCAGAAAATGATATTGCTTTCCTTTTGTTTGATTTTTTTCTATTTTTTTAAACTCATCCTATTAATTTTTCAGTCTAGACAAAAAAGCAGTGTCTCAAATAAGCATAGGGCTTGATGAGGTTTCATTGGGTTTTTTTGTTTACCTAGAGAGACCAAGATTGCCTTCAATTTACTTTGCAAAGAAACCACCGCAGTGTAGGCTTTGTATAAATATACACACACACACACACACAAAATAAAAATAAAAATGCATGTTTATATCTGTATTTGGGATCACTCACTGTGTTCTTTGTATTTAGGAAACTGCTGAGATCAAGTTGGGATTATCCATAATGGGATAAAATGTCTAACCCTTGCAGATTACCTGTCACTGATTGATTGAAAAGTCTGGCAGATTATCCACCATGGATTTACAATGTTAGTTTTTACTCCATCTGCAGGCTTACCAGGCCTCTGCACTAGATTTCCCAAAGGTGACAACTTCACCATTCATTCCAAGATTTAGCAGCCTGATTAGAGCAAAACAGCAAGAGCCATTCAAATGCCCTGCAGTTGCAGCAGCAAAGGAAGTTCATTGACATTTCTTCCCAATTTACCCCAGCCAAATTCTTCCACAGTATTCTATCAGCTGCTTACTATTCCTTCTTCCTGTGTCCTTAGCCCCTGTGTTCAGGACCAGTTCTGTTTCTCCAGTTCCATGTACGGACCATCTTGAAGACTAAATGGGTGCATGTACCTGCCATTTCCCATCCCAAACATAGTCAAGTTGGATACCATAATAACCTAGATGCAACTAAAGTGGAATTCATCTTTGTATTTCCACTAGCACAAGATGGCAGCATGCTATTATTTATTGTTTTTAATGAAAGTATTATTTCTCTTTTCCTAAAGTTCCTTCCAAAACCCGGCACACTACAAAGAATAGTCTACAGCACATACTTATTTCGAAGATTATTTGAATGCATTTATGCTATCCACTAATGCAGGTCATTATCCCTTGTGACATTAGCAGTATTGCCAGGTTGATGTTTAATAGAAGCTGCCGATTGGTGTTCAAGATACCAGTTAACAAGACACTTTCTTTTAATGACCTGTATTGATGAATGAATTAATGGAATTCCACAACTTCTTTCTGTGTTGAAAGAACCCACATGACACTCCTGAGCAGCATATAATTTTCTCCATTAAAGCTTCAGTTTGGGCTGTCAGCAGGCCAAGAGATAAAACAAGCTCCAAATGTGCCCTCTTGTATGCAATCTAGAAACAACCATGATAAAATACTGTAGAGGATCAACAGCTAATGACTTCTTTGGAGCTCCACTAATTCACACCGATTAAAGATCTAGGTCACTATGTAAAGTCTAAGTAAATAGCGGAGCAAAATTCCATGCAAATGGCCAGAGTAGCCTATTGAGTTAAGCCAGGTGTGTCAAACTCATCTGGTCCTGAGGGCCAGATGAATAGCATAGGGCTGGATCAGGGCCCACAAACACCCTCCATCCCTGCATGCCTGATCCAGCACAGGCATCGCTTCCCCGGGCCGCTCCAGGATGCTGGTCCGAGTGAGAGCCACATGTAGTGCAGCCCAGGCCTGGTCTGAGCAAGCACCACAGGCGGTACAGCCCAAGATCCAGCCCCGGTAAGCACAGCCCAGGACTGGGCCCAGCAAGTGGCACATCTCTCAGGCACTGCACGCATGATTGGTTCAGAGTAGCTAAAGAGGCAGCACCAGGGGCCAAATTATGTGACCGCGTTGGCCAGGTCCGGCCCCTAGGCCCTATATTTGATTCCTTGAGTGAAACAGAAGTGCTAACATTGAAAGACACGTAAAAAAAAAATCTCCATAAGAGATCATTCTTGCAAGGCAATCTCTATCCTTATGCCACAAAAAGCACCCTTCCATTTACAGTTACAAGTCTACTCCACCTGTCTTTTTAATAGTAGGGAACAAATGATATTGGTCATTTAAGGAAAAAGCCTCCTCCATCTTTTGGGGGAAATTGAGCTTTCTTTGGATTCACATCCCTTTCTCAGGTGTCAATGAGATAAACCCTGCCCATTTTGGCACCAATGGCATGTCCCCCAAGCCCACTGCAACAGAGGATGGCCCTACGTACAAATGACTCTTCTTCCTCTGAAAAGAGTGCATCTATCGAGCTCTAGATTGAAAGGCTCATTAGGACCCAGCATCCTTGAAACTCTGCTGATTTGTGGTGCTGCTGCATACTTAACTCTGGGTGATAGATAATAGTGTTGTAGCCATGAGAGTCCATCCACAGCTCACCCCCCGGCCGCAGGAGAGGCAGGCTGGATCAATTTTTGTTTTAATATCTTTTATTGGACCAACTGGGGATGCATTGCACAGCAGACTACCTGGCCAGCAGGATGTTTAGGCTGGTAAAACCTTGGCTCACCTCCTTGAGACAAACAGCTTGGTTTGCCTAATGGATGCAAAGTGACCATTTCAGTCCAGCACAGCATCCCAGCAAAAATAAATAACGTGCCACCTGTTCTGGACCAGACAGTTGCATGGCTTCCACAAGGCCCTCCAGACTTCCCAGCAATCTTTAATAACCACAATTCAGACAACAGCAGGAACTGAAAGGTGTGACACAGGATGCATCTATACAAATTAGATTTTAGCTGGGACATTTTGGGCCACCACTTCATGCATATGCAAGCAGAACATCAGGCCCTTTCAACAGCTAAAGAAAAGCTCTTTCCTGTATTACATTTTAAGATGACTACTGTCAAGATGGAAACAGCTGCATATATTTTATTGAGGGCATATTGTAAATTCTACACTTGCGCTGTTGAATCTCTGTCTGCCTCCATCCTGCCTTTCCAGCCCCTCCACCAAAGGAAGAAGAGGTTAAATGCACAGAATAAAACGTCATTGATTGAGGCCTTTAATTTATTATTTTGGGATGATTCAATATGAAGTTATCAGATATTTGCTGTGGTTTATCAAATATTCATGAGGGTGTTTGTTTAACTCATGAATAATTGTGTGCCGAATAAAATTAACGTGGCTTGCCTCTCTGCATGAGTAAGAGGCATTTGAGATTATGCATAGGTGCAAGCGTACAGACCGCACTGGGTGAAAAGTGCAGGTTACCTCCAGCTGAAAGGCAAGGGAAAAAAACAGCAACATGATGAGAATCAGTCCTGGCTGCATTATTCAGAGCCAAATATTTTCCTGTATTTCTTTCTTAAGAAGAAAACAAATACTGCAGACCACAAGACTGTTTTCTATCAGCCCTTTTGCCAGAAAGATGGAGTGCAGATTTGCATTCAACTGACTGATCAAATGTTAACTAAGAATTACCTAATTGCCATAATAGTTTAATTTTATTTGTCTCTAATCTGATTAGCAAAGGGAAGTGTGTGGGTGGGAGGGAGGAGATTCCTTCATGTCTGTAATACAGAAAACCTGCCATTTGGTTAATAGTGGTGGTGGGGGCAGTGCTGGATGCCAGCAGATTGTTCCCTGCTAATATTATTCCTCCACTTCACTGGACTGTCTCTTCTTGAGAACTTTCCTGAAATTCAAGGATTTAATAGCACGCATTAATTTCTGTTACAGATAAGGCGAGTGTAGCTGTTTGCGTGTAGTAATTTAATAGGAACTTGGATCTAATTTAATAGCTCCTTTATGTCTCTGTCAGAGACTGTTAACATTGATTGGTACAATGTCTTATAGAAGTCAGAAAATACATTAATCTCTTGGGAGCTTGTGACAACAATTTGGTTAACAGCACAGCCAGTGTGGAAGTACAAACCATACCGGACAGAAGAACTCACTTGAGCTCGCACTGAAAGCCCAAGCTCCAAGCCCAGGTTGAGGAAGTTTAGCCTCGGGCAGGACCAGATTCTAATAAATGACACAGCTGAAGTAATCTGAAGTAGCCTCACTGAAGCTTCAGGGCCTGTAAGCTGAAACCTTTTTTGAGGTTTTAGGGTTTGTGGGTGTCTTAGCAAATCTTTATCATCCTTGCGCCTCCGTTTCCTGTCTGTACAATGGGACTATATTCTCTTCCTCCACCCTTTCTTTTCTATTTAGCGTAGGTCCTTTTCAGGCAACGGAACATCTCTTTTTACACATGTGTAAAACATCCAGCACAGCCTGGCGCTAATCTGATTGGGGCCTCTAGGGATAACTGTCATGCGGATAATAGTAACAGTTCTATTATCAAAGGTACATTTTAAATAAAATAATTGTCAGATTTGCATTTTCTCTCCTATTATTTAATCTCTTCTCTCCTTCATTTAATCACGTCTTCATACTTCCTGGTTCTGCCAAGGACCAGAAGGACCAGAATTCTTCATGAATAATCTTGTGCCAAGTCCACCTGACTAGGCATACTGGAAATATGGCAAGAAAGCCAGATGTGGAGAGTTTTGCAGGCCACTTTTGACTTAAATAGTTGAGTTATAGCTTTAATAAATATTTGAACTTTTAGGCTTTGTCTAGACTTGGATTTAAACTGAGATAGAAGCATAGGTTATCCAGTACATTTTTAGAAGCCTAATATAGAGGGGGGCTAGGTTTTACCTCAACCAGTTTAGTATGTGCTGGTGACAATGTGCCTTTTCTAGACCAGGTATTTAAAACATGCTATCATCATATCTTTAAGTCCTAGTCTAGACGAGGCTTTAGGTGCTTATTCAAACCTACCAAGGTTTCTCAATCTCAAATAAACAGCAGGTAGCAAATAATCTATTTGAATCCTATATATATATATTTTTTAAATAGCACAGCATTCATCTTGCCTTATTATATTGTCATCATCAATGTATATCTGGCAAGAAGAAATGTGAAGTTTATTAAAACACCTTAAAAAGATCTAAACAACCTTCTCATATAGACAGTACGGCTGGTAATCAAGGGGAGACAATGCAATCTACCTTTTCATGGATAACCTATGCTGATTTTCCATAGCATAGAACAAAAAGATATTTCAGTTGGGAAAAAAAACTCTCTCTTTGACTCCCTTTGTAAAGAAATGTAACACTTTTACTCTCTATGAGAAGAAGTCCATGTCTCGTTGCAATGACTATAACTTCTTCCTGCTTTACTGAATAAGATGTGGTGGTGAAGTTGTAGGGCATACATACAATTTCAATTTAATTATTTTGTTTTGGGTAGTGAAAGATTTTATTCTTTAATTGAAAATGTGGTTTGTGCTCAACTCTAGAGTACACTTAATTATTTATTTTGGCTCCTAGTTGACAGTGCAGCTACTTTAACTGAATAGGCTGGTAGTCTTGCCTGTAGACACTGTATTTGTCATAAAAGATTAATCCTTCTAGTCTCAGCTACACAAACTAATTATTGCAACTGTTTCTCTTCTCATGATTCAGACAGGTAAAGCGAAAGCAAAACAAACTAAACCAAAAATCCCATTTAATAGATTTTATTCACTTTTTCTCTCCTGTCTATACAGGAAAACACACAGGGCTAAAGTTCTCCAAGGCATTAAGCCCTCAGCCCTCGGAAGAAGCTACCCAGCACATCCTTCAGAATTGGACTTCTTTTCTAATAACTCTTAGCCATAACTAGTCAATGCACTTTAACACAAGGAAGAGGAGACGTGCAATTTTACTGCCTGATCTAAAAAGTGTACATGGCTGTCTCTAGTTTCAAAGTCAGCTCAACTGAAGAACTTGGGTAGGAAGCAAAAGCAAACTACCATGGCAGGAATATCAGGGTATTGTGAATGCAAAGCAGAAGCTTATCTGTTTTACTATTGCAGCACCAGAGAAAATCAATTTTGACACAGAACTGCCACTTTACAAGCAAATAACTATACTTTCCAATAACCTAATCTGTGCAAAGCCTACTGAAAATTCCCTAAAGAACTAGTAGTTAAAACCTCCATTAAATCAAAGGGTTTAATATGGGAAGGGAAGAGAGGATGCAGTTTGACTTGGGAATGTAATGGACTCAGTGGGGAAATAAATATGTTGTTTTATGTGTACAGTTACAGAATTTGAGAACACAGCATTCATTTCAAAGGGAATTCTCTTGCTGTGCAACTTATTCCTAAACAGATGTGATTTTTGCTTATTCAAAAACATTTAGGTAACAATTACAGCATAATAAATTATAATTGCCATCATCTTCCAGCACTGCTATGACTTGTATACAAACACAGGGAAAATGCAGTTATATAAAAGGACAAATTCTATTTTCAGGTAGCTCAGAGAACTCCAAAAAAGCTGCTGATTTTTCTGTGTTTGGTTTTATGCTTTCATATTTTGGGGTGGTTTTTTGTTTTTTTGTTGTGGGGGAGGGGGTTAAGGCATCAACAATACTTTTTAACCAATCTGTACAAATGGAAACGATGCTTCTGTTAAACCAAGGAGTCTTGCAAACTAATGAAGTCTGACTTCTGCTCACAGATGCATAAACATGTGTCTAACTTTAAGCCACTGAATGATTGCACTGAAGTTAATGGGTTTCTTCATGTGCTTAAGGTTAGGAAGGTGCTGAAGTAAAGTATTAACTAAGCAGGTCACAGTCACTTTTTGAACCCTGAGCTGAGGAAGATCCTATTGCCATCTCTGGAAACCTGGAATCAAATTCTCATTCTTAAAAGAGACACACACACACAATTTGCCTCCAAATTTAAGACTTTTTTTCCCAGAAAAAAAGATAACTACTAAAAATATTTCTGCTTTCTTTCAGTTTCAAAGGAAACTGTTTTTATTTTAAATAAGCAATAGAAATTTCTCTGCAAGAAATACTGATATCTTGTGCTGGACTGTACAAATCTGAAAGCATAAATGACTACACATTAAAAGAAAAAATAGACATAGATGATATTTAGTTTATTGTCTAGTTCTCACAGAAATTCATAAAGAAATGACTAGATAAGTTTAAACTTTTGTAGAATTAAAAAAAAAGTAGAGAAATACATTCCAGGTATGGCAAATTCTAATTCTATTAAAAAATAATTCTATTAAAATATTTTAAACTAATTTGTAGCAAAGTTGTTATTCCCCATTGAACTTCATAATTGAGTACACACCGTAAAAAAGCCTGAGGCTGAATTAATTCAATCTTTGCAAGTTAGTCAAAGCTGCATAGATTGAACCGATAAGCGAATGAACAAACATTCACCTTTGCTTCCCAGAACGCAGCCACAAGCCCGCAGGCCAGAAGCCGGGGGGCGCTAGAGCACACCTCCCTGCTCAGCTGGAGCAGACACCAACAGGGCCAGCACCAGCCTGCCCTCCCTGTGGGAGGGTGGGGGTATTGTGTGCAAGGTGTGAAGCATCCTGGAATGCTGAGGGACTGTGAGTTAACTTGAATCTGGAGGGGATCTAGGACAGAAGTTTAATAAACTGATTTATCTTAAATCAGTTAAGTCTGATACTACATGCATCCAGGTTTATTTTAAATGGGTTTCAGCCATTTTGAAAAGTGGTTTATGTGCACTGAACTTCTGCTGTTACAGGTTTGAACCAATTTCTAATCACTTATACCGGTTTATGTGTAATGTGCGTCCCTAGCCCAAAGGTCTTAAGAATAATTTGTATTTACTTTCTTAAGGAGAGCATTAATTTACTAGCATTAACGTTTGCAATGATTACCAATCTGCCAATATACACTTTACAGATTCTGGTTGATGCTATACAGTTGCTGTCATGCAACTGTTGTAGTGTTATCAAGCTGCCATATTCTGACTAGTGCCCCTAGCTTGTACTCCACAGACTAGGGGCGCAATGGAAAAGAGGAACCCTGAACTGTACTCTTGAGTATACTTGTTAGCATACTCACTACCAATAACGAGCATGCTAACACGTGTGCCTAAACTGGGAAAAGTAGAGTGGTGACAGAGGCATAGATACAAAGGCAAGAGTTGTTATTTTTACCTAACTATGTGCTTTCTTGTGCTCTTTCTGTTAAGAAACAAAAACCTGTGTTCAGAAGCCCTGTGAAAAGTAATTTGCTGTCTACTTCACATATCGCATGGTACTGAAGAGGGAAGCTGTAAACCAGAAAGCTCACCGCTTTAGCAGCATTCTGGAAAACATGCAAGAGCTCCTGAGGAGATGGCACTATTTTCGGGGACCAGGCATTTAGACCAGGTGGGTCCCCACTGGTCAAAGGGGCTTATTAGACACAAGGTCTGCCCCTGGAATGTGCGTCTAAAGGCCCAAAGCCAGAAACAATGCTTATAAACTGTGCTCAACTCCAGCAACCTAAGAGAGTATGGGATTCAGCATTTGGATCTTCTCACAGCAATCCGGCAAGTATGTAGAAGGGGGAGCTCTGTCAGATCTGTGACACAAGTGCATAATGGGAGCTGACTCGACACTACAATGGGAGTCTTCCAAAAAAAAAAAAAAAAAAAAAAATGAAACTAGAAGAAATACAAAAAATGAACAAATGCAGCAAAATGCAATGTTATATTTATAATTCTTTGCTTCAGCAACACGTAATGAGTAACTTGTAAGAGAACCGCAGGTTTTCACCCAACAAACTACTTTGAAAACTACGGAGAGAAAGAAATGGCCAGTATTGTAAAGTGCATCTTTTATCCAAGTCAACTAGCAGAACCCAGCACTGCAAAGCAGCATTAGGAGACAGTGAAAGACTGAATCCTATTGTAACTGTTTAGCTTCCAATTGACAAAACGTTGGAAAATATCGACTATTAGATTCTAGGGGGCAGAAACACACTGAGAACACTGCATCCAAAGTTAACAAAAGTAACACTTACTTAACACTGAGTAAGTTTCCAATGACTCCCAGTAATCTTAGATGGTCTTTTAAAAGCTCACTTCATTTCTTCCACTGCTAATTTCCAAAACACTCAAATCTGGCCAGTCAGTACTATTCCACAAGAGTTGAGGTTTGGTCCTTGGAAAGGGGCTGCAGCACAAGCAGACAGGAAGAGTCGAATTGACAGGAAGGGGGAAATGTAAAGGACTGACATGCCAGGTTTGCTCCATTGCTGGGCAGGGTTATTCACTGGAGGAAGCATCCAATTAATAATTGTTTTATCTGGTTTTTTTTTTAGTTGGCCTAGATCAGTTCATACCGATTTCTTTTCTTTCCAGGCTGCTGTTTGCCCTCCGCTGAGACGTAACATTTTTTTCTAGACCTGGATTGGAATTTTGTGAGAAAACACTTTCTATAGCTGGAAAATAAAATGATTCATCATGACCTAACGTTTTGTATGAATTTGCCAGGTTTGGCAAAACATTCACCAGGAGGGTTTCTTAAGGTTCACAACCGAATTACTCATCAAAACTAGAGAGATGCCGCAGAATAGCCAATACCTGTATACCTGGGGTACTCAGCTAGGATGTGGGAGACCCATTTCAAGGCACTGATTCGGGATATTCTGGTCCTCCGTCTCTCACTTATGAACAATTTGAAACAGTTTTGATTTCATCTCAATGTAGAATAAGAACATTTTCAAAACCTTGAAATTTGGGAGATAGGAAAGCTATTTCCCACCCAGCTGTGTACCATTCCTAAAAGTTGTGTGATTGCTTGAATTCACCAGCCCACCTCTGAGACATAACTGAAGGACAATGTCCATATTTCTGGGCTTGTGCTATGAAAAATGAATCTGTGCAGAAAACTAAACACTGCCTTACATCCTACATTGTTCCTCTTCCTGTTGACTTTTGCACGTACAGAAATAAGAAAGCAGCTGCAGAAACTACAAGGGAGAATACAGTCAGTTGATATGACAGCAGTGCTGTGTTTATGTTGTAAAGTTTTTGTTCTCATTAAATAAACTAGCCATAAAACCTGCATCACACATCACCAAAATGTCACTGAAGTTATATTAGAAATTACAAAAAATGCAATAGTAAGTGTACATGTGCACTTTTGAGAACCAGGAGAATTTTGAATTCTCTGGTTTTACTAACAAAGTTATTAAGCTTCCACTTTTTCCAAGAACAAAGCAGTTCCAAGAGTGGGAAAAATGCCCTAAAAGTCATTTTACACTTTGAAATTTAGCTTAAAACACTTCTTTCCCTACAGAAATCAAGGTGTGCAATGTTATATGAAGACACGCCAAAAAAAAAAACACATGGTTTTCATTCTGTGTTATGAAGTGACAACAGAATTGTGAAACTCTGCTCTACAAAATTTCTAAAAGCAATTAGCGGAAAGAGGAACTTCACTCCAGGTCTCACTCGGTGAAATATGAAACAGGGCTTTGTGACAACCCAGGTGGAATTTGGAGGAAGAAACACAGGGCTGAAGTGGAAAAAAAATAAGTGCCAGTTAAAAGAGGCATCCAAGCAACCAGCCTGTGCGCACCAGGCTGGAATGCTCTGTAAATAGTTTGCTCAATGAAGAACCAACTTTGTTACATAAGCATGGGCCCCTCTTCCTTTATGACACCCAATGTGCCAAACACAAAGCAGGTTTCCTACTCTACATATCTGATCTGTCAAGAGTCTTTATTTAGCTTTGGGACCATCCCTGGAAGAGCAAGTTGGAGTCTATAGAAGATGAATCCATACTTCCACTTTAAGGTTTTGACAGTGAAACAGAACATATCCGGGGCCAACATAATCTTCCATATCTTTTAGGCTGAGAAGGGACAAAGTCAAGTGAAGTGGTATCTCATTTATAAGAGTATTTGAAACAAAAGCTGCTTTTCCTAGACAATATCCAGCTGGCAAGAGAGAAAAGAACTACCATTGCAGACAAAACCCAGCTGTCTCCCATCAGTAACTAAGGCTTCCCCTTCCACCTCATCTTTCACCACTTCTTTTGTTTCCGCTAGAAAAATATTTATGATTAACAAGAGGCCTGGACTCTATATTACATTCGACTGAGGAAAATGAAAATCTACTTCACACTCTACTTTAATATTTCAAGGGAGGGAAAGCAAACAAAAAACTCTGCAACACATTCATTTGTCTTAGGACTTTTACTAATAAGACTGAACTTTCCAATCCACAAGGTGAAAGGTCAAGGTTTTGGGGGGGTTTTTTTGGGTTTTTTTTAAAACAAACTGGACCACCTGGTACTCAGTGTAATGCTTTTTACAAGCCACAAGGGCAGGATGACTGTCAGAAATATATTTACACTGTGTGTTAAGTTGCATCTTCTACAGAGGTGTACCAACCAGTGCAATGAAAATGCCGCACTCCAGTCAGAAGGAACCTAACGTATCTCATACAAGGGTTAAATCAGAGTGACAAAAGGTGGCATGACTTAGGACAGCAAACTGCCAACCCCTCCCAGGACCCTTCATCTATACTCCGAGTGCAGTAATGGATAGAGATGATGGGTGATGGCAACTCCTGCAAGCAATGCTACATGGATCAGAGCAACACCCTCCGACTTAGAAGAACTGGACTGCTTTTAGGTCAGTCTTTTTATCAACATCCCTAAGTTGAAGACACTTAACAACTGCCCAGCATTTGAAATTTGTTTTACACTCCCTCCCCTTTTAATATGTCCCTCATTTTGTTCATCTGTTTCATTTTCTGACGTGTCAGCATCCTGCTTTAGATCTTTAGTAGACTGAAAGGTGTGCCCCGTGGGTTATACTCTCTCTAAATCATTTGTGATATATTACACTTGGCTTAAATGACTGAGTCCCATTTGCACAATTGCCCTATTAATTTACTCATTGATTTACACCACTTTTGCTGGAAACTATCCACCAGACCCCTATTTCATATACACTCTCAAAAGCTCTGTTCCAGTCTTTTCCTGCCCTATCATCCTCCCTGTCTCATCTCTCTTCCATTTGTCTTCATTCATACATCCCTTATTTTCTTCTCCCTTTCCTTCCCACTGTTATGTCTTCCTTCTGTTCCTTCTTGATTCCCCTCTGTTCTCCCCATCAGCCTCCCCCCTTATCTAAGAGCAGCTAATAAATCTATTGTGAGGGCTAGAAAACCCAGAAGAAACAGGTTTAAAGGTACAGGAAGACAAACAAGTCAAGATCCCTCATGTACAAGGACAGAATCCGTGACTTCTTTTTTCGAGAGTTCAAAGGCTCAGGGGTGACCATCATCATCACAGTCTTTTTTAGGACATTTCTCAACGTCCCTCTCTTCTATCACTATTCTTGTATTCAGTTTTAAAAATCCTGTCTGTATATCACACGCATGCACAGCTGCACGTGAACACACGCACACAAAATTGGTGCCCTGATTATTGGTTTGACTACTA
Source organism: Caiman crocodilus (assembly GCA_030014935.1). Taxonomy (NCBI): domain Eukaryota; kingdom Metazoa; phylum Chordata; order Crocodylia; family Alligatoridae; genus Caiman; species Caiman crocodilus. The sequence goes on along the minus strand of JAGPOW010002118.1, from coordinate 6,779,937 downwards.
AATCCTGTCTCCAGGTTTCTTTGTACACCCATGAGATGTCTTTGGGTTTAGTTGTATGTGGATGCTGGTTTGTGCATGTACACCTGCACATGAATCAGCTGAAATTCAACAAGGGCAAGAGCAAGGAAAGGCTGACGGGGAAGGGATTTGATAACCATCTTCAAATACCTGAGGATGAAGGAGATGGACATAGAAAGGATAGACATAGGCTTTTTCTCTGTGGCTACAGGGGACAGGAGAATGAACAGGACTAGTAGCAGTGACCTCAAGCTTCAGCAGTAGGGGACATTTAGGTTTGAGATTAAGAAGAACTTTCTAAGGGTGGTCAAGTGCTGAAACAAGCTACGAAGAGAAGCTGTGAAATCTCCATCCTTTGGAAATCTTCAACACCAGTTCAGCCAGACACTTGGCGGGAATGGTTTAGTTGAGGATGACCCTGCTTCGAGCTAGATGAACTAGATGACCTTGTGAGGTCCTTTCCAGCCCTTCTTTCCTATGATCCTGGGCACATCTACAAGTGGTGATTTAAGGCGCATTAGCTATTTTTAAGGCACATTAAGGGACACGTGCACCCTTAGTGTGCCTTAAAAATGGTGATTTTAGGCTAAATGTGCCTGAATTTAATACCTGTATTAAGCAGGTATCACATGTAGGCATGATTAGTTAAGGCACTTCAACCCACGTGTAGACAGATGCCTTAATGGTGCCTTAACACTATGTGACTGAGCAGGCATGAGCTGGCCCCGCGGTGCCCCATGCTGGGCACCACCAAGACGCAGCGGGTGTTGTTCGACAAGGCACAGACACTGGTGCTGGAGCAGTGGTTCTGGCAGCAGCGGTCCCTGTCGGTGTGCGTAAATTGGTTGGCAGAAGGGGCAGGAGGAGCAAGGGCTCCTGTCAAAGCCCCCCTCTGCAACTCCCTGCAGGGGAAAGGAGCAGAGCAGTGTGGGCAGGGCCTTTGTTAGCAGCTCTCCCATGCCTCTCTCCTGTGGTGAGTTTGCTGGCTGGGCAATGCAGCCCTGCAAGGGTGGGACACTTGCTGCCCACCCAGGTTTCAAGCATCCTTACAAGCCTGTGCTGGGGCTCCCACTGGGGACAGCAAATGGGCTGGGCCCTCAGCACAGCTTCCCTGCTCCACCCATCTCTATCCTGGGCAAGCACCTCACCCCCGTGCCAGACACTGGGTGAAAGTGGAGGTCATTATGTACGGCCCCAGCATGGGCTTCTAAGGTGCCCAAATCCTGGACAGGCAGCAAGGTGTCCTGCCCCTGCAGTGCTGCATTGCCTGGTGTAACAGGAGAGACGTCAGGGTCGCCGTGCTAGCCCGTCACCTCGTCTCCTGTGCCAAGCTTCTGACTTGTACCCTCCTATTCTTGCCCACCATGACTTTGATGATATCTGTGTTTTTACAGGGAGGCTACGTCTCTTCCACTTGGCCACAGTTCTCCGGCTCCGGGTGTCCTGTATGTCTAAGCCTTGTGGGCCTTCTCTGTACTGCTGCCCCTCTCACTGGGGCTCTCCACACCCACACTGGGGCTTCTCCCTGATGCTGCCCCCCTCACAGGGCCCTGCCCTCCGCACGGCTGCCCCCCTCACGGGGCCCTGACCTCCGCAAGGCTGCCCCCCCTCACGGGGCCCTGCCCCCCGCACGGCTGCCCCCCTCACGGGGCCCTGCCCTCCGCACGGCTGCCCCCCTCACGGGGCCCTGCCCCCCTCACGGCTGCCCCCCCTCACG
>JAGPOW010002118.1:6746744-6761639 GCA_030014935.1 Caiman crocodilus | reverse complement strand
CCCCCCCATTAGATTTTCTACATGTAAAATTATAAATTAATTTTGTATAATTTTTCATGTACAAATCTAACCATTGGAGAGCTGTCTTAAATTCTCTGCCCCCTCTTCCCCCCACCCTGAACCACTGCTATGGCAGGGAAAAAGGCAGCAGCTGGGGGGCCCAGAGTAGAGACAGGGAAGGCAAGTAGCAGTGGGGATCAGACAGCCTGACCTCATGCCTGGACCCCCATCGTGCCTTGCCCCCCTCCCAATGTCTGCTCTTCCGACTGACTGCCCTCCTTCCCATGTGCCTGCCTCCCATCCACTTGCCTCCATCCAGCTTCCTGCCCCACCAGTGCTGCATGCTGTGCTGCGTCCCTTGCCACTCTCTGCTTGTGTGCTGGATCCTGTGCTGCTCCCTGACATTTCCTCGACTCAGCACAGATCCCGGGTTCAATACATAATCCGGCAGGGAGCCAGGAAGTGACAGGAGAATCCGCATCAGCCCAAGGACGCAATCAGCAGAGAGTCAGAGAGGGCAGTGTAGGACCCAGCGCTGATTCACTTGCCATTCTTTGGCTCTGTGCTGGGTCCTACACTGCTTCCTGCTGAGTCAGTCAGAGTGCAACAGGACCCAGCACTGAGCCAGAGAGCAGGAAGGGAATCACAGTGTGGACACAGAAAGCAGTGCAGGACCCAGCACCGTATGCAGGTACTGCATTCTTACTTAATACTCGATTTCAAGACAAGGCTTCCTTTTTTTCATTTGGAACTGGGGGGAAAAAACCCTCATTTTGGAATCGAGTGAATATGATAATTATTATCTAGGCTGAAGGAGAAGAGAACGTCTGCTACCGCAAACCTTGAATCTTCTGTATGATCTTGGCCATAGGAGGTTGGCTTAGATATGCCAGCAGTGATCCAGGAGACCAAGGTTAATGGTCAAGGTTTTCTTCCCCTCCAGATGCACCCAGAAGGAAATATGTAAACATACCATTTATTTTTCATTTGCAGATAAACTGGTGCCATTTTGACTGAAATTAGGCTCAAATGATAACATATGCCCCTGGAGATTGGAGGTGTTTGTATTCAGAGATTTTTATACTGTGTCATCTTCAATCTGAAGATAACCTACAGGAATAAACTGAAAAACTCTTTCAGTTAGAGTAAACCACTGGTGGACCTATGAAGAAACAGCATTTTTGAAGCTCATCACATTAAACTAGAGACCCGTCATCAAAATCCTTAGCATCTTTGCCCTTGCATTACAATGGATACAAAGTGTTATAAAGAAAAAAATTAACTATAAAACTTGGGAGTCATCACAGGTCAGTGCAAAATGATTCAGTCTGAGATAAATAAGTATTTTCAGTATGTTGACATCTCATCCAATTCAGCAGGCCCAGTCTGGGACAAAGTAGTATGTGTTTCACGCTAATTGTTCATATGACAACTGTGAAAAATTGGAAGGAAAACACTTTGCCTTTCTCCTGATCCTCCAAGTTAGTTGGCATCATTTGGAGTCTAGATGATAACTGAGTCCAAGAAATGCCCCACGTACTACTTAATCTTTCCAACCCAAGGGCAGGAGGGCCAGACTTGATGCAGCCCCTTCCAGCCCCAAAAAACTTTGCAACTATATCCTGTGGCTCCTTTGCATGCATAAAACCTCTAGCTATTGTAGCCAAAGGGCCCAAGGCCACTGGACCAATACAATCCTATTTTATGAAAGGGTTTGTGATGGGTTTTTTTCCCCCCCACTGAAGCTAACATAATAGAGCAGAGGGGAAATGGTGCCCAATTGGATCAAATTACTGGTGAAACAATGCAAGTGAATGTGTCTTTAGTTCTTCACAGTTTTGAAAACTTCAAGAACTAAAATAAATTGCATGACCCCCTGGTAACTTCCACTAGAACTTATGGGTACAAATTGTTTGCCTCAAGCTGGGTGAAATATACATTCAAATTCAGACTCTTGAAGGAAATTATTAAGTAGAGCCATATTAGCTTTCTCCAAAGCATACTCGTTTTCTATATTGCCACTGTATAGACCAATTATGTTACCTTTCCATGCTGAGAAATGATTGTTCTGCTAACACAGTTCTGGTAAAAATCAAAAGCACTACATTTTTAACCTTGGGGGATTTTTGTTATTGCTGCTCCCTTGCTAGTTCCTTCAAATGGAAAACATCTTCCATTAATCTAAATGCAAAATTTGTTTCAGCTTTCGAAAGTTACTTGAAAAATGTTAAGCACAAAGCAATAAACTTTTTATGCTCTTAAGACCACTAATGCTTTGAGCTTCATATTCATTTTGAAGAAATGAACATTTTATGGTTCACAGAGGAATAGCTACATGAATAATATCTGAGATTATAATGCATCTAGCAGAAAAAGATTAAGTTTATGTAAACTATTTAATCAGACGTGAAATTTTCTCTAGAGGATAAAAATTCTGACCTTATTTAAGTTTATTTTAAAAATACCAATATCACATTTCCACCAAGGGAACCCACCGATTTCCCCATTTACGTTACATAAATATTCATTAGAGTTAAGGGCTAACAGGATAGCATAGCCCCTAGAAAAGCACCAGTAGCTTTAGAGATGTATAACAGCCCTTTGCAAATCTCATTTTGGACTTTTCAAAGAAAATATTTTATACTACATCTCAGTGGGCCAGGAGGGGGAAAAGGATGCACCCTTGGAGCCCAGTGTGGGTCTGATTTCCCAGTTGCCCAGCCTCAGCATAGTCTGAGCTAAAGAACCGCTTCTCTTACACCAGTGGGATACGGTCCCTCAGGGACCATCCATCAGGGGAAAATGGGCTGTGGTGTTCTGTTCTTGTACCTTTAACTTCTACTTCTTCTTGTGCTAATGCCTGGTGCGGGCCTTGGAAACACCCACAGAGAAGAGAAATTCTCCATTGGACATCTTAGGGAACAGCAGAGAAAAATAACTGAACTCATATGTCAGTAGCTACCCAACTATAATATTCATAATAATAATAAAAAAAAAAAAATCAGTACACTTCACTTAGTGTAGAAACACAACGGCATATTAAAAAAAAAACATACCCAAATACAATAGCAGGTGCAATGCCAATGAAGTCAACCAATTTACATCCACGTGGATTTTGGCCCAAGGTTTCTCCTGACATCCACTGTCATGTTCCAGAGGTGTTACCAAATGCATGAAGATATAACTCTGCATCTTCATTGTCAGCCAATGTGCATCTTTTTTACACTAAACCCAACCAAAACAAAACAAAAAAACTGAAACGCCTTATTTAAAGCAAGTAATATTTTATAATTTTGGTAAGGGCTTTGTTTTACATCAAAAACATCGATGCAAAAACATCGGGCAGAAAAATCCAGAAAAATCAATATCCTTGTATACAACAACACAGTAATGCCTCCTAACAACAACAAGAACATGATTATGAGTAATAGATTTTTCCAGTAATGTCATTTGGACCTGGTTTCAGAACAAATAAGCAGACGTAAGTGTTGGTTAGAGAAAGATAAGATATTTCAAAGCAGTATTTTGAATGGACACATAAACATTAATGTAGATAGATGCTAAAAAACAAATGGATCAGATAATCAAACTACTGTACCATGAAGGATGATCATGTTCTTGAAGCTTTTTGATTAGGAAGTAAAAGAGAGTTTATGAACGCGGAGCCTCATGCTGCAGTCTTTCCTTGGACAAAATACTCACTGAAAGCAAAAGGCCCGAGCAGGACGTTCCCCTGCCAGCATGAAAATGCATTCCTACGGTGTCACATGCAAATCTTACATTTCCCTTTTCCTGGGGTTTAGGGCAATTAAGAAGAGCACGCTAATCAAATGAACTCCAGCCCAAATATCCAGCATTGGCTGCTCCCTGAATCCCTCCCACAGGAACCATCCACCCACATGTTGGTGTTTCTCTCCCTGGACAGCCACTCCCACCTCTTGATATGCAAGGGGGAAATGCCCCCTATAGCGAGTCAACACAAACCCCTTGGCCTCCTCCTAGCAAAAGTGAAAAAATAGCCGTGTGAAGTGTTGCAGCAAAGCACTGTTGCAAGCTGTTACGGAGAAGGTCGCTTACCTAAGGGTTGTAGGATCAACCCCTAGTTAGTAAATACAATGCACGCTAGGGTTTGCTACATGGCATAGAGAGGAAGGAAAAGCAAAGCCGAACACTACATTTCATTCTAACGGGACTTCTAAAAACCTGATTTTGAGGATGGTTGAAAATGCAGTAATGTAGTTAAAACTTTTTTTAAAAAACACCACCAACATCATTTTTTCACATCAGGGATGCTGCCCAGGAATGTGGGGCAACCTTTGAATGCCATTTGCCATCACTTTACATTATGAAACTCTACTGGAGAAACTCCTTGGGTGTTCTCACAGCGTACAAGAGCACTGCCATTTTGCTCAAACTCCCAGCCGTACAAAATGGCTACACAAGGAGGCATCTGCCACAGAATGATTGGTATTAGGCATAACTCATTATTCTGACACAGATTTGGCATGCGAGCAAGGGATCTGGCATGAGAATTGATGAGATAAGGATTTGGCATAACTGTCAATAGGATATGAATTAAGCTCAGTGTCAACAGAACGCACATGGTTTCCTCTCAATGGACATGCCAAATACTTGACACAGTAATGAGTTATGCATGATGCCAATCACTGATTGTCAGTTCAATTGCACATCTCTTTTGATGAGATCAAACTGCAATTGGATCTGAAGTTCAAAGCCCCTTCCTTGCATTTCAGTCAGGATGTAAAGATACACGGTGAGGAAGAACCAACTACATACCCACTGGAAGCAACAGAAAGCGCTGTTGTGGTATAAAAGGTATTTATAAAATAATGCTGACGGCAGTATTACAATCCAAAATGCTGCAGGCACTGAGTTCAGTGAAATACATCGCCACAGAAAACTATTGCCACACAACTGTCCTGTCATGTTAGTAAGCAGTAGTATTACACATATCCATTTCAAAAGGTTTGTGTGTACATTTATTTAACTCTACGCACATGGGTAGCCCCATTGGTGTGGATGGGATTGTTCACATTAAGCAAAAATGTAAATGCCCTCTGCATGGGAGGTTAAAGTGGTTCTTGCTTGGTTTTATTCTTGCATGTGTGTCAGGAGAGGGAGGAAAGAAAGGTGCTTGCTTTGCTTTCCTGAGACATTTGCTTTACCGTGACCATAGGCTGTTGGCCTGCCTCCCTGACCAGAGAAGAAAATCACCATAACCAGGCTGTTCAGGCCCTCTGTTCAGGGGAAAAGCTTTGTTTCCTCAATAATAGGGCTCACAGTAATACCAAAATGAAGCCATCTGCAGGGGCCCAAAGCCTTTCAGTTTGCTTCTCTTCCCCCAGGAGCCATTTTCTGTTCCTTAGCTGTTTTTCCCATCTGAACCATCTCTTGGATTGTATAATCGCTTTATCAGTCTCAAGTGGGAGGTAGCTGTTACATCTCATGAGAGATATTAAATCTCTTGTAGGGTCAGGCACCATGCAACAATATACTCATCCTGGGCACTACCACCACCACCCACTCATTAGAAGTCATCTCCTTCAATACTGGAAGTTCTCTCCTGGGCCGTATTCAGTGGCCACTGCAGTTAGTAAGGGAGAAGAAGTCAACAAGTTTAGGTTATTCAGAGTTTACCAGTAACAACAGGAAGTTTGTTCTCATTCGAAGCCCAGGGAACACAATAGCGTTGGCTATAGGCTAGAGCCTGGCCAGCGCATGCTCAGTGAGTTCGAAGGGCAGATGTTTCCAGGGTTTGTGAATTTTTTTTTTTTTTTAAACTGTCCTGATGTAATGACCTAGTTTTTACACCTGAGCATGCCCAGCTGGCTCAAGTTTGGTAACTTGGTTTGGGTGAGGTTAAATGATGCATTGGTTTGGGTGAGGTTAAATGATGCATTGACCTGAGTGAGTGACAGCAGAGCGTGCTGTGTCATATGCACGGACATCATGGTTCGCTGTCCAGCAGACTGATGCAGGGGTGAGCAGAATATAGGTATAAAAGGAAACAGAGCTGGAGGGCCTGCGGTCCCTGCATGAATGAGTGTGAGATTTTGTGTGCGACTGGTGAGAGTGTGCCTCGGGTGCCTGAGGCTAGAGGGCCCAGAGTTGCCAATAGCTGGCATGGTCCAGTGGCAGGGAATCATGTGTAGCTGGAGGAGCAGCAAGAGTGAGAGGCTGTGTGCACATGCGGGTTTGCAGGGTGAGGGTCCGGGGGATCATACTACATTAGGTTAAAGCTGGGCTGTATGCTAACGACCTAACGAGAGTTGAGGCACCCACCATTCTTCCAGTAGGCTGATCTCCAGGAGGATTAACGCCCCCATTTGAACAATTAGAGATCGCCATTCAACAATAGGATTCGTTTATATTTACTTCAGGTGTTTCTGAATCTAGACACCCAGCAACTTCCAAGGGATCAATTTTGACAGATGGCTACCAGAATGAATCCACATCCTAGAAACTACCATCATCACTGGCAATCCACTTGCACGTATGGGTTTGCATGCCCAGGGGAATATACATGCATTTAAGTCACAATTTGAATGCTCTTTTAATGAAAGTATGCTCCTCAAGAAGCTTTCTACTCTACATAAAAGGCAATGAAAAGGTTGAGGGTGTCCCAAAACAAAATTTAATGCAAGAAAAGCAACCGGGTACGTACTTAACATCTTAAAATGCCTGTGTCACTGTGCCTAGAAGTAAACTGTTCAGGTGACGAAGCAGAAATGTTCCTAATGCACGAGGTCTGCTTTAGGATATGCTGAAAACATAAACACAAATTTTCCTCAATAAAAAAGAATACCAGGTATTACTAAAATGGTACACTTTGCTGTGCTGGAAGCTCAGCCTTTGCAGTCATCTCCCCTTGTCGCAGTTAGGGGCACTTAACACAGAGCTTTGTAAAAGCAATCCTGCTGAAGCTGGGCATTCTCCCGTTTATTTGAGTATAATTTGCCCCAGCAGGAGAATGAAAGGAAAATGTGCAATTCGCCTAATGGCAACGGAAGACTACTGAATAATGTCCTCCACCCCGAGCATATGCACAGTTTGGAGGCAAATTTCTCAATTTTCCAAATTTTAACTCCACTCTGAATTAAAAATAAATAAATCCACAACCTAAGATTCAAACTTACAGAAGCAAAGTCATTTCTTAGATAAACTTCTGCTACAGCATCAACGTTAACTGACGTTTCTCTGCTAAAGCTAATCTTATTACGAAGGGACCGGGTGGCTCAGAGGATTGGTAATGGGATAATGAGTCACTAGTTGAAATTCATCCCAGGTTGATCGTGGCAGAAAGGTGTTACCATCTGTTCAGTGACCGACATGAAATGAATTCAGTGGTCTCAAGCCAGTTCTCAATGGAGCAGTGTGTGTCACGAAAGCTACCCACATTACCATCACTTGAAATCTGAGCAGAGGGACCGAGCACTGCAGGGGCCTTGAAAACGAAACGGTCCGCCAGAACGCAGCGCTGGACCAGCTTGCAAATACCTACACGGCTGTTTCCTGATCCTGACTGGTCTGTGGACAGAAAGCGGACGCTACTCTGCAGCGCTGTTGATGCATCTTTTGCCAGCAGCTAATTAGTTTTACCATTAAAACAAACACAGAATGACAACAACAAAGCACGATGGAAATTGTGGACAAATGAACTTTTACTGATGACATTTGCTGCTCGTCTGCTTAGCATTCTCTCTCCATCCCTGCCCTCTCAACACATCCTCTCTTGCATGCCCTTCCTCAACCTCTGCAGTTGTTACAGCTCAACATAACTACAGCATCAACATTGTCAAACAATTTTGCAATGACACTGTGTCTCAGACAATGTTAGGCCACCGCCAACAAGTAGTGAGTAACCTGTGCTGACAACGCATTACAGCCCTGCCATAACCAATCACTGTCTCACCCAAGCAAAATGGCAGCTAAATTACACCAGAATATGAAACAACACACATATTGAATTGGCATACCTGCTTGCTAAACAAAACAAAATAGAAAAGGAGCCACAAGATGCAAAGTTGCAGCTCTGCCATCTCTTTAATATCATTATTTCAAAGGAGGTTTTGCAAAAAAAGAGCCACTTCTTACTTAATCTCAGATAAAAGATGGCAATGGAAAAAGGAGAGAGTGATAAAGGGATCTCCAGAAAAAATCCCCAAATAAACCAAAAACAAACGTGACAAAATGCAGGGATGGTAAAAGAAAAGACTATATTTGACCTGTCAATGTGAATAAGTGCTGGGTTTTTATACAATGGGAGGGCACTGCTGTTTGGAAGTTCTGAATACCGGTATTTAATTTTAGTAGTTGTAATGCCAAAACCCATGACTGGAAGGTATTATTTAAGACCTATCATGCTATTTCCTTGGAGGATGTCTCTCCTCACTTACACAGCGTGTTGCAGTTTGCTAGTCTCTGTACAATTTAAACATTGTTTGCTGATTATTTTGACTACGGGACAAAATTTGCCCTCTCTAGGCCAATAAATAGTGGGTATATAAAAGAGAGCAGCAACAAACGGTTTTCCTCCACCCCTCGCAACGGATGATTCGATGCATGCACATTTTAAGAAAAGGGGGAAAAACAAAACCACAGAGCCATGGTTTATTAACCCAACATACTGCAAATCTAATTAAAAGTCAAATACACAATACCCTCATCAAAATCCAAATGTTCTTTACAGAAACATCAAGGAAGAAGGGGGCATGCAGGGGACGATGCCACAAAGGTAATCAGAATTCATCTTCTGGGACTCGTACGCTATTACTCGGAGCTCATTATCAGTACTCTGTGTAGTAAAGCAACACCTAGAGACCACATCATTAGCTTCCGACACATCCATTACTCTGCAAATGGAAAAGCTATAACAAAAAGCTGCATTGATACAGGAAAAGAAAAGATCAGATTTCTGTTCTGTGTAATTTAGTCAGTTGAAGTTTTAAACAAGCTGTTGTTAAACAGTAGCGGAAACTTGGAATAAACAGACCAATTCATTTTTCAGATTATTTTAATGAATACAACTGGGATGTTACATTATTTTAACGTCTAGATTTTGACCATACACTCATAGTTTTAAACAAAAAGCCTGGGCTTGAGTTGAGGCACAGATACTTTCGTCTTTTGGATATGGATTCTCTCTCCCCCGATCCCCTTGCCATTTGGCAAATATAATTCATTAAGTGACTAAGCATAACCAAACACTCTGAAACATATAATCTAATTAGCTGAAGCAGAATACTGCTTTTTTTTCCACGTCAACTGGCCTGGAGGAAGATAGTAAACCTCAAGCCTAAAGGGAGAGCAGACATGAAAAGAGAAGTAAAATAAAAAGGCAAGTTTTATGCCATCTATTATTGGGAAATAATCTCACAAGGGAAGGAAGCTGAAGAAATCATCTACCAAAATATTCAAAGACAAAGCCTAAAATACCTATACGCATGGCCACCAAAACACAGAGCTTGTAAACTCGTAAAAAAGAATATGTACAAAAGCCTAAGGGTAGCTCAGCCACAACTGCTAATCACCATCCCTTAATACGGTAACGGCCGTGCAAGATGGAGTTAGGGGGGCATTTTACTTTCAGCTTGAACCAGATTCTAAAAAACCTGCAGACTATTGAGACCTTTAACAATCACTCATGATAGTACTAGCTGAAATAGTAAATGTGAATTGCTAGCACTTACAAAGATAAGTAGCCCCATTTTAGAGACGGCGAAACTAAGGTATAGTGAAAGTTAAGCAATTTGTCTAATATCATCCACGAGCATGAGAGAGAGTCAAATCAAAAGGGGAACAGATGCAACTCAAGGGCCACATTATGGCTCTAATCCATTAGACCATGTTGCTTCCTAGATATTACAAAAAGGAAGCTTACAAGAAGTGGAAATTTGGCCAAGTAAATAGGGAGGAGTATGAAAGCATTGCTCAGGCATGAAGGGATGAAGTCAGGAAGGTAAAGTGCAATTGGAGTTATAGTCAGCAAGGGATGTGAAGGTTAACAAGAAGGGTTTCTACAAGTATGTCGGTAGCAAGAGGACGATCAGGGAAAATGCGAGTCCCTTACTGAATGTGGGAGGCAAGCTTGTGACACAGGATGCAGAAAAGGCTCAATGCCTTCTTTGCCTCAGTCTTCACAGGCAAGGGCAGCTCCCAGACTACTGCACTGGGCAACACAGTTTGGGGAGGAGGTGGGAAGCCAGCACTGGTGGAAGAACAGGTTAGGGACTATTTAGCAAAGCTGGACATATACAAGTCCAAAGGGCTAGATGGAACGCACCCAAGGGTGCTGAGGGAGATGGCCAATGAGATTACAGAGCCATTGGCCGTCATCTTTGAAAAATTGTAGCGATCAGGAGAGGTCCCGGATGACTGGAAAAGGCAAACATAGAGCCCGTATTTAAGAAAGGGGAAAAAGGAGGATCTAGGGAACTACAGACCAGTCAGCTTCACCTCGGGACTTGGAAAAATCATGGTGCAGATCCTCAAGGAATCGATTTCTAAGCACGTGGAGGAGGTGGCGATTAGGAACAGGCGTCCTGGATTCACCAGAGGCAAGCCATGCCTGAGTAACCTCGCTGCCTTCTGTGATGAGGTTCTGTGGATATGGGGAGACCAGTGGATGTGGTGTACCTTGAATTTAGCAAGGCTTTTGATACCGTCTCCCACAACATTGCTGCAGGCAAGCTATGGCTGGATGAATGGACTGTAAGGTAAACAGAAAAACTGGCTGGAGCATCGGGCTCAGAGGATAGCAATCAATGGCAGAACGTCTAGTTGGCAGCTGGTATCAAGTGGAGTCTCCCAGGGGTCGGCCTGGGGCCCGTTTTGTTCAATGTCTTCATCAGCAGCCTGGAAGAGGGCATAGCGTGCACCCTCAGCAAGTTTGCAGGTGATATCAAGCTGGGGGGGAGTAGTAGATACGTGGCAGGACAATGCTAGGATTCCGAGTTACCTAGACAAATTGGAGGATTGGACCAAAAGAAATCTCATGAGGTTCAACAAGGACCAATACAAACTCCTGCACTTAGGACAGAGAAATCCCATGCATCGGTGCAGGCTGAGGGCTGACTGGCTGGGCAGCAGCTCTGCAGAAAAACATCTGGGGGTTACAGTCAACAATAAGCTGAATATGACTCAGCAGTGTGCCCTTGATGCAAAGAACACTTGCCTCATACTGGACTGCATTGGTAGGAGTGTTGCCAGCAGGTCAAGGGAAGTGATTATTCCCCTTTATTTGGCCCTGGTGGAGTGCTGTGTTCAGTTTTGGGCCCCCCCACTACAGAACGGATGTGGATAAATTGGAGAGAGTCCAGCAGAGAACAACAAAAATAGGAGACGTGACTTACGAGGAAAGACTGAGGGCATTTAGTCTAGAGAAGAGAAGTCTGAGTGGGGATTTAATAGCAGCCTTCAACCAGCTGAAGGGGGGTTCAAAAGAGGATGGCGCTAGCCTGTTCTCAGTGGTGGCAGATGACAGAACAAGGAGTAGTGGTCACAAGTTACAGCAAGGCAAGCTTGGGTTAGATATTAGGTAGAATTGTCTCACTAGGAGGGTAGTAAAGCACTGGAACAGGTTACCCAGAGAGGTGGTAGAAGCTCCATGGTTGGAGGTTTTTAAAAACCCAGTAGACAAAGCTTTGTCTGGGATGATCTAGTCGGAGATGCTCCTGCCTTGAGCAGGGGGTAGGACTTGATGTCCTCTCGAAGTCCCTTCCAACCCTCATTTTCTATTATTCTAAGGCATTGGTGTTTTCAGGTCAATAAGACAGGCTTTGAGAGTGGAAGAATCTGCATCTTCTAGGATTCAGCCCTCAAAATTTGGTTTTTGAATTAACCCATTAAACTTTGTAGCATTTGGTTCAGGTCACTAATCCTGCTACATAAAAACTAAGACTCAGGAGCAGCATATTGTTTTGCTCCAGGGACACAACTGGATTAAGAGTCGTAATCTGGTATCTGGCCCCAACTTGCCAGCAGGATGGGCAGAAGGCTATCTTACGGTTGGACATAAATCACTTTCCTTCTACACTGGTTCAATTATGCAAGCCTGCAAGTTAAAGGGATGCAACCTCTGCCTGCAAGTTCGACAGAGTAGCAGTTTCACAGAGGCTGCTGTTCCTACTCTGCTATGATGGTAGCCCACACAAAGCCCTGAGAAGATAAAGCTGGCCCTGAACAATTTCACAACACTCACTTCCAGTGCACTTTATATCACGTGCTACATGCAACCGGCCTTCGAGCCTTTACCTTTTTATCATGCATGCGACAGGGAATGGTGAGGGTTGGGCTGCTATGTTGTTCCCTTCAGGTGAGATCCTCACCCCTATCCGGTCCTTTTCTGCTAGCAGTGTTAAGAGGCCCTAGAAATCTCACACATGCCTGAGAGAGCATTGCCAAGGTGGAGGCACCAACAAAGACTTCCACAGATGGTTTTCTAAGAAGCCCTGGCATAACACGCATAATGGGAAATGGGAAGGACCTGTCAGAGCAGATGCTACACCAGGGCTGGGCAAAACATCAGCCCACCTCTGGTGAATCCAGCTCTCCAAGGAATTTTACCCAGCCTGCAGCAGGTCTTTTGGCCCCATCCAGCCCAGGTTGTGGCATGTGCAGCCAGTCCCACCCCTCCTAGGCACGCAACAGGACTGGGGCTGGGGCAGCATAGCGGCTCCTTCCAGCTGCCACTACCAGACCCAATCCTACTGCACAGGCACCCTGGTCTGCCTGCCCCACACCCACTGCTGGGGGTGCTGGACAGACAGTGGGCAGGTGGAGCCTCCATGGAGACCTGGCCCACAACCCCTGCAAGCAAGGCACACTCAGCTGAGTGGATGGCATCTGGGAGCAGGACGGGCAGGTGTGGCCAGGACCAGGACCAGGACCAGGACCGCGGGACAGCAATACCATGGGGCTGGGGCAGAGCTACGATGCACTCCCCGCATGACAGACTGTGACCAGCCCAACCCAGGAAGGGGGTGGAGCATGTGGCCATGACCCAGCCCCTGCTACCCTCGCCCCAGCCCAGGCACATGTGGGCAGCCCCAGCACAGTGCGACTGCAGAGCCGCGTGGCCCATCAGCACACGGTGGCCTAAGTCGGTCACGACCCACCGAGGCCGGCCTGCACTGCTGGGCCATGCCACTCCGCAGCCACGCTGCACTGGGGCTGCCCATGCACACCTGCGCTGGGGTGTGTGCAGAGGGAGCTGGGTCACAGGTGTACACTCTGCCTCTCTCCTGGGTCAGGGCAGTCATGATCCGTCATGCTGGGAGTGGATCGCGGCTCTGCCCCAGGCCCCAGTCCCATGCTATCATTGCCCTACTGTCCCAATTCTGATCCTGGCCCCAGCCCTGGCCATCCCAGTGCTAGACGCCATTCCCCACTCACCTGCAGCCCCATCCCATCTGCCTGGCCCGTGGAGGTCACTTAGGGAGTTCTAGTGAGCTGATGCCAGGAGGGAGGCGGGAAGGGAATGCTGCTGACCTGGCCAGCAACACCTCCCCAAAACTCCCAAAGGGGCCGTCCGGCCCAAACAGTTCCCCAGCCCCGCACTACAGGTAGAACGAATCTGTCATTCGGAGGGCATGAAGTACTGTGGGAATTGAGTGCAACCGCCTCCTCGAGAGCAGACCAAGGAGGCTGCTGTAATACAGACAACCTTACTTGAGGTCTCCCCAGCTCAAACCAGGGAAGGCAGAGCTTTATCTCCTCCTCTCCCTGGGCTGCGAGCTTCAGGGACACCGCACGACATATCACCCCACACACAGGTTGTCCAACCTCTCTCCTACTTCAGGAAGCTATCACCTCTTACACTTTCCTCTTCCATGCTAAATCTCAGAAGGGGAAGGAAACCCTGGAAACCAGAAAGAAATAAAGAGCAGAATTTATTCCAGCATACTCTATCCACAGCCACTACATGCCAAAACTATGACTGCCCACTTGGTCTCCAAGCCAAGAAATGCAGGCTGGAACGAGGAACAGAGAAGCAGCATAAATCACAGCGACTGGCAGGGAAAAGGTAGCTGTTTTCATGCACCAGATCTTTTGGTGTCATTTGTGACAGTGGATGCTTTACTCCTACCCCGGAGACAGAGGCGATTTGTGGAATCAGTCTACGCACGGTCTGTGGATTTTCTGGCACTATGAACTCCATCTATGCCACCCTGGCAAACCCATTTCAATTGCAAGGCTGCTCTTTGCCTTCTGGCTGTTTCTTATCCTCCTTGTTGGAGTAAAGTTCCTAAGGGAGGTTGGCACGAAATTGACTGGGCAAGAAACCAGTGGCTGCTGAGGACAACTGGTTCATCGGAGGGAAGGTCACTTTGGCAACCAAGTCACTTGGCGGAAGTCTGTTATCATCTGATGGGACTAATATGGGAATCACCTGACACAAGGTTATGGAAGGAGAGGAGCAATACTGTTTGGCACTTTTTGACCATCTTCAGTAGTGCCACCAGAGAGCAATTTGAAAGGCTGGGCAGTCAGGACTACACAAAAACCAGGCCCAGTCAAGCAATCTCAGGTTTCTCACCCAGCATTTAACCATCCAGTGTCACCGCTTGGTCCTGAAAATCCCAGTTATGCCTGGAGCTGGTCAAAACAAGGCACTTCCACTTGGCAGCGAAAACTAATAGATCAAGCTCTCTTTTCAGCGCAAACTGGGATTAAAATTTGAAATTTCAACATTTTCTGTGGAATGAAGTTTTTAAAAAAAATCATTTCAGTAAGGAAATAGGAGACGCTCTATTTACTAGGGCACCCCCCCCCGTAGGTGTAACTAGGAACGATGGCCACAAATTGATGGAAAACAGATTTAGGTGGGACATTAGAAAGAACGTCTTCACAGTAAAGGCTGCCAGAATCTGGAAC